>CM023957.1:3538541-3882403 GCA_013407115.1 Glycine latifolia
GTGTGTGTGTGTGTGTGTTTTAAAACGATTTTGTGTTTAACTCATATTTTTATGTACGTTAACTTAATTTGAACCTGGTTTACATCACTACATCAGAGGAGCAGCTAGATTTTTTTTTCCTCTTAAACTCCGATTCATTAGAAAAAAGAAATTTTAATTAATTTAAAATTTGATAAAAGATAAAAAAGTTTAACCAAAATTTATTTTTACTTAAAATCAAACTCGAATAATACTTAAACAATTTAAAGTTAATATCAACACATTAACTAGCACTTATGTTGAATCACTTTTTTAATTCCCCTCTTTTGAATCCATCGTAATTTAACCTTTGGGACAGCCATCAATGTTTTGTCTAGTTGATCTAATTACCTATTATATATGGAGCAGGACAATCTTACTCAAGAATGGTGAACACGTGCCAGAAGAGGAGCAGGATGTTGTGATGACTTGCCAAAAGGGTATTCATGAGTAAGCAATGATGGGAATATATAAAAGATTAAAGATTCCCACATTTAATTTATAAGTAGATGTTAGTCCCAAAAGTGAGGAAGAAAAACATACCTTATTTTCATCTTTCTCCTCACCCCCTTTCAGTTTCTTCTCAACTAAACAGAAGTTTAGGGTGTGATTTTTAGAAAAATTACTAGATAATTTGGACAATTATATTGTGTGAAACTAATATTTAAACTGCTCAAAAGAGTTTTATAAACTTTTAAAATGACTTATCAAAAACATTCTATGCATCAATTTATGAAAAAAAGTTAAGGTTTAAATATATTTTTAACTTTTATAAAATGATTGAACTTTGGTTTTGGTTTTTATAATTTTTTATTTTCATTCTTAAGAAATATGATATTGTTGTTTCGGTTCTAACTTTACGTGACACTGTGTAACTGTTTATGTGTTTAACATAATGTTAAGTCGTTAAATAACAATCTCAAGTGACATATATATTAGTGTCTACAGTGTCATGCTAGCACGAGACATCTCATTTTTTCTTTATAAATCTCTGAAATGAATATTATGTATCTAAATTAAAATGAATCGTTGGAGATAAAAAATAATGATTTCAAATCTTCACACTAATGATGTTAATGTTGTTACAAGCATAGATGTGCAACTGCAGGCATTACAGGCATGGGATGATAGGATGTCTTGTGCATAAGCAACTCAAAGAGTAGCGACCTTTTCAAGAGATCATGTTCTTTTCAGGCTTCATCATATCATATCATGCTAATTACTACAAAGCCCATCTAGGGGAGAGGGCATGTACAAGGCATTCATCATCTCTCACTGCGAGTGATTATTAGTCATGCAGTACTTGTCGTCGAGATTGATCAGTGATAATAGGCTTCTTCATCACACTGGTCATATTCTTTACATTGCCATGAAAGGACCATGGATGACTGATACACATTTATAGTGAGATCTTCTCTTTTTTAACAATGTTTATTTATTTATTTTTATTTTACTTTTATCTATAAGATTTGTACTTGAGACTTTAGGTAAGGGATTTGAACCCAATTTCACTCAAAACAACTTATTGGGGGTAGGAATATGGTAATTCGGATATAGTTCCGACTTCCGAGTACCAAAACTAAGGATGAAATAGCTATATATATGATATTTATGAAAAAAGGTATTCAATCCTGGATAAATAATGCAAGTTCAAAAGACGAGAGACACCATTCGGATCTTGACATGGAGAATTAGAAATGTTACTAATGGAGGAGCAATGTGGTACAGTGAGTGCTATCACATGCATAGAAGAAGCTTCTACTCTTTGTTCTTATAATTATTCTGGGGTTCACTTTGGAAGACCATTGGCAAGGTTAAATGGAATCGTCAGTAAATGCACGTCTCAGAATGACACGATACTAATTTACCAGTGTACTTAGGAATATCATTCCAGCATCTTTTTTCATCAACCCATATCTGTTATTTGAATCGTAAGGTTCTCTTCTCAGTTCCCACTTCCAAGTACACTAGTTACTTTCAATGTCAGGAATATATGTTCACTTCTTAACTCTCACATCATCTCAAAAGACTAATACGTAGCATTACTCAATTTAATTCCTAAAATTATCAAAATTAATGTCTTTTTAATCTTTAAAATTACGAGTATTTTTTTTTTTTTTTGCTGACTAGCAAAAAGAAGGGAAGCTGGATCCACGTGAAGCAGAGATTGACATGTTATCTATGTTAGTATCCTAATTCCTACAATCCCAGAATGGCGTTTGATAATTTTAAAATTACGAGTATAAAGATTAAAATAACTGGTGTTTTTTTAATAAAAAGAAATAACTGGTGTTTGATAATTTTAAAAACTAATTAAAAGGGCGTTTCTTTTTATGATTATAGGAACTAAATTCATCAGTACTTATGATTATAATTTGAGAGACTAATTTAATTTGGTGTATCGAAAAATATACTACCATATGATTGGTACAGATAACCATAAAAACTCACTCGAGTTTCATCACTTTTCCCCCATGTGGCATGAAATTTTACAACTTTTGGTGGAAACTTCAGAGAGGTAGTTCTGTAATAGCAGCCTATAGATTCTAACTTAGCTTGATCTGTTGGTCTGAAACTAGAAAAGTCGTGCCCTTATTATATACTACTATAAACTGATGGAATCCGATTTGAAGTTATCTTGGCACAGATTGACAATACAACAATTATATTAGGGTAATACATGCATGGATTAATTTGTTTATATTCTGTAATGGAAAATATAGGCAAAGAGTATCTTTGATTTGTTTGCTAGTTACTCCAGTGAACTGAGGTTACTTCGAAGAGTAAAATAAAATGGCATCTCGGACATTGCAACAAACAGTTGAACTGATGAAAAGATTGTAAAGGCCATGCTCAAAAGTTTGCATCTGTGTGCCATGTTATCTCAGTAGCTTCAGCTTAATTGTATTACATATTTTCAGATATGAAAGCAGAAAGTTTTCTGAACTGTATAAATTAGAAGCAATAGTTAGATATTTTAGATAAACAACTTTTTTTTCTTCGTTCTGTACTGAATTTTGAATATAGTCCATTTGTAAAGGATAATAGTATTAACTGAATTGTGATTAAACAGGATGAAAAGGGCATAAAAAATCTAATCTTCAGTTATCCATTCAGATAATAAGTCTTACCAAATTGAATGCTTATATGGGTTTAAACTCATAACTTGTCTAAACAAAGTGAGCACAACAAAAGTGACTCTAACCCTAATCGAACAAAAAGGGAGAAATGAAAATTGGAAAAGAAGAAAGAATACTAATTTTGGTGTAACAGAGAAGTGCTTTCATTCTTTTTACCAATACTGGTCACTTATTTTCATCTATCAAGTGGAAAAAATCCATGCTAGCATAGAAGCAATAAAATGGGTATTTTCCAACCTAAGCTACGAGGAATTAGGGGCATCTAAATTGATACGAAGTATCTTCTTTTCCTAACTAGGGTACTTTGTGATCTTTAGCTAGGCACGCATGGCTCTTCCATGTGAAGCCTCAATTGAAATAGTGTGGTCCTTAAGTCTCCCCTCGAATTTCCGTACCTTTTCCATTCCACACTTATTAAGTAGAATTCTTGTCATTTTCAAGGCCACCATAAACTCACAAGCTAGTTTCTCTTTCTATATGCATGTTGCTTAGGCTAAGTGCGTGTTTTGTTTAGCTTCAACAAATCTGAACGTTGATATTGACGCGGATCAGAGGCATCCGATGCCAAACCAAACACAGGGTATAATACACCAAAGACGTGATTCTATTCACAAGAGTAACAACAAAATACAAAGATAGAAATTATTGATCCCAATTGACAGCCAATTCCAAACACTCTATAGTCTTTAAATTTGAAGGTGTTTCGGATTAATCCGTTTGTTAAATCTAACAATTCACATTCATGCGACCCAGTTTAAAACCATGCATGCATATTATGTTGGCGATTTAAAAATTTTAGTCAACAAATTCTTTCTCTGAAGCCTGCATCCTAATTCTTACGGAAATGGGTGAAACACACTATGAAGCTCAACTATACGGTTAGTCGGTTACTGTAACTTTTACTCGATCCTTAGCATCCTAATTATATAAGGTGCCCCTAATTTATGTGAAAACTTTAAATAAAAGATATGTATAGTCTTTCGTTTGATTTGAGTTTCAATAGAGAATTTTATTGAGACTGATACTGTTTTGCAGGCTAACAATGTGGAAAGTTAGCCCAGGGTTTGATTGCTCACATATTGGAAGTCACTTTAACACAACTAGAAACAATTGTCTTTTTTTTATACCAAAAGTAATATTGTCTAAAACTTATAATTAATTACTATTGATATAATTAAACTAATTTAAAAATTTAAATTAAATGCCATTTTTATATTTGTTTTATATTAATCTGATCTATAGAAAGAAAATAAAAACTTAATTTTAACATATATTTAAACTTTTTTTGAAAATAAGTTTAAGTCTAACTCAATCTTATAAAAATAAAAATCAGTTTTTGTGAGATTAAATTATTAATCCACCACTTTTAAGGTTGTACTCAAGCAACCTTTACAAGACCACAACTAAGGTGAGTTAAAAAATGTTCGCAATTAAGGAGGATTTTCTAATAAACTTTAAAGTGATTAATTGCTAATTCTCATAAAATTTCACCCAACAATAGTGAAGAACGTGTTAATAGTGGATTGCTGAAATACACATCTAAAAAGGATTGAGGAAAAAAAAACGTGGATGTGGGGATATAATCCCCTCCTTTTAAGAGACAATATAGACATAATCATGGCTTGTGACCCATAAGACATTAGAAAAGATGGAGAAGGCAATAAATAATTCAATGTATGTGCAAAGTTTATTATTGGGTTGTTGAATCCTTGCTTGCTCAGGTCTTTGTGATTGGCACCTTGTTGATT
This sequence comes from Glycine latifolia, assembly GCA_013407115.1. Classification (NCBI taxonomy): domain Eukaryota; kingdom Viridiplantae; phylum Streptophyta; class Magnoliopsida; order Fabales; family Fabaceae; genus Glycine; species Glycine latifolia. Next base: position 3,543,448 of record CM023957.1, read on the forward strand.
TCTTGTCTCTGGAAATGGATAGGTTAGCTGACTAAACAATGCAATATAATTTGAACTTTAATTTGCCGATCCTCCCCTCGTCCAACCCTTTCAACTCCGACTTCCTTGACCCACTTAGGAGTTAAGACCTCTTTTTAGTAGTATGATTCAATTCAGGTGGGCCATAAAGTACACTCTACCCAGAATTTATGCCTCACCAATCTTCTTTACATATTTTTAAAGATCTGTTTGATTTTTTTAATTCATAAAAAATCAAGATTGATATAAGAAATTCATAATATCTTAGAGAGTTGATAATAGTTCTTACACTTTATTCAACCATTTAATTAAATTACACTTCATTGATAAAGATTTGTATGATAGGGTTAGCATGATGAAAGTTTGTAATGGAATATCAAGTTATTTTTTTATCATAATAGGTATACATCAATGTTCGACTCTTAGTCTTTATCTTTTTATATTAGTGATAGATGAACTAACAAAATATATTCAAGATGAAGTGTCGTAGTGTATGCTTTTTGCATATGATATTATATTTATTAATGAGACTAAATATGGTGTCAATAGAAAACTTGAATTGTGAATAAATATTTTGGAATCTAAAAAACTCAAGTTAAGTCAGAGAAATGTGAATTCTCACTGGTAAGAGATGATAATCAAGACCATGTGCATTTACTTAGTTAAGAGATACCCAAGAAAGATATTTTTAGATATCTAAGATCAATTTTGCAAAAAGGTAGAGGGATTGTTGAAGATGAAAATTATAAAATCAGAGTAGGGTGGATGAAATTGTAAAGTGCATCTGGGTTATTGTGTAACTACAAAATTTCCCTTAAGCTAAAAGGAAAATTCTATAGAACAATTGTAAGACGTGCAATGTTGGTCAACACATAGACAACATGAACATAAAATAGGAGTAACAAAATGAGGATGTTAAGATAGATATGTGGTTATATGAAGATGAATAATATAAGAAATGAATATATTCGATGAAAGGTAGTAGTAGTAGTACCGGTGAGTGAAAAGATGAGAGAACATAAATTGAAGTGGTTTGAACACGTAATGAGACGACCCTTGGATGTTTCCGTAAGAACAAAAATTTGTTATCAAGAACTAGACACAAAAAAAGGTAGTGGTAGACTGAAACTTACTTGGAGAAAGATAGTTAAATAAGACTTAATGGAGTAAAATATAGATTGACGAACGATATGCCTTAGGACGAAATGAAAAAAAAACTATAAGATTAATGAAGGGTTAGGCCCGTTGTTATCTCTATGTTCCAGATGATCCTTTTTAGTCATTTTTTTCTTCATCTTTCCCCTTTTTTGCTTTTACAATTTTTTAACCTCCTTGTATCTATCTTTGGATTCATCTATCATTGACCCTAATTAACTTGAGTTAAAAGTGTTTTTGATGATGATAAAGATTTGTAGATTATTATTATTTTAATCTATACATTGTATAAGATAGATTTTTATTTATATAATTGAAATTTATAATATAAAGTATTTTTAAATATATAAATTATATTTTAATAAATGAATTTTTAAAATAAAAATAAATTATATTTTAGATTTATAACTAACAATACAAATTATGGTATAAAGTTATCTTTAACAAAAGATGATTGATTAAAAGATAAAGAAAAAAAACGTTAAGAAGATTAAGTAAAAGATAAAAAAATAATTTGAGAGGATTGAGAAAGGAATTTTTGGTTAGCTGTAAGGTAGTATGTGATAATTTAGTTTTTAATTATTAAAAAAAAAAAGAGAAAATATAAAGAATGCCTCACTTAAAAGTTGAGAGTTGTAAATTAAAATTTATATTATAAAAGTATTTTTTTAATGACAAATTCAAGGAAAAATTAAAAATAAGTTAGACCAACATTTTACCCCGATGGAGTAGAAAGGGTAACAGTGAATTTAATTTTAATACAATGTTAATATAAAAGATTATATTGCTAATCAGTTGAAAATATTTTAGATATGATTTCAAAAATTATTATTTTTTAATTATATATCTATCTTTGTTTATATTAAGAAGATAAAAATAATTTTAAATTGTAAGTATATTCCAATTAAATTTGACAAAAAAAAAAGAAATATATGTGCATACAGGCATACAGCTACATGATTATTGAGAGGAAAAATAAGGGCCGGGCATTTAATGGCCTAACATGCAGTATGTCTACATGTGAAAACAATGCGGCAATCATCTCGATTTATCTTCAATCAAATCAAATTTGTTATTTTTTTGGCCAAAAGGACAACACGGTTTTATTGTCATTTACAAAACAATAATCGTTCCAACAATAATTTTTTACTGTTCAATTGTCCTTCACAGGTACATTATACATTGCATGTGAAAGGCAATAAAAAAAAGGTCTAATTGCTAAATTGAAAATGAAAAGAATAATAATACCGTTACAATATTGATTGTTCTTCTGTATTATGTCATTTTTTATATCATTTCTGCATTATGTCATTTTAATTTGCATCAAACGCAATGTCCTAAAAAATTCAAATGCATCTCAGAGAATATGGGCTTTACGTCAGAGAAAGCTTAAAAATTGAACTAATATGCAACTGTCGATACGACCCTATCATAAGATTGCATTGTTTATGGATTTTCAGATACCAAAGATAAGGCAATATGTTGACGCTCAATATGTTAGTACTTTCGATGTACCCGTAGTATTTATTTGTTTGATTTGTAGATTTATGTTGTTGTAACCAATGACCAAACACACTTTGAAGGAAGAAATTAGGGGAACGGAGATTTTCAAACCAAATTAAGCTGCATTGGGAAGCTAACTACATATCATTAGTCATTACTTAATTGGCTATGTCTTTGTCAACTCATGATTAGAATCAACGGCACCGTCGCTCTAGTGTTCACATTCAATATGAAGAAATTCTTTAGCACTTCAATCATTTATGCAGATTTTTTATACATATGAAATTATGAATCCTAAGACTACTTTTTTTTTCTTCCTTTGCTAAATTATGGGCAATAATGTCAAAATTGGGTAGTAGATAGGGCTGAAAATGAAGGGCCTCATGCATAAAGACCCCACAAGGATTGGGGTTCCTTTCGTTGCCTTGTGTTGTCCAATCTTCCACGTTCCCATTCCCCATATCATATCATTATCACATGCCATGAAGTGGGGAACTGAGCCTTTGTCCAATGGCTTTATTTCATTACAAAAGGCTCAGAATTTACAGACCTGCATTGGAGGGTCCCTCTCTTCACAAAATCAGACAATAACATTGTCTTTCCCATATAGAAACTATTTTTGCATTGTGGAAGTGTATAACAAAGATGTACAAATAAATGAAAAGAAACGTAAAAGAAAATGTGAAAAAAAATGAATGTGAGTAATAAAAAGAGATAATTTTTTTATTAAAAGTATGAAAAGTTTCATTGGTATCATGAGGTCTAAACAAGTAGAGAAAGGAAGAAAAAACTGAGAAATAAAGGAAGCATGAAAATCTAATTTATCAATGTTAATGAAATCTCTCTTTTAAAATTATATTTTACATTTATAAATTTTGAACCAAGACTTTTCTCTAGTTTTAAGATATTCAAATTAAATTTCACTTTTAAGTAAGAACATGTTAGACATGATGTTATGTGTGTTGAATTGTTGTTTGAGGTGTCAAATCAGCCCTCATAAAAGTACTGTAAAAACATGTTGTATGAATTTACCTACATTAATGTTGTCTTACACTACAGAAAACACGAAAAGAATAACCTACTTCCAAACCCACCAAAACACATAGGAAGGTTTGAAGAGCAAAACATTTATGGCGTGATGAAAATAGAAAGGTTAATAATAATGAGTGACAAGTGGAGAAGATGCAGTTGGGCAATGAAGAAGGTGAGAAGTTGAGAAAAAGGATTGTAAAAGGAGGGGTTGAAGTTGAATGAAAAGGCCATAGGTTAACTTATTAGACAAGGGGGGGTCCATTTGGCAATAAATAATAGTACAATCAAGTGGAAAAGATATCACGTGTAAGGAAGAAGAGTGGTGTTGTGAGGGAGCGTGCAGCATGTGCTTTGGTGCAGTCGCCGACCCTTTAGCTTAATGAGATAAGGGGTCTCAATAAAAAGGAGTGATCTTCCTAACACCATTACCCTCATCTCACGGATCTTGCCCCTCTCTTCTCTGTGCCCTCTGTGTTTCTGTCTCTCTGTTCCTTTCTTTCTTTTCTCATTTTCCATACACATATTATATATGATATATCCTCTCTGCTTATACTCCTAGTATTATATAAGGCCTAGAGACAACATTCATTGCAATTGGCAGCACATAATTCAAAGGGCAATGGCCTCTTGGAAGAAGACCATCACAACTCCATTCAAAAAGGCTTGCACTGTATTTAAACAGCAGCAACCACCAAGGGATCAAAAGAAGTCTCAAACAGGTCTGGGTCTGTGTTTGTGTCACTATCTTTCTCCACCGACACCCTACAATCATCATAGCCTATACCCAATTCTTCAAATTACTCTTTTTTTTTACGCAAACAAAAATATTATTATATCAATTGAGTAAATGATAATTTTTTTATTAACTAACTTTTTTTAAGAATATTTTTTATTAATTAAAAATTATACATTTTTCATTGTAATTGTTATGGGTGATGGACCATGAATTGCAATATTGTATTGATGAGATGATATATGGTTTTGGGTTTGCAGAGCAAGAGAGGCAAGTAATGGATCTGCAGGGTGAAGTGATGGCATGTGGGTATGAAGATGTTCAAGTGATGTGGTCTATTCTGGATAAGTCCAAATCCACAAACTGCAATATAACCTCTTCAACCTGACCCAACCAATCAAAAACAAGAAAGTGGCACTTCAGCAATTAGCGAATGTTTTTGTATGCTAATGTTTAAGGTCATAAGTGCATCATACTAGCATATCATTATCTGGTATGAATGTAATTCTCATTCTCATCGTAGAAAATGAAAAAAATAAGGTGTGTAGTGTAGGTGTTTAAGTTTAATACTAGTAGGATTTAACTAGTGTCACTCGTTTTCATGGTGAAGAGAAGACGGTGGCGGTGTCTGTGTTGTAATTGTAAGTCAAAATGTGATGGTGTACTGTAGGGAATCCCCATGATTGATGAGAGAAAATCATGGCGAGATTATGATATGATAAATAGTAGATTAGATTCTTTTCACTTCTCTCTCTGAGTCTCTGTCACTAGTCAATACTCAATGTTAAAATCTCGAGACTTAGAAAATATCTTATAGTAGTGGACAGCGTGTTCGACTGATTAATCGTGCGGTCGCTAGTCATGATCATGATAAGAAAAATAAGAGACTTGTACTTGTATTTTTATTTTTAAAGATTAGTAAATACTGAAAACACAAGATATGCTAACATTTTATTCTATTTTAATATAATTAGTATAGTGTGTTTTATCATATATTTAAATTTTATAATAATTTTTTTAAAAAATTTAAATTATATTATAATTAATATTTATAATTAATAAATATAGTTAAATATACAAATTATATAAGTATTTGAGTTTGTATAATACAGATGAATATTTATTTTGTATAATTAAAAATTATATCAGTCAATTACGATAAGACTAAGTTGGTCCATAGCGTAGGTTAACTAAAATCATAGTGATTTAAATAATCCAAATTATTTAGCTAATTTTGTTTTTGTATCATCTAGCTAACTAATTATTACATTTTTTTACTGAATTAATTATTACATTTAACAAGCAAGTTTCCTGTACAGTGTATGAGTATGGACTAATTTGTATATAGCATAGTTAAAATTGGATTCAATTTGATTTTACATTTATCTTAGAAAAATATTTTCATAAGTAAAAATCATCCTTGAGAACATTAAAATGATTAGTAAAACGATTTCCATAACTAAATGATAAAAAAAATTATATATCAAATAAATTCTTCCGCGTGATAAAAAAGAATCAAAACAAAAAATTTAAAACAATGATTATGGTGGTAAGTCATAATCAACCAAATCGTATATATTCGTATATTATGTAATTCCTAACAAAAGTTGACTGACGTTCGACCATCCACCCCTATGAAGAAAAGACGTGGATTTGATTCTAGAACATCTCAATAATAGATGCTAGATAATCTCCTAATTAATTCTTAAAATAATAAAATGAATCTTCCCTAATACATTTTTTACTCTTCAATTCTTCCTTCTCTCGCCTCATAATGTCTCCCTTTCTTGAGAGATGAGTATTCGTTATTAAGGTCATGTCTTCAATTTCTCTCCTATTTATAGCTTTCGTTTTCTCTATGATCTGCTCTACCGTCCATATCCATGGGGTAATTTTGCAACCCCCAAATTCGTTGTGATTTTTGAATGGTAGAAATAAACAATTTTGAATTCATGCACCCCCTTTTGCTCAATTTGAGGACTCACCAATTTGGGGAACATGGGAAGGCGAAAACCAAACTACCACACTTTTCTTCTCTCAAATGAAGTCACGTAATTCTCTTTTTGACATTGTCATTTTCTAATAGAGTAGTTGTAAACTTTTAATTGGTTGTATACAATAATGAGGTATTAAGCTTCTAACGATATAGCCATAACCCCACGTTTTGTTTGAAAGTTCTAGCTCACAAGTCATAACTACACAGTCTATTTAATTCCATGTGTTTTGATGCACCTTGGATTTTTCTTAATTTATCACTCCCCAAGATTTCTTAATTGGTCACTACCCAATATCTTCTTGGTGCACGGAAAGTATTCCCAAAACCATAGCTGGATATTAATCTCCTTCAAAACAAAAATGAGCTTAGCATCTAAAGAGATCACAGGAGATCAAATAAAGATAAAATAAGGATATTTTGAGATAGTTAAGAGAGAAAAGAATTGCCTAATTGTGAGATGTGATATGCTTTTGCAAATGAGAAGAGAGAATGAAGATTTTATATTCTTATAAGTTATGTCTACTTTACAACTTACAATAAAAGGAAATGAAAGAGAATGTTAAGAGAAAAATAAGTGAAAGTCTAACTCTTGTATTATTTTAACATAACATAATATAATACTGTCGTAGATTCCATGAAATTTCTTCTGGCACAAACATTAATCATAGGCTAGATCCAGTGTTCGGAACTCATTATTGACAATTTTGAGACTTCTTAGTTTCCCGGAAAACCCACCTAATGAGAAATGACTTCATTGTTGTTGTTGCTGCCTGCTAAGTTTGACAGAAAAATATACAAAGAGGGTGCTGTTTTTTTCCTCTTCTGCTGAGGGTACATAGAATAAATAAGAAATTCTACAAGACTAAAACTAAGGAAATCAAACGATAACAATATTCTGAATCATTGATTCCCGGTACTAAAAATCCAACTTGTATATACAACAACTACAATAACTTAGAACTCTAACCCCCGATATATGCTGTCATTGAACCAAGGAAGCACGGACACGGCAAAAAGCCACCAGAATCGCGTCGGACACGACCTGACACCCCGACACGCGCCGACACGCTCCGACACGGTGTCGGACACACGGTCAACATCTCCGACACGTTGACCTTCATCGACACGCGATTTTGACCGAGTCCGACACGGTCAAAGGGCATTTTTGTAAAAAAAAATTAAATTACTAACCTATTTGTCGACTTATCGTTCACGCGCAGCTTCTGTTGGTTCTCCCTTCTCATTCAAAATCAAAAATACTTCACGATTGCTACGGTCAAGCTCGCCTCTGAGACTCCGACTGCCGTTCAAGCTCGCCGACGCTCGTCACCGTTCACGCTCTGACGCTCGCCCCTTGTTCTGCTGCCGACCGCCGTACGCGTCGCCTTAGCATCTTCTTCTCAATGCTGTTTGCGTCTTGCAGTCTGCTCCCTTTGTGGTCTCCTTTTCTTCTCGCGCCGCTCAGCCGCTGTCTCGCACAGGTAAGTCCGTAAGTGCTCTGCTGTTTTTAATTTTTAATGGCTTAGTTGTTTTAGGTTTTTGCTTTTAGGTTTTTTAATAAATAAAAAAACCCATTGTGCACTGTGCAGGAGACGTGCAGTAATTTTTAATAGGGTGTATGGCTTGTTATTTCTTTAATTCTTTCACTAATTCACTAAACCCCCAATTTATCTAATTCTGATATATTTCTTTTGTGCTTGACTGCCTGGCTTGTGCTATATTTTTTTAATACATGATAATTTGTCAAATTGAACCAGATGCGGTAGATTGAACCTTGTAGGCTTGTAGCCTGGCTTGTGCTATTTTTATATTTTTTATACCTGTGAATTTGATGTATAATTGAGACTGAACCAGTGAACTTGTGCCTGGCTTGCTTGTGCTATTTTTATTTTTTTAATACCTGATAATTTGATGTATGTTTGGGACTGAATTTTGTGGGTTGTGCTATCTTTATTTTTTTTAGAATGGATTCAAGTATGGGAAGTAGTGGAGATGATGAATTTCTAAGGAAGCCATTATGGAAATATGTTACCAAATTAGGCAATGGAACAGAAGCGGGAGGAAATATGTCTTGGAAATGCAATTTTTGCTCAAAGGATTTTAAAAGTTCGTATACTAGAATAAGGGCCCATTTGTTAAAATTATTGGGTAAAGGAATTGCAAAATGTTTACATGTGCAGACAAAAGACTTGCTAGAGATGAAAAATTAGAACATGAAGCTAGTGAGAGATTGAAGAATAATGCACCCAAAAATGTGCCTTTACCCCCTTCTAGTTTTTCCATGGAATCAAGCTTGAAAAAAAGAAGAAGTGGAAGTGAGGGTGTAAGTTCTTCTACAAATCCTATTGAGAGGGCATTCAATGTGGGAGCGCGGGAAGAATTGAACCACTTGATTGCTAGGATGTTTTATTCAGCAGGATTGTCATTCACTTTAGCAAGGAACCCATACTTTCAAGCCGCTTTCACTTATGCTGCAGATAATAATATTGGGGGTTATTTGCCACCAGGATATAACTCCTTGAGAACCACTCTTTTGCAGAAAGAGAAGGAAAATATTAATAGGTTGTATGCATCTATTCGAGCTGGGTGGAATGAGAAGGGTGTTAGTATTGTGAGTGATGGATGGAGTGATTCACAAAGGAGACCACTTATTAATTTCATGGCAGTATCCGATGGTGAAGCTATGTTTTTGAAATCAATTGATTGTTCAGGAGAGGTTAAGAATAGGCATTTTATTGCTAGGTTGTTGAAAGAAGTAATTCAAGAAGTTGGGCATGAAAAAGTGGTTCAAGTAGTCACGGATAATGCTGCAAATTGTAAGGGAGCAGGGCATCTTATTGAGCAAGAATTTCCATCTATTACTTGGACACCATGTGTTGTTCACACATTGAATTTAGCTGTGAAAAATATTTGTGCTGCTAAAAATGTAGAGAATAATCAAATAACATATGAGGAGTGTAGTTGGATTTCTGATATTGTTGGAGATGTTTCTACAATAAAGAATTTCATAATGAATCATTCTATGAGACTATCAATGTTTAATGAGTTTGTGGGATTGAAATTGCTTTCTATAGCTGAAACCCGCTTTGCTTCCATGATTGTGATGCTAAAGAGGTTTAAATTGATAAAAGGTGGTCTCCAAAATATGGTAATCAGTGAAAAATGGAGTGTGTATAAAGATGATAATCTAGGGAGGGCTAGATTTGTTAAAGAAAAGATATTGGATGATCTTTGGTGGGATTCAATTGATTACATTCTTGCTTTCACTGCTCCCATTTATAATATGATCAGGATTTGTGACACTGATAAACCATGTCTTCATTTGATTTATGATATGTGGGATGAGATGATTGAGAAAGTGAAGAAATCCATATACTTGCATGAATTGAAGAGGATGGATGAGACCTCAACTTTTTATGATGTGGTCCATGGCATTCTTGTGGATCGTTGGACAAAAAATTCAACTCCACTTCATTGTTTGGCACATGCTTTGAATCCCAAGTAAGCTTTTAAATATGAATGAATTTAATACTTCTCTTATTTGATATAATATGTTAAATTGTTAATTGTCTTTCTTCTTCTTTGTGTTTTGTTTTAGATACTATAGTGAACAATGGCTTGATGAAGATTCTAGTCGAGTTCCTCCACACAAGGATCATGAGATTAATCAAGAAAGACAAAAATGCATAAAGAGATATTTTCCTAACTTGGAGGATCAAAATAAAATAAATTTGGAGTATGTGGACTTTGCTAGTGCAAGTGGGGGTTTTAGAGATTATGATGCCATCCAAAATCGATACTCTATGGAGCCCAAAGCTTGGTGGGTGCTTCATGGTGCTTGTGCACCTATGCTTCAAAAGATAGCATTGCGACTTGTTGCACAACCTTCTTCTTCATCGTGTGCTGAATGCAATTGGAGTACTTATTCTTTTATGCATTCTGTAAGGAGGAATAAGATGACTCCAAAATGTACTGAAGACTTAGTTTATATACATAGCAACCTTCGTCTCTTATCAAGAAAGAGTCCACAATATACTCAAGGGGAGAGTAAAATGTGGAACATTGCTGGAGATACATTTGATACATCTGAAGATGTTGGAATGCTTGAAGTTGCTACTCTTTCACTTGATGAACCAGAGATGGAGTCAAATGCAATTGATGAAAATGCTCCATGAAGGTAATCAAATGCAGCTTATTTGAATTTATTTCAATTCAAAATTTGTTTTAATATTGAATATTCTGTTTTGAATATTGAAATGCAGCCTCTATGAATTTTTTTGGGTTACATTGATGAGTATTATTAGTTTAGTTTATTTTTTTGTTAAATAATTGAATATTAAATGAAATATACACTATATAAATTAAAAATATTATTTAATATTAAAACGTATCCGAACGTGTCGAAATCCATAATTTTTTAACATTGACGTGTCGGAGAGTCGAGTCGAGTCGTGTGTCGCGTGTCGGTGTCGGTGCTACATAGCATTGAACTATATACCCTTCTGATGTGGCGTGGCTGACACAGGGCGAATTCACCTGAAATTTCTCTCTTCCTTTGCTTCAAGGGCATCAACTTCCTCGTTGGATAGTAGGTCGACAATAGGTTCATACACGTCCCACTCCTTTCTTTTCCTGTTACATTCAACCAAAAGAGGCCAAGCCTTTAAAGTTCTCATTTGAATTTCATATGCAAGACTATATATGTTAGTTCCACGTGCAACAAAGACTTGTAATATGTGATAGGATTTAGGAAGTCACAAATCATAGAATTAGATACAAAGTGGTTTTAGTTGGAAGGGCAATGGCTTTAAGCTTAAATAGGAGGGATAGAAGGGAAAACATTCAGATCTGTAAGCAGTTGGAAATTGAGCATTGCTCTGCGGAAGAAAAGGGAATCCCTTTGTGAAGGGGAAACCCTAACCCAGCGGAGAATTCTCTCCTTTTATGTCATTCAATATTCAAGAACAAAAGCATTTTTTTTATCTTTCTTTCTATCTTTTCACATCTCTCTCTCTCTCTAAATTCATATTCTGTTTTTGGATCATAATAGTATGTTCAAATTAGTTTAAAAAATTACACAAACTATAGATTTAGACCCGCATGTTATGTGGTTGATCAACAAACTATGTGTCGTCTTATGCCATTGCTTTTCCTAGCCTAGTTATGAGACTTATGAATTAATGAATTCCACAAGCTACAATAATAAGGAAAAACTCACATTATGGCATTTCAAGAACAATTTTAACTACATAAGCACCGTAACTATGTGCAGCCTATGACGATTAAACAATGATATAAATGTTCAGTATAAAACCAATGAATTTCAGAAAAAACGAGTATTCAAATTTATGAGACAGACTTACCGAACTACACTAGATTTCGGACCAAACAACTTGACCAAGTCCACTGCTACAGCACCTCCTTTACTGTTAAAGGAACATTGACGAGAAAACAATTTGAATTAGGAACATACATATTCACTTGGAGTTGTAATAAAATTGCATTTACCACACTGCACAAACTTGAGACAAGTGTATAGTAATAAAAAACCTGACTGGAGTATATTCAGCCCCTCGACGACCCTTCTTGCTCATTCTGCTTTCTCTTGCTGAAACCACACTTTGAATTGCAATCTAAATATGAAAAAAACATTAAGATTATGGTAACTGAACCATAACAATTCCTGAAAATGATACATCAATCAACAAATAGAATGACTGACCTCATAAAGCTGCTCTCTGATAGCAAAGGCAATAGCTGGCTGCATAGCAGAAGAAGCATTTTACAGTTTAGTATTTTGATTTTTCAAGAATGTCTGTGTGCTTGTGAATGCTAAGAAGAAAGCAATAGAAAGAAAGAAAATTCGTTGATGAAAGCAAAAATATAATTCCTACATTCGCACAACAAATTGTTTCTTATTACAACACGACCTAAAGCCATTGGCCCATTACCAACATAATTTGGCTTTATAAATAAATAAAACCTATTATGTTCATAAGAAAAACAACATAAAGTTAGCACTTAGCACAAGTTAACATTTCAGTTATCATTATTTCTTGGGGAGCAGTGAGCTTTAACACTGCTCAAAAATGGGCAGTTTTATCTTAACTTATTACTAGTGATAATTGGATATACTTACTCCAACCTCAGGATCTTCAATGCCCGTGTCCTTGCAGAAGATTTGGGCAAACTCTTCAGGGTCACTCTCAAAGTTGTTCAAGTCCTAGAATTCAAAGATTTTAGACACATAAAACACGAACCAACAAACAAGGGAAACAATCTCACAAAACAACACCTGTGTTGTGTTCCAATCTTACCCATAAAAACTGGTCCTTCACGAGCGTATGATTAACACGAAGATCAAGCTGTGAAAAAGAAACAAGAAGATTTGGTAATAGGCAAAGCAAACATTCAATCAAACAAGAGAAAACACAAAATAGCAACAAACAGAGACCTTGATCGGAACAATCTTCTCCCCAGCATACATATCCTGGCCTTCATAGGATCGAAACTCTGCAAGCTGTGACTGGTAATACAACATAAGATAAATTAGGTTAATTGTAGGATAATAATAAAATGAAGGTTTAATTAATCATTTGGTCCCTATACTTGCAGTTTGGTAGCTTTTCGTTTTAGTCCCTATACTAAAAAACTCTTCATTTTAATCCCTATAAGATCAATTTTTAATTTTTTTAACCGTTTAGTCCTTGTGCCTCCATTTTGTGGCAGTTTTACACAGCTGAAAAACTAACAACAATGACTAAAACATATAAAAAAATTGCTTGTACAGGGAACAAAACATAGAGTCTTTAGGTATAGAGACTAAAATGAAAAGTTGGTGCATGTATAGTATAGGGCCCATCCCAAATAATTCATTAAACCTAGAATGAAAAGGGAAAAAACATTGGTGAAGTGTGTTTACTTGAATTGATTGAGCAATTTGTGTTACAAAAGCGGGAGGGAGCTTCAAGTCTTTAACAGTCCTTTTTGCAAAGATGACAACCTCGGAATCGGGATCTACAACGTTGGAATTCAATCAACGGCAATGAATAAACAGGAACAGGAACATGAACAGGTTTGGTTTGAAATTACCAGAAGGGTTCCAAGTGAACGCGTCCTTGTATCTCTGCCCCTCGATTTCGATGTCCAATCGAATGGGAACCAAGTTCTCCGCAGTTGGCCTGTGTATTAATCATTCATTAGTCATTACGCATTGCAAACACTAACCAACGAAACGAAACAGTTTGAATTTTGAACTTACATTCTGAACTTGACGGGGTTTCTGTAGAAACCCGAAATCGTGGTTTTCATGCTATCGGAATATGATTATGAACGATCGATTACGACGCCGTTTCGATGGGAAGGGTACACAAACTAAGTTTTACGCTTCGTCCCAAACCAAAATCAAAACACTTGAACAATCTTCTTCCCACACTTTTTTCACCAGCCACGCAGTTTCTGCGTCTAATTTAATCTTTGAGCAAATTTTTGCCAAGAAATTTCTGAAATTAGGGTTTATTACACTTAATTTTTATTATTTAGGATTTTTTTTATTTTTTATCATCTATTATAATGTGACTCCTAACCTAATAATATTATTAATATTAAGAATAATTAAACATTTGATTTGGATAATGTGTCAAGTCAAGTGATTGCACGGAACATATAATGAGAACATCGATAGTTGGCGAGATCATCACGACATTAGAAGAGGTCATAAATGATATCAAAAGAGATAGGGACGATGAAATTGTTGTGATTGACGAAGACAAAGGAGTGAACAATGGAGATGAGGAGCGAATTAACCGTATTTTTATAGTTGAAATCTAACCTAAACTTCGATTGAGAGTAAATTTGTATGAATGATAGGAACTATTAGGACATTTTACAAAAAATTAACATCATTATTAACCGTGATTATTTAAAGGAGACAAAAGAAATACAATTTTAAAAAAACGTATAAGTATAATAAATACTAACATCATGAAACACGAATATAATTTACACTTTATTTTTCCTTTGGTAATGTTCGGAATTTTAAGTTTCCAATTTGGCATGTGCTAAATACACTATAAGCTTTTCTAATACACTATATAAATTTTTGAAAATGGCAAAAGTTCCCTCAGCTACTTTATTACAGTACTGTACGTGGTTCTTCCTCTGAGTTGTGTGCGTTTTTGCCTTGTGTGTGCTCAGTTGATGCTGCTGTAGTTGTGCATTGGAGGTGTCTCTGTTGGAGGAGGTTGTTGGGGGTGGTGGTACCGGCGTTCACTGGTGTCAGTAGTCGGAGAGGCCATTGTCGGTGGTGGGTGCGAGGTAAGAAGCGCAAACCTTGGGTTATCTGGTATATGGATCAGGCAATCCGTACGTATCCTATGGATTATCCAATCCATACGTATCCTACGGATTAGGTAATCCGTATGAATGATACGGATTACATAATCCGTATGATTTGTACGAATTGCCTAATCCGTAGGATACGTATGGATTGGCTAATCCGTAGGATGTATACGGATTACGTAATCTGTATGATGCATACGGATTAGTCAATCCGTATGCATCCTACGGATTAGGCAATCCGTATGCATGATACGAATTACGTAATCCGTATGTAGCTTACGGATCAGGCAATCCGTATATACCTGAACTTGTTTTTTTTGTCCAATTTAATTTAAAGAACAAATAATTGGAAACTTGGATACATTGAATATTACACTGAGCTTGAGCTTGTTGTGGATGTATTATATTAGCAAAGGTATATGGGGTAAAGTATTGTTCATAACATTATGATTTCAATGTTGTTTAATATTAGTATGTGTGTTTTTTGATTTGTTAAGATGGACAACGATCAGTGGTTTTATGATTGCATTATGTTTGAAGAAGTTAATATGGAGGAAGACATTGGTGAAAAACCTGATGCGTTTGAAGATGTTAATTGTTCAGTTGAATGTTCGGAAGGCTTCATTAAGTCACAGGTATATATTTGTAGTTACAGTTGTTTAATGAATTTGTAAAAGTATACAAATGGTGTTAAATTTTTTGTAGGTGTTCATTTCCCGTGAGGATGTGTTAAAATGGGCTCGCAGTGTTGCGTATTCTTATGATTTTGTTCCAGTGATAATGAGGAGTGGCTTAGCAAGTGGAAAGATAGGAACAACCTCATATGTTATAATTGGTTATGAAAGGAGTGAAAAATATAGGTCATTTAAAAAAGGTGTTGTACCAACTAGGGGTAGCAGTAAAAAATGTGATTGTCCGTTTAAGCTAAGAGCAAAACCCGTCTCTGGAGGTCAAGGTTGGATAGTGAAGTTAATATGTGGGACACATAATCATACAATGGCAAGGTCATTATGTGGACACGCATATGCTGGTAGGCTAACTCAGGAGGAGAAGACGATTGTAGCTGATATGATAAGGTCGATGGTGAAATCGAAAAACATTTTTTTAACTTTGAAGGAGCACAATGCCAGTAATTGTACCACTTTGAAGCAAATATACAATACCAGATATGCATATCGGACACAGGTTAGAGGCGATAACACTGAAATGCAACAATTAATGAAAGTTCTTCATCGAGACATGTATATTCATTGGCATAGAATGAAAGACAAAAATGTGGTTCATGACATATTTTGGGCACACCCAGATGCAGTGAGGTTGAGCAATGCGTATCATATGATTTTTTTGATAGACAGTACATACAAAACAAATAGATATAGGCTTCCTTTACTTGACATAGTTGGTGTGACACCTACTGGAATGACATTTTCAGCTGCCTTTGCTTATCTAGAGGCAGAACGTACAAACAATCTTGTGTAGGCCCTTGAACGCTTTAGAGGGATTTTCCTGAAAACTGAATTTTTTCCAAATGTATTTGTTACAGATAGAGATTGTGCATTGATGAGTGCTGTGAAAACTGTTTTTCCAATGTCAACCAATTTATGTGTCGGTTTCACATTGAAAAGAATGTTAAGGCAAAATGTCAAACTTATATTAGACAGAAGAACGCATGGGACTATTTCATGGAAGCTTGGGGAAGACTTGTTGATTGTAGTAAGCAGAATACTTATGATGAATGTCTGAAACAATTTGAAATTGCGTGTTCACCATGACCTGCGTTTGTTGATTATGTGAATGATACATGGTTGGGTCCTCACAAGGAAAGATTTGTAACGGCATGAACAAATAAAGTGCTACATTTTGGGAACACAACAACTAATAAGTTAGACAACTGTTTAAGTCACTGTCATTCTGTTGTTTTGATTATGCATTGTGGTTTTTCAATTGTTAATACATTTGTCATTTAATGCAGGGTTGAGTTTGCTCATTGGACTTTGAAGAGGCTTCTACAGAATAGCGTTGGAGATTTATGTACTGTGTGGGATGCCATGAACAATATGATCACCTTGCAACATACTGAAATAAAAGCATCACTAGAAAGAAGCACCCATGTGATCGGACATGCATTTAATGTAACATTATACAAAAGACTTGTCGGCATGGTATCCAGCTATGCGTTAAACCACATTGCAGCTGAGTATGAGCGTGTTTTTTATGCCGGCAAAAACCCTTCTCGGTGTGGATGTTTCATGAGAACCGCCCACGGCCTCCCTTGTGCATGTGAGTTAGCTAAAGTTGTTGGCTGCATACCGCTTTCAAGCGTTCATGTGTTTTGGAGAAGATTAAGTTTTGCAGAGCAAGGTGTAGATGATGGAGAAATTCACATAACCGAAGAGATTGAGGTAATATCAAATCACTTTGAAAACCTTGATGTCTGTGGTAAAATCAATTTGAAAACTAAGCTTAAGGAGCTTGCATATCTTGATTCAACATCCATGCATCCCCCAGCTGAAAAGGTGAAAACAAAAGATGCTCCAAAAAATAAATACACAAAGCATGAATGATCAACCAAGCGGGATCCGTCTTACTTTGAGTATGTTGATGAATTACATTCTGTGCAAAATAGTTGTGGCACACAAACAAGGTCAGCTTCATCGTCTGCTCAAACAATGGCAAAGAGAAACGTTCCTATGTTGGATCAATTCCAACCTTTTATGCACAAATTTATTGTTAACATCACTGATGTTAAATCTGATGGTAATTGTGGATATCGTGTCATTGCTGCCGCACTCGGTTATGGTGAAGATTCTTGGCCTGTGGTTCACAATTATTTGCTTCAAGAACTTTCACAATTCTCTGATCAATATATAGCCTTGTTTGGTGGCCGTGATAGGTTTGATCAGTTAAAGCGGTCCCTTCTAGTTGATGGATTAGCATGGGTAAGAAAGATTTTTTACAATTACATGTTGAATATATATGAATGTTTATAAGTTGAATTACTACTAACTGATACAATATGACTGTGTAGGTAACTAAGGATAAGTGGATGGATATAACCGACATGGGTTACGTTATTGCATCCAGGTATAATGTCGTCGTTGTTTCACTATCTCTGAAACAAAGTATGACGTTTTTCCCGCTCCGAAGCCCACCACATGATGATGTTTATGTCCATCGCATGATTTGTATTGGTCATGTATATGGAAATCACTTTGTTCAGGTACACAAAAATTTTATGTTACATGTCATGCCTTGTGTTGTTTCACATTTTGTCCTAACATTTTGTCCTAATAATTGGTAATTTAAACAGGTTCAATTGACGGAGAATAGCCCAATCCCTTCAATTGCTTGGTTGTGGCCTACACACTGTTTGAATGAAGCTAAACAATGGCCAACACATTACATTGATCGAATGAGAATGTATTGTAATTCCATGTTCTTCTCACCCGAATATGTGGATTTAGGAGATGCATAAAAAGTTTTTTATTACGCACGCATCTTGTATTTGATTGTATTGCAAATTTTCGTAAACTTATGGACCAGAGCGGAATAATTAATATGATATATATAAATGTCATTCATGTCTTACAAGTCAAAATGTCAACATAAGAAATTTACTACGTTTCTATCTAATGTGTATTTCGTACAAAAAAATAACATATAAGTCTTTAGTCCCTGTCATCAACACGTCTCCTCTGTGTATCCCTCACCCGAGCTGATCGCACATACACATTTCTGTCTTCATTAACACTACGTGCTAACTCCAACAGACGTTGTGTATGTGAATACGCAGCTGTGCCCGGGATCACTAACTGCAAGTCTATCATCTCTTGCAACCCCTCTCTTATCCTCTGGCACATACCCTGAAACAATATTTAAAAAAGCACATTAATCATCAATAACTTTGCGTAGTATAATTTTTAAAACAAAAGGTACCACGTAGGTCTACCACTGCATGTGAAGGCATATGTGTAACATCGGAAGGTTCTTCCCGTGCATGAGCCGGTGGTGATGTATATCCCTGCGTCACATTAGCCGGGTCCAAAACAGTCGTCGTGACTCGCAATGGATGTCGGCTTGGCTCCCCAGCCTCCGGTGGTAACATATATGGATGAGATATGCGGTAATATCATTCCATATATCCAGGTGCAAACTGACTAGGATATGTTACCACATCCCCAATGTCAACCATGTGCTCTGAGAAATGGGTCCACCTGTCATCAACCTGGTCTGTCATCGGGGAGTCAACCTGCATCAGCTCTGGTATACGCTGCACAAACCCATATTGCCTGAGGACTCGATGCGGTTGAAGTCTAACAATGGACGGACCCCATCTAAGGAACCCAGAAAACAGTGAAATCTGCTCGAACTCCTTATGTGGACGATGATCCCTGTAAGGCATCTAGCACACATCGTCCAGGGTCAATCTGTCAAGCCGCCTCTGATACGTAGAAACAGGTAGAGGCTTTGAAGATTTCCACCGGCATGCACGGAGGGACCTGTCATCGTACTGTGGATCCGGTATGACATTTCCAACTGTGGGAAAATGTTCATAGATCCAACACTGCAATATTAAACAACATATTAAGTAATAGCAAATCGCACGCTTCCAACAATATCTAACAGTTCCTTAAACCACATAGTTCAAATTAAGACATACACATTACCTGCAACAAAGAAATATAGCCAGCAAGGTGCTTCCCGTGGTGCTAGCAGACATAGTTCAAATTTTCATACATGTGGACCAGAGCGGCTGCACCCCATGCATACCCGGCTGCCTGGTCCATGTCTCGGAATGCGCCTAAGAATGCCACACTAATATGTGTGGCACTCTTGTTCGCAAACAATGTACAGCCCACTAGGTGCAGCAAATATGCTCTAGCTGCTTCTGCCCAATGCCTTGCCGCACACTTTGTAGCATATAAGTCTCAGAGCCATGAGAGCCGCACGTATGCACCGTGATACTGGTCCATCTCAGCTTCTGCATCCTCAACTGTGACCGCCAGCAGCTCCACTAGTAATGTTAACACGTCCCCCGTGTCAATCGGATCATATGTCTGGAAAGCTCCAGCAATTGGGAGATGCAGCAGTGATGCAACATCATCCAATGTGATGCTAAGTTCTCCAACGGGCAAGTGGAAACTGCTTGTCTCTGGGTGCCATCTCTCTACAAATGCAGAAAGCAACCCTCGGTCCCCAGTCTCCACAGAAGTCTAAACTAAAGGGCTTAACCCAGTTGAAGCAACTAATCCTTCAATCTGAGCTGTCGGCTTGCCAAATTTTGTCACTTTACATCCATGAGAAGCCAATTTTAACTCAGGACGCTCCTGTTAGAAATAAATGTTGTTAACAAACATTACAAGACTTGTTTCATCAAAGTAGATATGTACTTAAACAAAGTTTTTACCTCTCCAGACCAGACTCTGAGCGCTACATGGTTATCGTAATCTGTTAGAACTGAAGGATCTTCAGGCCCACCAGGGAACGACATTGACTCCGTGACGACATCCTGTGTCAGTGGAATGTCATGCTCTATATCGCCTTCCGCAACAACGGGTTGCTCAGCAACAGCCTCAGCAGCCCGTTGTCTCCTAACGGATGCGGTTGGCCTACGTCGTCTATCCACCTGTTCTTCATCATTGATGGTGATGTGTGTTCCTGACACTCGGGTTCCAGATGTCCCTAGAGGTCGATGCAATCCTCCTCTAGTTCTTGCCATAATCTGTATAAGTCATATGCTTAATCAAGTTACTCATAAACTGAATACAAACAAATAACAAACATATATACATATCATTGGCACACAAGTCACCAATGTCAAAAACAACTGTCTACTCAATGCACATAAGTGACCGTTCGTGAATAACATGTGTGTACTCAATCAACACAAGTCAACAATGTGAATAATAAACAAGTGTCTACTAAATGAACACAAGTCACCAATGTCAATAACATGTGTGTACAAAATAAACACAACTCAACAATGTCATTAACATGTGTTTGGTAATTGAAACAACTGACCAATGTCAATAACATGTGTGTACTCAACAAACACAACTCAACAATGCAAATGCACATAAGTGACCAATGTGAATAACATGTGTGTACTCAATGCACACAACTCACCAATGCCAACAACATGTGCCTAATCAATGCACACAACTCACACATAACATAACTACATGTAATATTTGCAATCATATATACATACATCACAAGCAAGTATATACCACATACAATGCTGCCTTAATTCCCACAATATACAAATCCATATTCAGTCATTCAAATTTCAACATCCTAAAAAACATAAATTATACAAATTTCAAAACATTTTAAACAACTTTAAGGGGTTTAAACAACATATGGATCACCTGATCCGTAAGGTCATACGGATCACCTGATCCGTAAGGTTCATACGGATCATATGATCCGTAAGGTTCATACGGATTTACGGATCAGGTAATCCGTAGGACCCTTACGGATTAGCAGATCCGTGCCTTACATCAACCCTTCTAACGGATCAAAGAATTCGTGTAATCCTCACGGATTTCCTGATCCGTAACAAACCAGAAAAAACCCATAATGAACTTACCTACGTCGACGACCGCAAACTACCAGCTCCACCACGAAATTGACCACCGACGTCCACCAATGCCGCTGCTAACAATGCGACCAGACCTGACCGCCACCGGACACCGAACGGAGAAGAATGGATGCAATGCGGAGAGAATGAATGCGGAGGGAGAAGAATGGAGTGTGCCTCTACAGTTTCAAATTTTTTTAATTTTATCAAAATAACTAAAAGGCTATTATTGGAATTGCACTGTTATGATATAGTGTATTAGAAAACTAGATAGTGTATTTAGCACAGGCCTTCCAATTTTTGGGAAATGCACGCTTATTTTTGGGCCTATGCCCATTTTAGTCTTTCTATTTTATTATAAGCCCATGCCATTCTTGTCCTCTTCGGATTGGTGCCTATATTTTATATTTTCCTTTGTACAAAAATATTCTTTTACAAAAAACTATTTTTTATAATGTAAAATTTGCTAATTCTAGTTTTATAATGTGGATTCTCTAAATAAAAAAATCATAATCTGGTGCAAAATTTTAATAATAGTTTCCAAAATAATTGTGAAAAAGTGGAGGTACGAAGATGAGAGAAAATAAGAGTGTTTTGAGAATATAAAATAGGAGGTGTAAAGAGAAAAAAGGAAGATATAAATAGCATGGGCCTTGAAATCTACTTG
Organism: Glycine latifolia; assembly: GCA_013407115.1. NCBI lineage: Eukaryota > Viridiplantae > Streptophyta > Magnoliopsida > Fabales > Fabaceae > Glycine > Glycine latifolia. The sequence goes on from CM023957.1 coordinate 3,565,475, forward strand.
TGGGGTTTCATTTTGTCTTTTTAGCAAGTATCTTTCTGTACTGTACTGTTTCACAGGGCTTCTAAATGCAAGATATAAATGAGATGAATAAAAAATACTTAAACAAAAAATCAAGGTCATTAATAAAACACTAATTTTATTAAATATATAGATTCAATTATAATTTACAATTATTTAAAATTAAAAATTCAAAAACTTTAAAATTAATGTAATTAATAAAAATAATTTAATAATATCTCATAATGTTTAACGTTGATTGAAAATATTGAATATTATTTAAAAAATTAATGAAAGTACAAATGTTTTTTATTTAATAATTAACTAAAATATTAATTTAATTTGATATAAAAGACAAAAAAAGCATGTTAAAAATGATTGAATGAAAAGAAAAGTATGTACAGAAATTCTTCTACTCTCAAAGATAAAAACTCTACTTAATTATTTAGAAACAGATTCAATACACACATATTAAATTACCTGTAAAAATGACCACCAGTTGATACGAGTTGAAGACGTTTGAGGACAGTAACAACTAACAACTATATCAAGGTTATAAATACTTTCTATTTCAGAAAGAAAGAAAAAAAGTCCTATAAGGCTATCTGATCCCCTCTCTTAATTACTCTAGGACTTTATTACATGTACGAGATTCGTTAAAGGACCATTTTGGCTAGACAAATACGGGATCCAAACCCCTCCTTTGCATGTCCTTTTTTTCTATTTCTCAATAAAGAGTATCTCCAATGCAGACAACTTGACCTGCTTTACAAATTGGAAACTATACTTCATTGAATTTTTCCATAATATCGTTAGAGTGAGTGGGGCAGAAGTTACAAAAATAGGAACCAATCTTATATGAAAGGACTGCTGCATAACAAAAAGTTAAGGAAAATGTCTGGTCCGTTTGATAGGAGATAATGAGTATCGGAGTCCATTTAGGTTGTCCTGTTGGAAAAAATATCCGCTGAAGTTATAAAATTTAAAATATATGATATGTCATAATGAGCCCAGTGTAAAAAAAATATATGAATAATACATTTATGCAGTTTTAATAAAGAGTGCGTAAAATTAAGATATACAAATTACTATATAAATACCATAAAATCGTTTAAATAATATTAATTAAAAATTCAACTAAATTATGAACAGAGCAGTTTATTAATTTATTCTAGTACATTTGTTTAATTTGATGAGATGATGTTAAACTTATTTCTTTAGAAAATAAACGAAAATTTTAATTTCAGAATATAAAATATGATAAAAATTAAGTATTGTTTTCAAATAATAAAATGCAGTGAAGGAATACAATAATATACTTTTCTTGCTAATTTTATGGGTGAAACATTTACTTTTGATTTTATTCTTATTAATGCAAAGACACAACTTTGAGATTATAATATATATTTTCTGCTATATTTTGTTAATGGATATTTTTTTCAAAACAAAATGATAAAAGGATTCACATACAAGGAATAATAATCAATAAAATATTTAAATATTTTATATATTATAGTTTTTATTCATAAAAATGTGTTATAATGTTGCTGAAATTGTAAAGTTTCATCAAAAGGAAAAAAAATGCATTTAATAATATTTTAGACATGTTTTCATATGAAAACAAGACATTCCCCTATTACGTGAATCAATTGACAAGAAATTACTTCACCTTAAAAATATTTCTACCAAAAATAAAATAAAAAAGAGAGCCTGTGCCACCATTTATAATAAATCTTTTTATGATGCGTTTAAATATATGAAAAGGATAAATTTAGATATTATACTATATTATTATTAGTGTTATTTTTTAAATAGAGTGAACGTTTCATTAGAAAAAAAAATTAATGTTTATACACTGTATAAAATAATTAAAATATTCAAACAATACTACACAAGTGTATTTTTTTACATTTCACACACTATTAGTATACTTGGTTGAATTAATAATATACGTTTGTTATTCAATAAAAAAAATCATCATGTGTAATAGTTGATTTTTATAATAATTATTTAAAAAAATTATAAGATAATGATTTTTTTAAATGATGGGAAAAGATCCCGATAACCATTAAAACTCGCGATAAAATACATTAAAGGTTACATGAGCCATAACAAGAGAAAAGAAGGAACTACATAAAAAAAATTGCATCCTATCCTCAATGGATTGAGCATAACTAGCTAACATATCAATGATTTTTTATTCATTGATATTGTAAAAACTTCTCTATTGATAGTGCATGAATATCAAACTCTAGTTGGTTTATGAGATTTATGTACATGACTATTATTTGCTTCTTACATTACATGCCTAGTAAAAGGTTTTTGTTTTCGCCTTGTGCTGGAGTTCAAACTTGAAAATCAAGGGCTATCAATGATTATCCAGATGAAATATCATTGTCAGTTGGTGAATGTTTGATCAACAATCAAAATGAGTACACTTCTTTGGCAGACAGGTGTTCGAATGTGGATTGTTTAATTTATAGTTAGAATCTTGCTGAAATTATGACAATGAAAGCAAAACCACTGTTCTTGACACGAGGGGTGTGTGGACACCATAAGCATCATTATGTTGTACCCAACAAAGCCAAACATATCAAAGCAGAGACAGCAGAAAAAAAAAGGCCCCTCTAGGGAAATTAGGGAAATCATACCTTCTTTTTATAGTTTCACTATTTACCTTTGATACATTTTAAGAAACACACGGTTTAGAGCATTTCATATTTCATCTTGTAGGTAAAATTCATGGAAGGAAGGTGCAATATACCAACCAAATCACTAAAAAAATAATTGAGCTAGTTCCAAACCAAGCTTGAAATTTTGGACTACTCTATCATAAAATTAAGAGACACCAAGAAACATCATGCATTAAAGGTAAGAAGACAAAAGAGAGATGAAATGTTTCAAATGACTACAAAATAATGGAGCTAGTTCCAAAACAAAGGAAAATTAGACAACTGCATCATCAAACAGAGAGAATAAGAAACAGTGCAGCTATGCACTGAATTGAGAATTGGGTAAGAAGTTATACATCTATATATTTTTTTTTGGTGTATAAATCTATTAGATAATATATAATCACGGGATCCATTCTTTTTGGTGACATTTCAAGGGGTTTCACCCACCCACTAATTAATAACTAGATCTACAGCAAAAATTTATGAACAATGAAAATTGATCAGGAGGAGCTTGTTGTGAGAGAGATTGTATACATCATTAAATTAACTAGCATCTGTCCGCTCTTGTGATCTTCAGCCTCTTCACACTGTTCAAGAACATCCTGTATTAAATATGTCAAATACAAAAGGGTTAAAAAAAATACACTGAAAAATGGAGCTAATAAGTTTTAAGAGTTCAATTTTGAGACATATATTTATCACTTACTCCCACGGCACATCTCCAACCATCATCCAGTCCCCTTCTTGATCCTCATAAGTCAGCACGTGAAAATTCCCAGAATTAAGTGGTTGAGAGTTAGGGCCTGGAAAAAAAATGATCTCTAAAAATGAAGATCCAAATTAAGAAGGTGCAAAAGGAAATGATTTTTTTATGAGGGTTTCAAATGCTTACAGAGAATGTTTGTCCTAAACATATGGCCAAGAGTTTTCACTAGTCCATCATAGCCATAATGTGCCATCAGATTCAATTTTCTACCGATGGGGATTCCTTCCATATAGACTTTGACAAACAAAGAGGGTCTTTGGCTCAGATAGCTTTGTTTCCCCACAAGGGTGCTTCTCAATATAGACTTAATTGGTGGCCAGTCAAAACTTTCTTCCCTGAAGGGTAGATAATTAATAGATTAACATGTTAACGCTATTAACCACACATGCATAAAGATATTCAACACAAACAATAGGATCAAGATTAAGGAACCAAAAAAAAGTGCAATTGAGAGCAAGTTTGGTCTAGAAAAATGTATAGGTATGTATGTACCTTCGTGTTGAATTGAAGGGTGATTCAGATTGAGAAGAAGCGGAGATGCTAAGACCAAGTCTGAGGTCAGTGCTCAAATCAGTTCTGCTTCTGCATAGACTTGATGAAGGGGAAGAGGATGGTGGAGTCCTAGTCCTAGAAGGGTTGTTGTTGCTATCAATGGAAGAAGAAGAAGATGATGATGACTGGGCTTGAGGAGCATCAATTTGTTCTAATGTTCCCATATCTTCCAATGAATGAAACTGATCAAGACTGAAAAGAAAAGCCGCCACCTTAGGCTCCTTATATATACACACAACAGAAGCTACTTTAAACCAAAAAAGAAAGAAAGAGAGAGAGAGTGACAAGCAAAAAGCAAAGCCAAGTCAGACATTCAGCACACTCTCTTTGGTTTTGATTTGCCATGAGGGTGGGCGACATGTCCACAAGGCCTAAGTTGCACGGTCTTCAATTTATTACTTTTTTTGAAGTTTTGGTTGGTTGGAACCTACAAAGCTTGTTTATTTTAATCAGTTCTTAATGATCTTCCACCCCCTCTTCATGTTTATTTTAATTTTGGAAGGTTATTATTTTATTTTAATCAACTCTGCCTTCCATTGCAGATGTCTTCACATGATTATGGGAGGACATCAGGTTTAGAATTATTAAATTGGAAAAAAAGGGTAAAGGATTTGGCTCGATAGCCATGGTCATGGTCATGCACACCATGTACTATGATTAATAAAAAAAAATAAAAGAATGGAAAAGTAATCTCTGGATAAATATATCTTGTCTTTTCAATACTAATATTCTAATACATATATTATAATAATCAATTGTAGAATTTAGCGAGTTTTCATGTTTATTTGAGGTTTCTCTAGAATATTGGACTACCGAACATTGTTTCTTTGTTGAGTGGGAGCTTTATGATTTATCCATTTTCTCTTTTTTTTTTATATCATGATTATCATCTAAACAAATCAAAGGGATTGAGTGAAAAGATTTTTAATTTGTACCATTGATCCGGTGGAAAATCAACCCACTTTCAAGGGCTTTCTAGTCTTAACAATAATAGTGTCAACCAATTTCTTACAAAAGGACATTTGAATAGAAAAGAGTTCAAGTATCTAATTACACTGTTTTGCTGGCCCCGTTTGAGTGTATCCTTGTTTGTTAATGGAAAAAGTGGGATGGCTCAAATGGTTCAGACAAATTTAACTATATGTTGAACCAAAAATCATGCCAGTGCATAAGTGTTGGAAGAGAATCATGAAGACAATGTACAAGGGCCATTGATTTTGCCTTCGATTAAGTACCCATAGCATCTCCCTAAGCCATATACAAGTAGAAAATAATTAAATTGACAGCTTGATCCACACCATCACCAACCCCAGTTTGGAAACTTGGAGTAACTATGATGTTCAGCCTTATGTAGAAAACTAGCATGCATTAATTCTAGCTAAACACTGATAGATTTGAAACATTGGACACTAGTACAGAAGTTGTTATTCTTGTTCATGGATGGAGTCTACAGTGAGTTGTGTAGCTTGAGCATTAGATCTGGAGTTTTGACTTGTTCTTGTATAGTCATCGCTTTGAGTCTTGTCTTTGATTTGTTGTGGGAAATGTGTAGCGAAGAATTAGACGTCAGGCAACAAGAAGTAGCTGATTTTGAAAAATGTGTAAAGATTCACCTTGGCACAATCACAACATCATCCAAAGGACTAGTTATAATTTTATTAGAATGAGGTTCTTTGTTTAAAATCTGTTGTAATAAATAATTTTGGTGAAACTAATTGATCTCTACTCTTTATTATTTTAAATTATATCTAACAGTTATGAATGTTAATTACTGGTGAAACTACTTAGTGGGAGTCTGGTTGTGTATTAGGTGAAAAATGTTTAAATTATCTTTTTATTAAACGCACAGATGAAAAATGTTTAAGAAAATCGGTGGATTGCAATAATATAACTGCATATGCAGTTCAAATTGGACCCAAAGTGCAAATTATATAGGTGAAAGTAATCGCGAATGTTGTCAAAGAATTAAGCTAAATATTGATCTCATTTATCATATCATCATATGTATTTTCTTGGTCAATGCCTGATATCGATCCTTTATTTCATTTCATATTCAATTCGGCAATAAATTATCATCATAATTATATACGACTATTTTTGGTGTTATAATAATCACAACTCTTTTTGTTTCTGTTTTTGATTGGTTATACTCGTCAATAATGATGTATGATTTTGAATCTCTCTCTATATATACTTATAAATTCGAGTTAAAGCGTATTTTTTATCTTTAAATTGGAAAATGAAATCTTTAAGTACGAAGGAAATCTTAAATTTGGTGATTAGAAAGAAGAAAAAGTAAGTTCTATATATTGGCAGGAAATTATTTACGTGAAATTTAACTCTTATCACCCTCTAAAAAAACCCTCCTATCATGTGTATTTTAAGTTAGTTACGTTTGATTAAATATCATAATTATTGAAATTATTTAAAAGTTGAAACTCTTGTAATTTCGTATGTATCTAATCTTCCTTAAACTTCTAAACCACAGACAATCATTTCAAAACTTTATTTTTAAAGACAAATATATATGGAGGGAGGCATATTTGAATCAAAAGTACTTTTATATGATAAATGATGATAATATAAATAAGTTGTAGTATATTTATAGCAATTAATGCCAATAGAGTACAGCCATAACTAAGAGCCCCCAAATGGATTTATTATTCAATAGACCCAACGTGTGAGGGTGGGGCTATGAGGATCAAAGATGGAATAAAGAGAAAAAAGAAATGCAGAGACAAAGAAACATGATTTAAAGTCACAGTCTCCTCTTTGGAATTTGAAGAGTAGACAAACTTCATTCTCTCTGTTACATGTTTTTACGTTTTCTTCCTTTAATTATCATTATTGCTATTTAAAAACTATATAGCTGGACCCTTTCACCTTTCTTTCCTTTTTAAGAGACGTATTAACGAAAAACAAAATGGACCATGCGAGAAATTAATGAATGCTTGCAATTGAATCTTAAAAACGTTTAATTAAAAAAAATTATTAGACCTCTTTATAGAGGCTCCTCAAGGACGTGGTAACCTAAATATGGTTCTACCAAATATCAACAAAGCTTAATTAACCCGACAAATTATGCCTATGTGGCTATTTTAAGATGAGCCATCCCACTAACATCCTTTATTAATACAAGGGGACCAGCATATAGGCAGATAAATTAATTAAATAATCATTTACTAATTTGATTTTTTAAAATATATAAGTCTAAGCAATAAAAAATATATTTACATCCACTGTTTTTCCATGACCCAACTCACAGAATTAACAGTGATGTTTTACCCAATCAATTGATAATTACTTTATCATGAGTTTATTTCTGTGGGTTGTTTTACGGTTTTAGAGTTTTGATATTATAATAATGAGATGTATTATTTTTTTATATAAAAAATGTTAGAATAGGTACTGATTACGTTCTCAAATAGTTATTATATTAGAGAACTTCAATCGAATTAAAGAATCTAATTAATAATGGTTTTGTTAACAATTCCTTTAAGGATAAAAGTTAATTAAGAAATTATTAAATAGACTTTTTTTATTAAAATATAATAAAATTATACTAATAGTACTAAATATTACATTTTAATAAAAAATGTTTTAATTTTTTTATCTATTGTCTTAAAAATAATGATTAACAAAACCTTATTGATAAATCAACTATAAAAAAAACTTAATTTTACATTTACCAAGACAGTAATAACTATTAATGTAGAAGGAGAAGGATAGAATTGAAAGAAATGAGTAATGAATATTTTTTTGATACTATAAAATGAAAATAATTTAGAAATAATTATTAAAATAATAGTAGTTATTTCAAAACGGAAGAAGTGTTATTTATCAATTATTATGTCGGCTCAAGAATTCTCAATTAAAAACTTTCTCAAACAGTTAAACACGTACACATTTGCAAGGAAAAGATCTACCACAGTTCGAGGGTTTGTTTACTGAGTTGATCAAAAAGTGAAAAGAAAAAGGTACAAAGATAAATCATTTATACTTCCTCAGAATAGTTATTATATCATAAGGTGGAGATTACTTAAACTATAACTCATTAATTTTACTCTGGACCATACATTTGGTTCACAATTATTTTCACTTTCACTTTTTTCCTTTTTAAAAATATATTTTCACCTTTAATTTTGTCTAATCCTCAAGCGTGTCAGTTGGGATAAAACCTCAAAATATGATTTTTGTTTCATTTTCATATATAGGTGTTCTGGACTAGCTATAAACAAATAAAGCAAATATGTTAACATGATTAATTAGACTCAATTATATATGATTTAGTCTAATAATAATTCGAGAACCTTCTCCATTGCATACTAAAATTTGTGATGTCAAGCATCGAATTAATTGCGACTATAATTCACTAATAAAGTATCACAAATCAAGAGATCCAACTTAGATATAATCATATAAATTAATACTTCTTACATATATATGATCATCATGTACGAAATATATACTACCTAGCAAGCTAAAAGTTTTATAAGTAAGCCTAATGAGCTTAAGTAATTAAGGACAACTTCTAACCCCACACATTTCATTATCTTTCGTTAAAGTCATTGCAAGTTTGATAACTACGGAAAATTTTAGTGTGATCAACTAACTGATTTCATCTTAGGCCGATGCTAAACAATAAAAACAAATTGTAACTATAAGTTCAATTTTAATGCATTAACCATTTTTATAAATATATGAACAGATGAACTGCGCGCTAAATTAATTAAATAATATACCAACAGATCATCAGTTGTAAATGTAAAACTTTGTTTTACAATTATATAGTGCATTAAAATTAAGTTTATTAAATTATTAGACTTCTACTTTTCATTTTTTCGGTTTCCGTTCCAATTTTACTTAAAAATATTATATATTATTGGTTTGATATTGAATTATTCTCCATTAATATATTTTTATTTGACAAAAATATATATTAATATATACATTACACCATTAGTGGCAAATAATATATTGAAATAAATAATTCTAACACTTAACATTTCTTATTCGCTATTGTATAAAACAAATAACATTTTTTTGTTAAGGCATGTGAAAGTAAAAGATTTGAATTAGAGAGGTCAACAATGGAATTCTAGCTTCCTAGTTAACGCCCAGCTCTCGTGTGAGATCGATACCAACTTTTGTTTTTGTTTTTTTCTTTTATAATTCCACGATCCAAATTATATTGGCAAATAATAATAATAATAATAATAAATGGAAGTAATGGATGCATGCATATATATTTTAACAAATTGTGAGATGAAGCAAATATTATATATATTATATTATATATATTACGCGTAGGCGTGATGAAATCGTTAACAATAGTGACTATTTAAGCCAAAAAGTGTATGAGGCAGCGATGATGAGGTAAAGAGGAAAAGAAGCTCAAGTGGAAGTTGAGGGGGACACCAAATTTGAAGCTTGCAAGTAAGAAATAGTTTACCACCTTATTTGGGCAAGTTTTGATACGTTGGATTCTTTTCACATCTTTTTCTGAATTGAACTAAGCAATTCTTATCTCAAAAGCGAGGACATAAGCCCAACTTTAAGAAACATGCAATCAAATACTCACTTCTCTTTCTCTGTATATATAACCCATATATACAAGCATGTGCCTAGGCATGTGCAAAGCGTTACCACTCCTATTTTCCTGCAATGGCAATTTCGACTCTCATCAAAACTTCAACCCTCAATTAATCAACCCTTCTACTCTAAACCTAACTACAAAGATTCTTTTTATAAATAACAAAAAGTGTTTGCATTGCTAGTAATATTGCATGCTTAGAGTTTATTTAACATGATCTAATTAGTTATAGTAATTAACCAATTCGATTTCATATTTCTTTTTTGCACAGGTAACAAATAATCATGTTCGAGTTGAAATTGAATATGAACACTTCTCTCAGCAAAAAAATTCAAGCCTGATTCGCTGCATTGCATAATTAACTCTGTTGGTAATTTGATTTCATATGTTAGTTGAGTTGTTGGGTATAATGAATCTTCCCTTAATTTAACTTTTCCTTTTGAAATGTCGTTGGCAGCTGGCAATATCAGCTATTCTGACAAACCCCATTTGTTAGTTAGCATGCACATTAAACAGTACCTAGCTATAGCAAGACCTAGAAAGAATGTATACATGCATACATGAACACTTTCTTCTTTCATTTTTCACTTTTCCCTTTTGGTACTTTCTCATTATGTGAAGATGCCACTATGATGATAATCTGTGTATATAGTACTGCCTAACTTTCTTGCTTGATGCTTCCTATTGTGTATTTCTATAGCATGAATATGGAGTACTTTTCTACTGGCACCACCATAATTGCATATGAAATATGCAAGAAGAGGGTGGGAGTTAGAAGCCAGGGAGCAAAATTATTCCTCAAGAAAGGAGGGAAAGAGAGAGAGAGAGAGTGATTTATGATTCGGTTTGTTAAAAACAAGGGGTAAAAGAAAAGGTTGTTCCCCCAATGTTGCTTTAGTTGGACATCTCCCTCATTTCTTTAATAGTCCATATATATATATATATATATATATATATATATATTATTTATTTCTTCATTTTTTTGTCAAATTGCACTTTGTGTGTGGCTTAAGCATGTAGTAGATTTCATCTCGTCCTTTCTTCTCTTTTCTTTCAAAAGTTACATACAAAACAATATCAGACACACTATGGGAATAAGAGGTGGGTATGTCAAAGGAAGAGGTGGGCCTCGTGCGTTGAGCCCCAATAGTTTCACCTTTGTGTTGGCCCTAAAGATCAACCTACTTAACATCTAATTAAAATTGTTCCCCTTGATGACCAACATGGTCTTCTTTCCATACCAAACTGGTTTCCAACCTTGGGATTTTATGAAACCCAATAAAGGTCGCTTGCTTAACTATCTTTCTCTCACTTTGTGCAACACAAGGGCAGTGAGTGACTCTTATGACTAAAGTTTTAAACTGTAGTCAAAATTCATCACAATTATTGACATTGTAAAAAAAAAGTAATTAACGTTTTTTTATCTATAAATATTAATTGTTACTTTATCAATTTTATTAGTAGGAGGAATTTGAATCACAACTTCCTCTCTCATTCTTTCTTCAATAATCAAATTAATTTTATAACTCCAAATGTGACTGATGTGATTCTAATATATTGTAATTCCATTGCAAAGACTCTCAATACCTTGACATTATGGCTGAAATTATAGTGGTGGACTATTTTCTAAAAGCTTCACTATTAGTAAATATACAAGCATTCCATCTCTTGACTCAATGGGACCTCGGACGCTGTTTCTTCTATGTTATATATGTGTCTTGTGGGAAATTAAACATTTGATTGCACCCATGTTAGCTTGTCTTTTGTCAATGAATTTGTCAATTTGAAAGAATTGCTTTCAGTGTGGGGGAAACATGGAGTGATTTTATGGAAATTGGTGGAGTTCATGTCAACATTTCATTGGTGTACAGTGATTTCAGCTAACTGCTTTTCATAAATTATAATTTAAAGGACAAATATAATACATCTCTTTAGTGATCACATCTAAAAGTGATTTTCTAGCTAGTGATTGATTGTAGTATATATTGTGCACTTAATATTTTCCTTACAGTTGTGGTTTATTAAATTTTGCCTTGTTTTTTTTACAGTGTTATAGCATTATTCTTGTCCACGCGATTTGTTTTTCACTAACTAAACCATTTGTAGTTTACCTTGGAAGATAATTAATTGGTAATTCTATTTGCATTTTGATCAAAGGAGAAATAGACACTTTTTTTGTTATGTCTACTTAAAAAGTAAAAGTATTATCATTCTAAGTTCTAACGTACACTTTTTCCATATCTCCTTACATACGTACAAAAGGCAGTCACGTTTTTTTTTTTTTCAATCAATGCAAAAATTAACATATTTTTTTATCTTAAATGGTTTTATGAACAGACTGTGTGAGGAAAATGATTCATGAGTTCAATAATGGAGAAATTTTAGTTACACGGGAAAAAGCAACGCAGATCGTTCAAAAACATATTGTGAAGAGAATTCTTGAGTGATTTGCTTTTTACTTGGAATGAAAAAGATTCATCCTTGATCCTTCCAGAGGGTATTAGAGATTCGAGTGGGACTCAATCTAAAAATCTCAAAAGCTATATTTTTTTTTATGATAAAATATTATGGAAAACCTAATTGAAAGAATATAAAAGCCTTTTGGTCCAAATCGAAAGAAAAAAAATGTAAGGCCTTGAATAAACTGTATTTCCTGTAAAAGAAAAAAAAAATCAAACAGGTAGGTTCTTGAATTACGAATCACCAAGATATATGTTAATTGTTAATTAATTAGATCAGTTGAAAATGTGACCAAGATATGTTGAGAGTGCCAGACACCAGACGTGGAAGTCACTATAACAACCTCAACCATACTAACGTTTTTGACCCCTCAGTTTGAAACTGGCTTTGCTGGATAACTCTTTACATGCACACAAATTAGCTAAATCTCAGATTTATATTAGCACATTTAATCCTTTGTTAATAGTAGTAGTAAGTAGTATTAAGGTATTCAACAAAAAAATAATATTGAGTTATTGTTGATACCCCTAAGGAATTAGTCAAGTGTTATAAGACAGAGTCTCACATAATCAAAATAATTAAATATATTGATATATGCAACACTTTTCATAAAGAGTTTTTACTTTTGATTCATTATTAGTGAAAAATGCTAAGAACACATTTATTTTATCACACTTTCTACTATTGATTATAATCTTAAATAAATATTTAAAATTATAAAAGTGTGTGAGTTTTCATGATTTTATAATTTTTAATAAATTTTTACTCATAACAGAGAATATGGTTTAATTTCTAAACAGTTAACAACTCCTCTTTATAAATAAATAAATAACAGTAAACAACTGGATGGCTGAAAAAACATGAAGAGGAGATCAGGAGAAATGGAGAATTGGATCTTTATAATTTTTTATGGATGATAATATTTCAACTCAAATTTTCTGTAAAAAATTTATAAAAGTCTTTTTTTAATGTCTTTCCGTTGCATAACGCGTTTCATTTCACTTTTTTCCCCCCTCTTGTTTTGGTTGTAAGATAAGAATACTCTTATTTGAGTAGTACGTTCACGTATTGAAGGAGACGTGTGTAGTTAATAGTTATAAGGTACTACCAAATTAATAAAACAAGGTGGCGGCTAGAACTAGATAGGTATATTTGCACTTTGCACATGGATGACACACACCGCTACAAAGAGAAGTGTTTACGAGGTGTGTTCTTTACTAATAAATAAGATCCCTTATTTTATTTTTGTGATTAAGAACTTCGAACTTCGTATCCCATTTTTTTCTTTGCACCTTTAATTTACATTCCAAAAATTAGTTTACAAAATACAAAATATAATTTCAGAAACTAATTTCTAAAATAAAAAATAAAAAGGTTGTGAAGAGGAAAAAAAAAAGGTAAGTACAAAGAGTTAACCTTCATTCAATGGTTTTACATTTATGTAGCCGTACTAAAACAGATTGCACCAATAGCCAATGCTAAGATATCGTTGCATTATTAAGCAACAATTTCTTATATAAATGAACAAATTCCACCCTCCCAACATGTATGGTGAAAACCAACAGTGACATACTAGGCAGCAAATACGGAATGAAATAAATCTGAAAATTAGCAAATTTGAAAATCTGTCAAATTTGCTTTCCTATGTTTTTATTATTTTAAAATTAAAATAAATAAGACTAACAATAATACTAATAATAGTTATTATTATTAAACATGTGCATAATTTGTGAGACTTATTTTGGGGAGTTTTTAAAATCTGTGCCACTAAGGAAGAAAGTTACTTAAATTGTATAAAATAAAGTGTCATCACGACATCCATAGCAAATTATAAACAATACTTATAGTGATTTCACCTATAAAGTTACTCTTATGTCCCAAAATTAAAAAGAAAACGTGACAATTATTTTATTTGTTATCTTTAGGAAAACAAGTATCAATATTTTACTATTGAATAAATATAAAATTAGAAAATGAAAAAGGTTTGACAGAAAACAAAGATGGGGTCTGCTATGTACAGTTTTAATCATCAATTCATACTAATAAGCAGTTCTCAAGCGTACAGAAAAATATTGATGCGCTCGGAAAAAGAGAAGTTTCAATGGTTGAGATTTAATTAATATTTATTATGTAATTTTTAAAATTTAATTGCTCAGTTTCCCTCTTCTTTTTTTCTTTACAAATGAATTCAAATAGGCATTTGGAGTTCAACAGTTGAGAGACCTCAGATTCAATAAGCACATAGTTCTTAAGTGAAAGGCAGTACCTTAAGGCAATGATTAATTTCATGATTATGCAGTTTTTTCACGCCTTGAGCTGTTACAAGCTGATTAGTCGATGAAAGATTATGCAAAACAAGGATGTGTGAAAGAGAAAAGCATATATAAACTAAGATCAAAGAGAAAACGATGCCAGAAAGTAGAAGGTGAATTGTAGTAATGAACTGTGCACTACATCTAATTTCATGCACTAAGTATCTGCTGTACTATTTAAGTTTTCACAAAGCTTGTATCACCACTTGACAAAAACACTGATCTCAAAGAAAGTAAAAGATGAAATGTGGTTTCATCGATTGAACTCATATAAGTACAACAATGTGTAATAAGAAGGGAAGAGACAGAAAGCAAAACTTAATCATTTGGATTACAGTCCATGGTTCAAAGTTCCAGAGACAGGAACCTGAATCTACTTGCAAAAAATAATTAAATGAAAACTGAATAAGCTCAGCCAATGTTTTACAAGAATGAATATTATAATTTATGGCAATAAACTGGTTCAGTGCTATATTGGAGCTAGCTTTTTCTGGCAATGTCTTTTCCATTTTCAGAACACAATCACATGTGCAATGTAGGAGCAGAAGAAAATTATTGAAAGAATGATGATACTTGAGCGATCTATCTCTTAAATACCAAATTATGGCATGTTTTGTCACAAGGGTAAGGGCAGCCAATAGCCTGGACACTAACTCGGTCAAAATACCAGTTCCCAACAGACTCCGCGATCCCCTGCTTGTATTTTTAGACAATCATTAGAAGGGTGAGATGGAACCTTACAGCTACAAGCAAAATACAAATGAAAAAATAAAAAAGAAACAGCAACAGAAACCTTAAACAATGATTTTTGTCCCTTCATTTTGTGGAATTGGTTTGAAGAAGAAAACATTTCCTTAACTCTTAATTTAAATAGTTAATCTTTCATGTAGTAACACATAACTCTTGGATTTCACTCCTCTAAAGTGAGGGCATGCTTTAGAAGGTAAAATGCAGGGTAATAAACATGAATTAGCTAATCAGTAGTTGAAATTGTAATAAAGTATGTGTACTGTGTAACATATTATGGAGAAGTTAAAAATCTACTCCATAGATTTCCAATCAACACTTCCACAGCTATAACTTCACACTTCCCTCACTTTAAACATGTCGATCAAATCCTAAGTTCTTAATAGTTGCTCCAATGAACCAACTCAAGTGTAAGTCTTCCTCAAAATTAATAAAAGAAACATGAGTTATTTACAATGAATTAGTTAGAAAAGACGTACTCTATTTCCAATACGAGGGGAATCACGAGCAAACCATGTATCCTGTCTTTCTGATTGGCAATGGGCAAAACAAGAATTTATGAACAACCCATTTTTATAAGACCGTGAGAAGGCTCTTGTAGATCTAAGCATCTGATTTCGGAAACCTGCTTTATTCAAAGTTGATGATATTGCCACAAATTAGTAACCATATTGAGAACAATTGAAAATGATACTTCAGAGGCAGAAAAACTCAAAAAAGTTAAAAACGAAACACAACTCTTGAAACTTCTAATTAATTACCTTGAAGATACTGTATCTGTGGTGCACTGCAACGTGCATAATTGTTTCTGCATTCATACCAGTTCCAGTGGTAGTCAGCAGATGGTGGAGCAAGACTCGCTTGAATCTGAAAAAAGTGGAAGCAATCATCTATATTAGACCATTAGTCCTTCAAGCCAGCAATCTGATGCATGTCCACCACATATAACAAGGGTCAACAACATGCGACATGAAATTCCATGCTCTGAAGTCATCATCCACACTAACCATATGTTCTACAGGTGATAATAAGCTAGCTGATGGAGAGTTTGCTATCAAATAAACATTAACATCAACAACACATTTAACCCAAGTTAGTTGGGGAGTTTGCTATCAAATAACATTATTTTTTTTTTCATGGGATAAATTCACAACGTGAAAGACATAAGATGATGATTATCGAAATTAGAACTTAGCAGGATTCATTGATTTCAAAAAGATTACTGTTTTCATCTTCATAATGAACAAACTGTAAGGGAAATGGTGGAAGGAATTTACCTGCCAAGTATCATAAGCTGCATTGAGAAGAAACAGTGGTGTCCTGACACTGGCAATTAAGTGCTGAGGAAAATAGCACTGAGAATAGAATACCACAAAAGTAAAAAGAAAAATATTATGAGATGCTACTGAACTGGAAAAATAAAATAACAATACTAGTATTCCATCTAAATATTGTGCCTATTTTCACAAATATATCTCCTGTGAAGCAACAAAATTATAATTTGATAAATGCTAGTATAATTTTACGATTTTGCATGACAGTAATAGTAGTTACCAAAATTGGATTGAGGCGACTAGTACAACTCTTTGGAAGACTTCTTTGCACTCCCTGCCATGAAAAGTTGCATCTATTAATTTTTGTTGTTGTTGTTAAGGCATCAAAGATGCTTTTCAACAAGTAATTTGTGACAGCCTCTTAACTGTAATTATAATTTGTGATAATTTGTGGTTCAATCCTGAGGCAAATGATTGCTTGAGCCTAGTTCACGACATTTTACAATATCTATTACTAAATAGAAATAGATAACAACAAAAAGTATTCAAATGAGAAAAGACCTGCAAGGTAACCACACCTCCGAACAAATTCCTTAAGCTGCGACGACCAGAAACATCAACACTGCAATATACAATTCCAGACGATTATTTTGTTCTCTAAAACTATATGAACTGATCAGAACCAAGATTTATGAACAGATCCAATAAATAATAGAATAGAATTGAAAGTTCATTGGAAGATGTTTACGAATCAAGGAATAATCCAGCATCACTTAAGCATTTTACTCTTGTGGTTCTAGGAAACAATTCCCGAAATTCATCACAATGTATAATAGTAGCTAAACCTCCCGCAGAACAACCAGATAGAAGAGCCTGAAAAAGAAAAACATAGGTGATATAAAAAAAATCAGGCAGACAATTATTTTTTTCCTGTAATTATCAGAGGCCAGAGAGAAACCTGTTTGGCATAGCGCATCCCTTTTGACATTAAATCTTCCATAGCAGCTTGCCAAATGCGTTGCCCTCTGAAATACAGCCCTGCTCCCTGTGGAGCAACAATGACTTCAGTGTTAGTTCAACCACATTCACCATCAACCCAAATAAAACAGTAAAGACTTTTAGATAAACACTAGGATGAAGTAGTTGTCTTGATTTGATGAAATTCAAATTTGCATCAAATAAATTGATACACGTGTTGAAATAAAGGAATAACTTGAATAAATATAAAAAGACAGTTTAAAACCATGAGGAAAAAGAAAAGGAATAGCACACTGTAAGGGATAACGAGAAAAAATAAATATCATATGATAAGAGAATAGGAAAATGAAAGGGCAGCTTTAGCTTCACGCAATGACAACTTGAATTTTTTTTAATTAAAATGAGCAACAGGCAGATTTTACGAATTTTACAAATTCTACCGAACAGAACCTATGACTTCTGCAGGAAGTTAATGGTGAAAAAGAGCTTGCATCCCCTCTTACCGCATTTTGACTGTCCCCACTAAATGATGCACCGTCGCAATAACGGATTTTTATTCTATTCCAATTGAAAAAATCTGAAAATATAATCATCCAAAAGAAAGATGAAGTTAATTTTCATTTAAAATGAAGAGTAATAAGCATAAACAGGTGCAAACACATGTCTTATGTGTATGTGTTTAATGGAAAAGAGAAATAGCAATGCTGTTGAGCTGAGAGTTATAACCTGGATTTTCCTCAGCTTTGTTGCTCAATATCCCAATAAATGGTATTTGTTTTTCCATAAAAAATGATGAACCATGACGTGTTTTCTTACTATAAAGACAATTTTTTATAGTTCCACACCAGCCTCCTCCCTGTAACCAAAAGGTTCAGTGAAGTTATTATGGCTAAACAGATCTGCAGGATGTTAAAACAAAGTCGGAATTTCAATGCCCAAGGCTATATTCTCGTCTTTTTCACTTTTTGGAAGTGTTTCAGATACATCATGCCCATCCAGTCAATATGGGAATGCTATATACCTTTTAATTTCCCCATATTTATACCAAATTTTACTGCTCAGGCCCAACATTGAAAATAAGCCAAAAGGTAATATGTTAGGACTACCTATATAGCCTTGTAGGTTAGAAGGAGTGTTGGTTGAAATTTCTAATTCCAACTACAATTATGTTAGGACTAGTGCCATAATCACATCTAATACATCAACAAGGACATTATCCAACAAGATTTAGAAAGGTAATCTGTATTTCTTATGCATCGATTAACAGGTGGATTGTCAATTGGTGCATAATTTACTTGCATGAAAGGGTAAAGTAAGGATAAAAAAATAAGTTGCATGTCATAAAACCAAACACTAGAGGATCTTAACATCTCTATACAATGTCTCTCCAAATACATTATATATTTTAACAGAGCAACCTTTTTTGTCTCCAACTTTACCAACCTATATTGGTAAAGAAATACGGAGAAGATTGGATGCAACTTGTCATTAACTTGAACTACAAAGAGTTAAGTGTGCTTAGGTGTCAATTTCATGTTGCATTATCATAACCATTCTAGCCAATCAGTGCATCACACTCATCGCAGTAACGTCATCAGAAATAAAAAAACTGAAAGGGATGAGTGTAGTAGTTAGTAACAAGAAAACAACCATTGCGTCCCGTCATTGGTGAACTTAGTTCAAAGTTCAGGAGTCTCACATACCTCCAATTGTATGAGCCAACTGTTTGATCCTGAACCATATCCACGGTGGAAGTGGTATCCCGGTAAAGATCCATCCAGGCAGACTGTACAAAAGAACAAAAAATCACGCTATGTAATAATGAGCAATTAGCTGATAACTTTATTTTGTGTGTTTTGCAGCTGTCATCTGCATAATGATCCTAAATTCTAAAAGAAGGGCCCACTCAAAAGTAATGTAAACAAGAAAAGTTTGATTAGATATCATATTATTCATATCTCCAGATCTCAATCGAAGCCAGTAAAAGTATCCAATAGTTGTATTTTAGGAACAAAAAATACACTTCATCATTCTCGATGGTTAGTTCATGGAGGAGCAGAGTAGGCACAATGTCATAAATTGGTATCCACAAATATGCTTTGAAAGCAGACACCAAATGAACAAAACAACTATTTCTAGCAAATCAGTAAACTGGCATTAAAATCAGAGTATGAACAAACTCCATTTGCAAGAGTGAAATTAGTGCAAAGAAATTAGGCATATGTGCAGAAGGAATGAATACCAGCTCCTTTAGCAACAGCACCATTAATATGAGTAAAACCAACCATCAAAGGTCTGTAGAAACCTCTTCCACTGACATATTGCATGTCTAGGTCTGTCACATTAGCATCCTCAAAGCCTTCCACCCATTTCACAATCACCAACCCCACAAACACAAACATCCTCAGGAGCTTCATGCCACCACCACTCATGCTTCTTTGGCACATTGCCAACAGAAACACACAATGGCAACTAAAAGGGTTGCAGAATATTTAACTTAAAGCATGAAAAGGAAGAGTTCAAGAGAGTGAAGTTGGAGGGAAAGAAGAGATTGGAGAGCAAGTATATTCCTTTGGGGGGGGACAAAAAAAGCAAACTTTTTTCTTCCAAAGGCTGTGAAATTGTCAAACTTGAATCACAGAATGGCAATGACAAGATAAATAAGCAAGTTTTCTACTTGGGTAATAAATTACTATTGAACGCAGCAATAATAGCTGTTACAAAACACAGAGGGGCTTTAAGGGAAGATAGAATACATAGAAAGGGGGACACTTTTTTGAGGACCAACAAAAAATAAATGCAAATGATAAACAGCAAAGTCCTAGCAGGAATGAAATGTATTTAGAGAGTAAATAATGGCATCACATGAAAGGATGGATAATGAATGAGTGGGGGAAGTAAACTTGTAGCTTAGAATGGCAATGGCAATAGCAAGTTAAGTAATGTGGGGAAAATGGCACCGACATGAAGCATAAGAGGAGGCTGGGAGAGCTGTACCTCAGTCCCATCACTCTCACACTGTTCAAACTCTGGGCCCTCTGTCTCTCATGGGTGGTGCAAAATCCAACTCCAAAATCACAAGTTCACAACTTATAAAAATTAAATTATTCTATCTTCTACTTTTTATTATTAAGGAAAGTTTAAGTGTTCGGAGCTCACCAATAAGACATACTAAAATATGTATTCAGAGTCGATAAGTATTTAGAGAGCGCTACTTATAAATTATTTATTAATAAAAATTTTAATTGACAACAAAAATTAAACTCATGTTTTTATGAAATATTAATTTATTTTTTATCAATTATATTATTTTTTTTATCTTCTACTTCTTCTTTTTTTATCAAATCTGTCTTTCTACTTCTATATCATTTTTCTCCATTTTCTTTGTATGTTTTTAGTATGACCACATACCTTTATGCAACTGTACTGTGTATATGTGACACTCAATAGAACCTAACTGAGAATTTATAGATAGGTATTTCTTTTCACCTATACTTTTTTTTCTTTAAAATATTCCAATACAAGATTCTAAGATTTTATTTAAAAGATTAAGTATGATACTATTCGAACTAATCAGATGTTAGCTATTTTTCTCTCTTTCTACCCAATGTTTACATTTATCCTTCCAAAACGTGACCTCCTACTGTAGCCATCACCTTGTTTTGTTCCTTTTATTTTGTTGGTACCATATAATATTTTTTTTATGTTTAGGACCACAGGTCTCCAGGACATTTAATAATATAATAATAAGGATCTTTTTCAAATATTCAACACGTTAGTGTTTCAGGAACTCAAATTTAAGATGTCTCTGATTAAATCAAAATATCATCTTCAATGCTTAAGTAGTGCTTCTTTAAGAAGCAAATTCTGTTTATTTTTTTAAATTTTTTTTTTCTTTCTAATTTTTTTTAAGTTTAAACAAAGGGTCCATTAGCTGGGAAATGTGGCACTAATTTTATAAATTTATTTATAGACATATTTATTTATATATGAATAATAGTGCAAGCATTGTTGAATATAGATCGATTATTATGTGTCTGAGAGAGAGAGAGAGATAGAGAGAGAGAGAGAGAGAGAGAGAGAGAATAAATGTAGATAATTCATCAAACAAATGTATAAGCATCCATTAATATTTCATAAAGAAGGCAGAAAACATGAGTTCTGATGATTGGGACAGAATGTCTTCATTCTTCACCGTGAATTTTCCATTTCCCCGTCGTCAGGTGTTATTACTCCTACATTTTTAAGCCAACAAATAACTGAACCATACTCATTCTGTGATTGTGACCTCGTAACGAATATACTAATACCATAGTACAACTCTGCCTCTAGTGAGTAGTGACTAGTGACCACTTCATCTACTTTCCAGGTTTCAATCTTTGTAATCATGAGATAAACTTTTAATAAACAGATTCATTTTTTTTAATATTGAATAATATTATATATTTTATATCGTAAATATTTTTAAATTAAATGAAACAAATTTTGTCTTAACTTTTTTCTTTATATTTTTTAATTAAAATAGTTAAACTTTAAAGATGAGAAGACAATGATTCAATCGTTGTTTATCTCCATGCATCATTATTCTTATAATTATTTTTTTAGAAAAAAATTTGAGGACCTGCGTCTCTACGTATATGTTTTTCTTTTTACTGGATCTCTAGGTGTGTTATTATGTTAACTTTTTCAAAAACCCAGGTAAATAATTGGACAAAAAATTTATAGGGTAAATAAACTTGTTGAAAAAAATAAAAACCTAACCTTAATAAAAACGAGTAAATACGAAAACTTACATTTTTTTTAAATGCGAAGATTCTATTGCATTCTATTCGATTAATTTCTTAGATGAAAAACAATCAATTATTTTCATAAGTTAAAAAATAGCTTTTAAAAAATCACGAAAACTTATTCTTAAAAAATTTCCGGTTATCTTTAATTTGAAGTCACGTGAATAGCATTAGCCAGACCATCTTAGATTAATTAATGAATCAATAGGCGATGAATGCGGTAGGAGGAATACATAATAGAGTGCTTCTTCATACACCAGCAAAAAGTTCTTCTACACCATTTTAATTTTAAAAACCCAAAAATGTCCCTGGTGCTTTGGACACAAATATGCAAAGTTGGCCAAGTGAGCTTCATTTGAACAGCTTCATTTCAAAAGCACAATACATCCGTATAGCTTTGGGAACATCCGTATAGCTTCGTTGCAACAGCATTAGTGTTTTTGGGTGGCATTTGATTCCTTTCGGGTGGTTGTTGGTGGTTGTCGGAGTTGCAGAGCCGTCGACGAAGTGTGCAAAGGTGAGTGGTGCTGGTTGGTTCCGTACGGATTCGATAATCCGTATGAGTTATACGGATTACCTAATCCGTATAGATCAGATGGATTAGCTAATCCATATGATCCATACGGATTAGTCAATCCGTATAGCTTGGAAATTGCTGAAAAAAAGCCTTTTTAAAATGTGAAAATGGTTGGGAACATGTATTTGCATAAGATGGCCTTTTTATAATGTGAAAAATCATGTGCCTAATTATTTAAAAAACAGTAATATACATAAAAAAAATGGCTTATACGGATCAGGCAATCCGTATGGCTTATACGGATTACCGAATCCGTATAAGGCCATCTTCTCCCTTTCACCACCGAAATTTAAAAACCTTACCTCACCGGCGCCGCCACCAAAAATCGACCACACCACCAAACACCACGTATGAGATGCGCAGCAAACCAAGCAACTCCACCAACCACCCACGCTGGAAAACCGCAGTTGAATACGAAGGAACGCAGAGGAGCGGAGGAGGGAGAAGAGAGAATTTGCGTTTTTAAATTTTATTAGTGAGGGCAAATCCGGAAATACACTATTTGCTAATGGTGTAGTAGAAATACAATATGGTGTATGAAGCACCACTCTACATAATAAATTAAAAGGGCCCACATTTTTTCCTCTTCTGCATTACAAAGCCCAAAAAGAAAATGAAGGTAGGTCCATTAGAAAGCCCGTAATAATTTGAAAAACTATATATGTACAATAATTTATAATTAAAAAAAGAAAAAATAAGATAAATTATTAATAGTTATATGATATTAAAAAAAATGTTATGAAAAGAATATGCGAATCATAACTACAATAATTTCAATATATAACATCCTTTATCATACCACTGAATCGTGTTATATTTTATTTTGCCAAGTTATCACCATCATATCTAAAGGATAGAACACTGTCACGAGATCCAATCTAGTTCTCTCCCGAATTCATTTGTGATCTGAACGCGGAATAATCTGAATTATCATTTTGGTATTACAAAATACAAAATGGTTGACAATAATCACAACAAAGTACAATAATGAAGATGGTCAGTGGGTATAAATTATTGTATAGTCTATACAATACAGCTTTAACCAATCTCTTCGTGACACATTATTAACTCTTTCTAACAAATTGATAAAAATATACATGTGTAGATCAGTTGGAAGTTGGAATAATGTGATTAGAGACAACCTGATTCTGGAGCATATAATAATTTCTGTGAGAGTTTGTTTTTCTGGTTTATTTATCTTCATTCAGGAGAATGTTTTGAACCGTGGATACAAAACTACTAGAGTACAGGTTTTCATCATTACGAGGTGGTGGATCTTTGAGCAACATTCCCTTATCAAATGGTACAACACTTTGGTATTTGTACCATTTTGCACACATCAGATAAATGAGAAAGTAAATCAGGCTGAGTATAGCCAAAAACCAGTAGAACAATTGAACATGGTTTCGGTTCAAGTCACGTCCCTCTAGCCACCCTTTCTTGCTCTTGCCAATCTTACTAGTCACTAAGTTGATGAGCTCAACAAAAGCAGGGCTCAAGTAGTAACCAATGGACAAGGAAAGAAAGGAATACGAAGTGGAAAGTGAACGCATGCCTTGAGGAGCTTCTTTGTAGAAAAACTCCAACAACCCCACCAATGTGAACATTGTGATCATTGAATTCATGCTTCCTTTTCACCTCTATCACCCCTGCTATGACAATTGAAATTGCTGACAAAACAAGGCCAACCCCAACTCTTTGTAGTTCTGTTATTCCATTGGGGTGGCCGGTGATTATCCAGACACGTGGTACGAAAGCAAATTCGTAAACCGGTATCAAAAGGGTCATGAATACTAATGGAATTATAGGAATGGAAGCTGCTGGGGTGTTCAGTTTGCCAATGTATGTGTTCATTAAGGTTCCTTGTTGGATGGAGAAGGTTTGTAATTGGGCTAAAGATGTATTCATGTGATTGTACTTAGAAGAATAGGCATCATCCTTGTCAGAATCTTCACTTCCTCCACTTGTGTCACTGTGCAGACTTTCCATCTCCTTGCCTCAATGCCTTCAGGTAGAACAGCAGCTTTGTCTAGAACCCTGCCCATGCATAAAACTATTAAGTATGAAATATTCGTCTCTTTTGCATATGCATGCTAGAAAATGCCTCCTAATGTTCATTGTTCAGTAACAATGTATTTCAAGTAATTCATTGTCTAAAATTTAATTTTGAATTTTGAATTTGACAATATCACCCTAGTAAAATAAAATAAGTTGGAACATAACACTTTCTCATACAGTGGCAGTGAAAAGATGTAAACTATCTAAGTTATGCTAAGTGATTTGAAAAGCCAAATAACAAATATATATGTTGTTGACACCTGAAAACAGACAACAACAAATCTAAACAAAATCATGTCTTCGGATAACTTCAAAAGGCACTAAAAAGAAACCAAACAAAATCATGTCTTCGGATAACTTCAAAAGGCACTAAAAAGAAACCATTTAGAGGAAGTATAGTCATTTAGAGGAAGTATAGTAGTAAGTCCAACCTGAATTGGTTAGTGTGAGGGATGAGTTTTTTCTTTAAACTAGATTCATGACTTTGCATTTCATACAACTCATCAGAATCCAAGGGTACTTTCACCCTCCAATTCTTTACTGTGACCACCAGCACCTGCAAGAACAATCTCAAATAAATCTAGTATAAACTTGAATAAAAACGAAACATGGAGGGGAAAGGTAGAGACCTGAAAAACCCTTAACAACGGACTGTCTCCCGGCACCCTGGCACGATAGAATCTCTTTCCCGAGGCAATAAAAATAAGACCATCAGAAGAACATGACATAGATATGATAAAACATTTGTACCAATGGGATTCCGTGCTCACATAAACTACAAAGGTGACTCCTAAGCTCGCCCCAACTGTAATGCTAAACAAAATCCAATTGAAGAAACTGGCTAGTTGCATGTGCTCTTTTGGTTTCTTTTCATCAAATTGATCAGCCCCAAGAGCAGGTACACAGCCTCTGATTCCACCACCACCAAGTGCCAGCAAGTATATTGAAGCGTAAAACAGCAAAGCTTTAGTGCCATGCACACATGTTGACTTTAAACATGGATCAGGCTGAAGTGTCTTGTCGTGGGATTGAATCACAAGTAGGGAATATCCCTGAAATCCAAAATTATCAAGATCAAGACAACGAGGAAAAATTACTCCACTTTTGTGTGTCTACGTGTCTGTGTTCAACTATCAGCAGCTGTGAAGCACTGCTACTACTTTCATTTACTTCACAAATATGTATCTGTATTTGATACCGACACTCTTGGATAATTTACTGATAGAAATTTAGTAAAAACATAGAAGCATTGTCCCTTGATGAACCAAAAATAGAAATTGTCCTCTTTATGGATGATCTCAAGAAAGGAATGAGATTGATATTATGACAATTTCTATTTTGTTTTTAGTAATGTCCAAGAAGCATATTCTTAATTTGGATATGCAGAACTGCAATTATATATTTATTATGTTCTATGAATTTTTATACATATCTAGATATGTATCTTACATGTATTATATCTTACATAAATTAAGAATAATTGCATCACCATATTAGATACATATCCTATTTGATACAGCCATAAAAAATCAGCAAACAGTATTATTTCTTGTATGCTAGTTATTTCAATTAGCACAGACTTGAGTTTTAGCCCTTCAATTAACATTAAGCAGCTCAGTTGTTTATACTTTACCAACTACTGGATGATGCCAAAGAGGATGCAAGTGTCGAGACGATTCATGTAGATCAGAGATGAACCCTCCAACGATCATCAGCAAGAAAGCAGTACCCAACAAGTTTGTGTTGGTGATTGCCGAGCCAGAGTAGTCAAAATGCATGACGTTCATGAAATATAAAACCAAGCTTACCATGTTGGCCACAAAGTCAATGTTATCCAGCAACATCATTGCTGCAGTTAAAACCAATGAATTTGCCTTAGTTGAACAGATTATTCCACCAAATAGAAGAAAAAAGTAGGTAAAATAATTGTTAGTGAGGGGAACATATCTAATTTACCCACCAAAGATGAAATTTGTGGGCTCCATATCCTCCTTGTCTCGGAGTCTTCCTTGCTTGGTACTCAAAATCTCCAACGTTATCCTCAGCCTCAGCTTTCAAATCCTACACTGTAAAAAGACACATTTAAGCAAATGAATGGGAAAGCAGAATCATTTTTGAACTATTTGCATGCCTCAAAGATAAACAGATATTAATATGAACCGTAAAATTGTGAACACTTTTATGGCTAAATTAAGTCTTAACAATGAAACTTATCACACGGATATATTTAGTTACCAAAATAAATCATGCCATGCATTGTAAGAAGGGACGTCTCCATTGGTTCATAGTTGGCAACTTGGTAAGCTAAACCGGCGTCAAAAAATAATATAAATAAATAAATAAATCTATAGTAAAAAACTTACCATAATTTATGAGAAAGATGCATGGTGGTGGCTAACTAGAGTGGACAAAACGTTCTATTGACTGTGTTGGTAAAGACAAGCATATAAGGGAAATCCTCAAAATAATCAAATCTCAAGTATGTTTCCACTCTAAAATTATGAGGCTTGATTGAAAATATCGTTCGTCCATGAACTGCACCAAACTCTAGATGCTTCAATGTTGACAAAACAAACCAAAATTGATCCAACAACATCGTTAATATCCGAGGCTCCCATTTTTATTGAGAAACAGTGGATCTTTTAATCTATTCTCCCAACTTTCAGTATAATCTAGTAGTATTTTCTTTTTCATGTTTCACCCCTTCAATTATTAACCAATAAGCCAAGAAATTTCACGACGTCTTCGACATTATAAACATGGCTGCTAATTATTATATCCTAGAAGTCACTTCCTAATTTCCTAAAGCATTTATTATAAGCGAATTCTCTCTTGCTGAATGCTGATACCGACTTGAAAGCCAATGACATTAGAGCTTTCTGAACTCCAGGGGCCTTTGATTCTTCTTCCTTATCTTCCTGATAACATAATAATGTGTTTTCTCAACCACACAAACTCCCAAACGGAAAAGTACTAACTAGTTATGTCTTAATGGAAAATCAAACACATGCTAATTTGAGTTGGTGACGTTGATATTTACATCCATGCAAAAAAAGGGAAGAGGGGAAAAAGCGCGGGGATTATTGATTTTAGCTAACTAAAATGAATAAAGTACAACAAAGGCATTCCACAACTAGGACTAAATTGAGCTCTCTCTAAGTTCAAGCAACATAATTCAAGTTACAATTCTAATCACTGAACAACCATGAGCTAGAAGATACGCTTTAACAACCTTGCACTTGATGACATGCTAAAATTAACTTGGAATTAAAGGTTGAATGCTTGACATAATGGTGTCAAACTGCCAATCATGCTATAATGGCAACATTTGCACCATGATTGGACCAATGGAAGCAGGACGCTAACCTGTGCCCTTTTGCTTCATTTCGCATGTCTTCTTCCTGATCCTAACTCATTGGGTACGACATGTTCTGGTAAAAAAAAAAAAAAACCTAACTTTTTTATCTGAACAATTTTATAGTAACCCTTTAATATTTTACTATGGTATACTTGTTACATATTCCTCTTCTCTTTTTTTGGAGGGGGTGGGGAGGGAACCCAATTTGCAATGGAAGTGTCCACTAAGAAGTTCCACCGTGAAAGTTGAGTTAACTATAGTAACTAAACTTTCAACAAGCATGTCTAATCGAATGATTATTCTCAAACATGGTAATGAATACGAATGAATGTGCCATGCTTCACAAGCAATGGTTGATAGTTAAATTCCTGGTCGAAATTGAGCTCGCCATTCATGCCTCTGATTGACGACAGTGCTAGTGTTGATGTCAATGTGGCCTTAGTTCGAGTCTAAAGTGTAATTGGCACCAGATAGATCAAAACCAATTCACAGCAAGGCAGAGAATTTATTACTTGTAATTGTATTGAAAAGGATTCGTCCAAACCTCAACCAGATTACACCCCCTATATTATTATAGTTAATTCTATAGAAATAGTCAAGTTCATGTATTGACCCCTATATTATTATATTAAAAGTCTGTAGAAATAGTCAAGTTCATGCATTGACCGTCGTGAGTTATTTTACTAACTAGTAGATATCACAAAGCATTGGTTGGTCGGATAAAAAATCATTTGGAATTGTAAAATTTTCTATATCACAAAATTAGTGAACAACATTCGCCGCAGCAGGAGGGGGAGGACTACAATATGCCCCCATATGCTTTCACAGCTTCACTACATTAAACACTAGACAGCAAAAGCTCAAATCATGAGAAAACTCAAAAAACATAAGTTAAAGAAGAAGAAAAATTGTAAATCGATCATAGTATACATATGTTATTCAGCAACCTGATGATTTCAGTTCTGGGTCATCCTTCCCTTGATCAAAATAGTAAATTGAGGCCAAACAAATCAAGACATCCGTAAGAATAAGATTGAACACATCAAAAACAAACTTCGGAGCAAATAAACCCCAAACCTGCAAAAATTATTAAGCATTGAGTAAACTATACTAGCATCAAATATTAGTAGTTGTAATACATAATATTAGTAAAAGATAGCAAATTTACCATCAGGTGCCGCCTTTGAATTGTGACACATAATATTGTGAAAGTAGTTGTAATTGCTGTCATGAGCCCATATGTTGTATACATCTATATAAAACATTGAGTGGTTATTACATTGAACAAGCAATTCATTCAATGATCAACTAGTGGATCTACTAACAAATGGAGGAAACTCACTTGAGATAACTGTGTGAAAATAAAATGCTTTCCGAGATTAGCCTGGTACTTGGTTGCTACGAGAAGTGGGAGTCCAAATACTGGAAGGATGATAGAAAAACCAAATGTATCGATGGCAAGGAGAATTGCCTGGCGAACAAGCACAAATTCTTCAAACCTGAAAATTAATCAATGTCTCAATGATTTGATTTACCAATTGAACAGTAATAGTAATGACAGATAATAAAAAAAAACCCTTTAAAAGCCAATGACTGACTGCTCCAATAATTTAATATAGGGCTGATTGTAACGGTCACATTTGTTTAATAGTTCCAATATCTGGTCTAACTAGTAGCTCAAATGTTTGTTATATAAGCATGCTAATAATTATTTACCCTATAAATGCAGCACCATAGCGGAGACCATCAAATGCACACCTGAAATCAAAATTTTCAAAATCTATCATAAGACCAAGGGAATGCCGGACTGAGAAAGTTGCAAAGTCATACACAACCTATAAAATGATAACTATAACTCCAAAAATTAAACCTTGAAAGTTACATGCATACCAGTGACCACTGCAGAAAAAGAGACATGTAGCAAAGAGGCTCCATTGCATAATAGAAAAAATTATCTGAGGTCCATCCTTACCACCTTCTATGTTAACAAACTTCATAATAAAATAACCTGGAATGCATAGAAAATAAAACATTTATTCACTAAAGAGAATGCAGCTCCATGCTCATGAAATTGAGAAATAAATGGCAATACCCATTGCTAATCTACAAATATTAGCAGCATAAGTAAAGCCATGACAGAGATGTATTTGAAGAATCATGCAGCAAGATATAGCCAATTTATACAACATAAGAGCACAAAAAGAAAGAGCACCTCCAACTATGGATGCAAAAGCAACCATGGGACCCTGTTTTCCTGAAAGAAGAATGACGGTTGAACTCCACGCAGATAATATGGCCATTGTTTTTGCAACTAAAATTGTCTTGCAATCTAAACTACTATTCTTAAATAATTGTCCAAATGCCAATAATAACATCTGTCCCAAAGCAATAGCATAAATGATTCTAGGTATATAAGTTCTTCCAATGCTTTGAGGCATCGATGCACCACCAAATCTATCAGTGTCTGTGATCCAATGCACAATTATTAGCATATAACTCAAGATAGTGCCCAGTATGACATACTTCCATGGCCAATCAAAGAAGCTGCCACTGGCGGCCTTGTAAAGCCAAGCTGCCAGCAGAATCAGAACTACCATTGGTATAACTTCAGCTGCATAGTCCCATACAGGTAAACCTGAGGCTATGTTGATGATCCATGAGGTATAGTCTTTCATGAAAGCAGATGTGGCAGCCTGCTTGGACAGCCCAACTTCAATTGCAAATCGGCACAAAGTGCTCAAAATAAGGAACCCAATGCTCTGCAGAAATGATAATCAAGTTCAAGAGCCATTTAATTAGAATTTTAACAAAACTTCTATTGGCACACATGCCTTAGAATGTAAGGAAGTTCACTTATAATACTAAGCTTTTTTAGACAAAGAAGAAAAAAACTAAACAAAATACATACTTCTATTAGCAGCTTCCCCTGGATAACTGATTGGCGTAATGTCACAATTCCAGATGTGCTCAAAAGAAAATTTGCTACTTTCCCTTCCTCCACTGACAAAAAATTTGAGTGAAAAACACAATGGCTATGTTAAACATCCTTGACAACCTAAGTGGAATGTATGTGAAAAAAAAATACTTCACACTTACAGATATAACTGTTTGAAAGGAAACTGCATGCACGAATGCCCAGTAAAAAAATTGTGAAAATTGAGCCAGTGATAATGTAAGAATCTCCAGATGATGAGAACATTACACCATGCTTCTTGTTTGCCCTTAAAATATTAAAAACTTGAAATATAAGTGATATTAACATGATTCCAATGCCAGTTGCCATCATGTTCAAATCAAATTCAGTCCATTTAGAACGAGCTAACTCAGAGACTGTTGTTAGAAACTTGAAGTATGCATCAATTTGCCTCTTAAGTGCAGGCAATAATGTATCACTGTCATTTTGTTTATCAAGCAGAAGCTTTTTTATGGAATGTGACCAATGATTCTCCGCTTGAGCATAAACACTTGCTATTCGTGATAAGTCATCATGGGAAAATCCAACCGCTGATGAAGTTGAGTAAGCATCTACATATCTCTTCACCTAGACAAGGAGAAAAGCATCATTGAAATGACTAAATGATATCCCTCAGACACTCTCCTAATTAACAGATTGTATGGTTGCCATAAATAAACACCCAAAAAGAGATGGTAGTAAAACCCAAGATTTCCTTAGAGTAAAATTAAGCTATTTTGAAAACATACAAAGACTACAATGTAACAATGTGAAACTAAATTTACTTACATTACAAAAATGTCAAAGCATTTTTTACAAATAAATAATACATGCATTGATATTGACATCATAAAGATCTTTTACACTATCATCCAATCACAAACCATCATGTATGGTAAATTTGTTAATTTTTATAATAAGTTAATAACTACCTTAAAAACTATACCAAGAATGATTTCTGATTGGTTGACAAAATAAAAACTTTAATATTGACAATGCATACCTATTAAACTCTTTATATGTATATAAAAGTGCATTTTTAGTCCTCATATTTTCAAAGGAGAAAGAAAATACAGGATATGTTTGTTTCAGTCTGGAAAAGTTGACATATTTTAAGTAGTTCACCGTCAAACTAGATGCTTGAGCAGCTTTGTGGTATCAACTATCAAACTCCAACAGAAAACCCTTTGTTAAAAAGTAAGCATGAGGTTCTCAAAAGTCAAAACAAGAATTTTGTTAAATAACACAGGAAGAAGTAAAGGATATTGCTGTGTTTTTAAGTCAACTAATATCTCTGAGGAGAAATAAGAGCAAATGCTGAATCCAGGAAAGGGAGGTATTATAACTTTTGAAGTGCACCATCACGGTCCATTTCACAAATTCAAAGCCAAAATTTGAGCAGAAAAATTGTAGTAACAGTAACTCATAATTGAGAATATAAGATTCAACAAGTACCTGCCAAGAATTTATGCACAGTGCATTAGCATAATTCTGCATCCAGATATCTGATTCTGATAGCTTTTGAGAGGCATCCAAATTCCAACTATCTGCTCCTAAAGCGTATAATTCAGGATTGATGTGACCAATGCTGAGGACCAAGAAAATGATATTGTGAGTACTTAACATAGTTCCCATCAAGAAATTTTTAAAACAACATGCTACAACATGATGGCATGTAAGAAAATGCAAAACCAAACATCAAAGTAGAAGCTTCCAGATTAAGGAAACAATTTGAGAATAGGACTCAGGACATTCAGACAGGGACAGCAAAGCGACCAAACAAGGCTTAACTCCAGAAATCTGGAGGCTAATATATACATGAGATTAATGTTCTGTTGCACAATATATTTATTGAACTTGACTGCAGGAACTGCACAGGTGCTTCGTTTTGTTTATCATATATATCTAACATTTCTATCAAGATTAAGTAGCTAAAGCCCTCTGGCAACTCTAAATGCTGGATGATAGGATAGACATCTACTTAGGCAGAATTGCTCCAAAATTTTACTATATATTCATTTATCCTCTTTAAAATTTCTTAAAAAATAAAATACAAATCCCCTTCAATGTCCATTGATTTTCTGTAAATGGCCAACACCAAATAACACTTAAAACCAATACTTTCAAGCAATTACTATCCTATGTCCTTGCAAACCACCATAAAACATCAAATACTAAATCCAAAATTATGAGACCAAAATAACCTCCCATTTAACCCACAGCTCATACCGAAAAGAAAAAAGTTAGTGACAAATATATAAAGCCAGTTGAGTCAATGCATTAGCTAATTATATAGCTATACTAATATTAAAAACAAACAAAGACAGTAGCAACACAGACAGGATGCTTACACTGCACCTTCCGTAAGGGAAAGGTATGCCAAGCAACGCTGACACTGTTACTGCAAAGTCAAGCTGTAAAGGATGATAAGGGATTAGGTATATATATATATATGACTATATAAAATTATATATGAGGTGTTCAAAATGCCATTATAACAGAAAAGCTTTCCTAACCTGCTGCATGGTGCTGATACAAACATTCTTCCCATCCTGATATGTAATTTACCCAGAAAAAAATTAAAAACCAAGCACAGAATTATAAAGATCAATGTCAGTTTCATGATTGTGAAAACCACTAATCAGAGTACAGTGGCATGGATCACAGTATCACACTGCCTATGAGTAGAATGAATATTTATTCAAGCATATCCTTTAAGATAGATATATTAGGTAATGTGCTGTGTGCATGAAGTTAATGTTTTAGTTTTCCAATGGCCCCTCAATCACTTATACATAACAATACATTATTCTACCACTCCTAATTCTCTAAAACTATTTCTTGACTTTTCTAGCACTAGAGGTAATGAGCGTGTGCAACAGGAAGTAAAAGATTGTTGGAATTTGGAAAGAGATATAAAAGAAACTTAAAGACACCAACATGTTTATTGTCTATGTATGTATAAAATTCAAAAGGGGTAGTAAATACCAGATCCAGTTGACAAGAACAAGAACCAAATTCTGGGGGCACAAAAGAAAGAGGCTTCTTAAAACTCATGGCAAAAATGGCGGTTTCCACCTGCACGATGTAATCATAAATATCATAAGTCAATTGGGGAAAAAAAATATATAAATGAAAAAAAAAAAGCATATGAAAAGACACCATAGGTGTTGTACAAACCTCTTCAGCACTCCCACCACCATGATCACCATTTAGGGTTTGTCCATGGTCACCCATGACCACAAGCATAGTATTTTCATGTGAGCTCCCAGGTCCAGACTGATTTTCCAGAACTTCAATAACTCTCTAAAAGAATTTAGGTTAGTTTGCTTATTAACTCATGGAAATCACCAAATAGGCAAATACTAATCCAACTATATTGGGTAAAAACATGAATACAAGATTACCACAAATTTTGTAAGATAAAGAACTACAGAAACTTACCTCTAAAATGGTATTGTACTGCTCCAACTTTTCTATCATTGGGGTGGAGTCAACACCAAATATATGTCCTGCGTGATCCTGAACCAAGCAGAATACCATACAGGACAAGGCAAAAATTACTTATGATAATGGTGCAGAGTGAGAATAGGAGTAAGAGGATATAGAATGCAGATATTAGGATTATTAGCTGAATAGTGTGAAATACAATCAAGCATACCACTCCAAGAAAATGCGCAATAAGAACATCCCAATCTTCTTCGTATAGGGATGGTAATAGGTGCTCTATGCATCCATTGTCAACCTAGAAAATAAACAGCAATATGTCATAGAAATTGACCAAACGAAAAGAGTAAAGCCAACCCTACTCTACATATATTGCAAGCATTAAAAGGCTACTAAAAAATCAGGCTTAACAGGACATAAGGCCTACCGTATGAAGATCTTTGACATTAAAAGAAGGGAATGGATATGATCTTTCAAAATGATGAGGAAATAACTGAGTCCATGTGTCATCGCCCATCATAACAACTTTCTTCCCATTTTGAACCAACTGTAAGTAAACACATATATTCAGATAGCAGAAACTTAATTAAGAACTTGTTTCAATCTGAAAGTGACGTAGTAAACGAATATTTCAAATGGCAAACATTACAAGCAAGAAGCTAGAAAGAAGAAGTACCTGATTTATGAAGTTATCTTCCACAATTGCCGGTGCACCAAAGCTATTACCAACATCCACAAAAGTTGGAAGTCCGCCAGTTGTCAATCCCTATCAAATCAAAAGCTACCAGTTCAAGATATGAAACACCAAATCCCCAATTCATACACATTCAAAACAATCTAGCAGCAGAGAAAGTTGCAACAGTAATTCATAACTGTGACATGATGCTTTCATGAAAAAGAAATTAATTAGACCTTCAAGCGCTGCAAACTTGTGGTAGGTGGATCAGCAATGGCTTTGAAAATCCTGGCGGACAACGGCCGTGTAGATGCCACGTTCTTCAAAACTCGAAGTTTATCCATCCACGGTTTTGATTCTGTCACACAACAGATAATATAACCAACTCAGTAACTAAAAAAAAAATCGCTTGGCAAGTGAAGAACAGGCAAGATAGGTAACCTGCAAAGAAGGTGCTGGGAGCAACAAAATCAAACCTGAAACGCAAATCGATAACATAAAGTGATTAATGAATGGTAATAGTTGTGAACATAATCCATATATGAAGATGCATATAGTGTGTACCTGAGAGCATCGAGGACGACGATGAGGAGACGGTTAGTGGCGGGTTTGGTCCAACAAGATTCGTTGTTGTTGGAAGAGAAGCAAGGAGAGTGGGACACGTCGGAGCAGTGGCTCTGATAAGGAAGCTCGGTTCGGGTGAGGAGAAAACCGGTAGTGAAGAGGAGAATGGCGAGAAGGTGGAGCAACAGCGTCATCCACATCGGCCATATGTATCCCCACTTCCCACGCTTTCTCGCCACCAACGACGTCGTTTCCGGTTGCTTCATTCCACTCCTGCTTATGCGTGCTTTGCCACTTCGGTTTAAAGTCTCTGCACCTGAAATCAATCAAGCTAAAACCCCGCTTCGGTGTTCTGTTCATCAATCAATTCATCTAACTTGATTTGCGTCTAGTGTTTACTATTTACGTCAAAAATTATCCCTAATCCCAAATTCATTTCTTAATACATGAGTGTAATTTTTTATATGATAAAAAAATTAATCAAATTAATGCATACTATTTTTATTTTTTTCTCTTATTTATTATTAATGTAATCATTTTTTTATTTCACTAAATACAATTAACTAGTATTATAATATATTTGCAGTAATATATATATATATATATTAGTATTTAAAATTAAATTTGTTAATATTTATTCTTAATAGTATATAGGAAAATTTTCACATTTTTTCTTCTTATTTTTATCCATCCAAATAATACATTTTTTGAATCCTGAAACGAAAAATCATACAAGATGCAAACGCACAAGAGACTGAAACTAGCTGATTATTAATTATTATTCTCATAAAATAGATGTGGATTTAGAATTGATAAGCACCATTGAATTTCATGAAATCGCTCAATTTGGCCATAAGTTTGCCGATGAAGAAGTCGTCGAGCATAACAAGAGAGCCTTGCTGTAACCTGTAGCAACAATCTCTTTGCCCACAGATACACATTCTTCATTATCCATCGCTTCTTTTCTCCTGCACCAAGGAACCCTATCTATTCTATGGCGGATTAGATTAGAGACAATTTCAATTTCAAATCAACCCTAACCTTATTCCAAAAACAAGTGCAATTCCATCACTCCCTGCCCCCTGGTGTCACTCATGATTCAAATTTAGAGAATTAATATTCATTAATTAATACGTGGACAGCTCTCATTTTTTTTATATAATTTTATAATATTAAGTTTTTGTATTGAGAAAATACGTATTCATGTAATTTCACAAAATCAGTATTAATTAACAATTTTACAAAATTTATGAAATACCGTATCATAAAATCCATTGCATCCACATCACAAACCATTGGGTTGGGGAACATCCTTTATTTTTATCACTGGACTAAAAAAAAAACTAGGGAGCTTTTTCACGAGCAAGGAATTAGATATAAACATTAAACAAGTACTGATTAAGTAACATTCGTTAATTAGCCGTATTACTCGTACTAGGTGGAAGAACATCCCAAATAGTCCACTTAATCGAACGTCTCCGTTCCTTGTATTGTAAGTGCTGAAGCTACTTCGTTCACCGTACGGGAAATTGCATTATCCTACGCGAAACTACGCAGTGGTTTCCATGCAAGTTAATTAAAGTGCTCTTTGCAACACCAAAGTAAAAAATAGAAGGAGCCATACTTTGGTCTTTTTTGGTGAAAGGGTAGCAAAATGTTAATGCTTACTAGTACTTCTTACCCACTAGTTATTAGGTACCAAGGAACCGTATCATGGTTAGAGTTATATATGAATGGCATGTTACACCTATGTGTTGCACTTCCGTGCCTGCCCTGCACTATAACGTAACTCATTCTCAATACCCTTGCTTTAAGAATCATTGCTATCAGGTATCATTTTTTCTTTGTCAAGTTTATCTCTATTAATATTAGATGTCAGACTATTAGATTGGTGACTTCATCTGTAGAAATAAAGACAGAGAGTAGATAAATATTTCATGGTTGTTTATGATTATTAAGTAGCTTATTCTGCATTGCTTCTGCTGAAAATGTCTTTCACGTGTTGAATTACCAGATGAGTTGAGAACATGGGTTTCAAGTATTTACTGGTTGTGACGTGTGTGTGTGCTTGGTTTGGATCCTTGGTTGTTACAACTTCTTCTGGTGATGGGTTAATGAGGGTTAGTCTAAAAAGGAGGAGTTTAGATATTAACAGTCTTAATTCTGCAAAGATCAAGGAGGTTGTTAATCATTTAAAAGCAGATGGAGTGTATCTGAAGAATTACCTTGATGCACAGTATTTTGGCGAAATTGGTATTGGGTCACCTCCACAAAGCTTCAGAGTTGTGTTTGATACTGGAAGCTCGAATCTGTGGGTCCCTTCTGCCAAATGTGTCTTGTCTGTAAGTTATATAGTTTATAATCTTTTTTTTTCACCATGACATTGATACGAAGTATCCATTAATTTTATAGATAATTAATCTTTGTGAGGAATCTGGTTGATTTTCCAACCACATTTTTTCCATCTACAAAACTTGAACTCAATACCTTGTTTAAAGAGATCTAGTCCAGTTCCACTCGAACCAACAACATGTTGGTTTATGATCTACTTCTAATGCAACCGAATACACCTTCAAATGTGTTTTCTTTGACTATGCTTATTATTAAAACAAGATATATATGACTACCTGCAGATTGCTTGCTATTTCCATTCCAAGTATAGATCGAAGCTATCTAACACCTATACGAAAATAGGTAAGTTCGATTAGCATGGCATGCAATATGAAGTTCCTCAATTTGTTTTTACATGTACAAAGCTTGTATTTGTTATAGGGAGGAGTGCTAGCAAACACCGGAACTTTTTCTCATTGGTTGAAATTCATGTTGATCTCACTAATTGGAGACCTACCAAATGGGAAATGAAACAAACATATTTAGTGGACCTACATGAATTTCACGGGATAAAGAAGTATATTAGATAATGTGTTGCCAGCATTTCTCTTGTTATACTTATAATGCCTATACTATAGTTTTGTTTGGAAAATGTCCAGGAACACCTTGCAAGATCCCTTATGGCCGTGGACACATTCCTGGCTTCATCAGCCAAGATAATTTAAGAGTTGGGGACATCATCATCAAAGATCAAGTCAGTATTATGACTCTAATTAGTACTGTGATTGGTTGGGCTTTATGTGCTTCAAATATGTTTGCACTTTTGATTGTTCTGATGCTTACTTACTTCCCATATCCTCCAGCAATTTGCTGAGATTACAAAGGAAGGACCGCTGGCGTTTTTAGCAATGCATTTTGATGGGATACTTGGACTTGGATTCCAGAATAAGTCAGTGGGACAAGTCACACCAGTGTGGTAATTAATTCGTTTGTTTATTATTATACTATATACCTTGCTATATTTGATCTTGATTTTTCCCTTTCATAATGAGTGAACAAGGTGATGTGATTGTTTTTGGTGGTAAAGGGGTGGGAAAAAAAACTATCTCCTTTCTCTAGAGCTTTTGATTCCTCGAATACAGTGATTAGTTCTGTGAATACAGGTACAATATGATAGAACAAGGGCACGTGAGTCAAAAGATTTTCTCCCTTTGGCTAAACCAAGACCCTGCGGCAAAGGTAGGGGGTGAGATTGTCTTTGGTGGCATTGACTGGAGTCACTTTAAGGGTGACCACACTTATGCTCCACTTACTCAAAAAGATTATTGGCAGGTCTATTATATTTACAACTTTATTCACTTCTGAGTAGCTCTTAGCATCAACCATGCCAATATTGACATTTTGTGTTTTCATCTCCAGATTGAGGTGGGAGATATTCTAATTGCAAACAATCCAACAGGTTCTCTTTCATTTTCTATTCTGCTTGATGTTTAATCTACATGCCTTGCATTTTCATTATTTTTTATAATCATTTTCACAGAATCAATGTGCTTTTTACTGCCAAATTACACTGCTGTTTCCAGTTCATTTCTTCCATTTCCATAGACCTGACTTGCAATATAAAATTTGAATTTCCAGGGCTATGTGAGGGTGGCTGTGCTGCTATTATTGACTCAGGGACCTCTTTGATTGCCGGTCCAACAGTATGATCTCAAACATTATACTTCTATCTTTGTACTTTTTTTGGTGTCTCTTTTCTTACTAGTTCTTGTTTGCAGAAAATTGTGACTCAAATTAACCATGCCATTGGAGCAGAAGGATATGTGAGTTATGAATGTAAAAACATCATCCATAACTATGGTGATTCAATATGGGAATATATAATTTCTGGGGTTCGTTCTCTATACTTTCCCCCTTATACTCACAGTGATTATCCAAAGCTCTACTGGAATTTTAACCATTCTTTCTATATCTTCTTATGTCTTCAGTTAAAGCCTGAAATTATTTGTGTTGACATTGGACTCTGCTCGCGTAATAGAACATTTATAACAAAGTATAGTAGTACTTTTCATTTCATTTTCCTCCTGTTATTTCTTTTGAGACACGTTCCTTTATTTCAATTCTCTTAACCAGAGTCTACCTTGAAACCTGCAGTGATGTTATTGAAACAGCGGCACATAATGAAAGTTGGGGCGAGTCACGAACAAAGGAGAGCCCCTTCTGTACTTTTTGTGACATGATTGTCTTTTGGATGCAAGTTCAGCTTAAGCAAAAGAATACAAAGGATAAAATATTAAAATATGTGGATGAGGTAATTGTTGTACAATGAGTTACATCTCAGAATTATCCTTTTCACTTTTGAATTGAGTGTTCAATAACTCTATTTTTCCAATTAAGGAATAACAAGCTCTTTGTTTTTTTTCTGTAAAAGCTGTGTGAGAAGCTTCCCAATCCCGTGGGACAAACATTTATAGACTGCAACGATATTGCAAACATGCCACAAATTACATTCACCATTGGAAACAAATCATTTCCTCTCTCTCCAGAACAGGTCTGAGTTTTATGGTCAATTTTTCTAGTCCTCACCTAACTTTTCAGTTGCTTTGAGCATGCATTATGCATAATGTATTTACATCAGCTACCTAGTTCAAGTTGTTTTTGCTCTGTCCAATTTTCCTTTAAAATGTTTGACAATTAAATATAGCAAAGTTTCTGTTGGTTGTTTGAATTCATATTTGTTCATTATCACTTAACAATTCACGAATTTAATATTCCTTTTTTCCCTTCTCAGTATATGCTAAGAATTGAAGAAGGTTGCAACACTGTCTGCTATGGCGGTTTTGTTCCTCTAGATGTGCCAGCTCCACAAGGTCCCCTCTGGTAATGAATAATATCCGTATGATTACTGCTGAATATTATTATTGTTATAGTAATTAGTAATAGTATATGACAGTTGTAGCATGGTTGCAGGGTTCTTGGAGATCTTTTCTTGGGGGCTTATCACACAGTGTTTGATTATGGCAATCTCCGTATTGGATTTGCTGAAGCTGCGTAGCCATAATTTGGTGGTGTTATTACAATGCCAAATTGTTTGTAGGAAAAAAAAGAAGAAAGAAATAAAGGTTTATAGGATATTGCAGCATTTAAAAACCGCAGACCCTCGGAATTTCAGTGCTGCAGGGTCTCTTGTAAATGTTGATTAGTAATTTGGTATACTTCATGAATAAAAATTGTCCCATGTAAACATAATAAACTAAGTTTGCCGTGGTAATGCGACTGCATAGATAAAAGGTTAAAAGGTTTAACAAAAATTGCACCAGCCGGGAATCGAACCCGGGTCTGTACCGTGGCAGGGTACTATTCTACCACTAGACCACTGGTGCTGTTTGCTTATGCTCCTTATCTTTTATATATATTCAAAACTATTCAGTGGCGTATACTAATCACACAAGGAAGTTCAAATTATCCTTCCTTTCCCTGTTCATACTGAACAAAAATCATAATGGGAATCTTTTTTATTGATTTTCGGTATAAAATTATCATAAGTCTGTCTCTATATATTAATAATAAAGATTAAAGTCAAAACTTATTATTTATAAAGAAGTGTATCGAATATAATAAAGATGAAGTAATTTTAGTGTAAGAAAAGCGCAGAGAAAGTAGCCCAAGGGTGAAGGAAACCTCTGGAATTTTCTTTGGCCAAGGGAATTCCACCAATAAATATACGTTTCTTGTTTTGCAAGGCCTGTGAATCGGAATTGGGCTTTAAATTTAATTATTATGTCTGTTTCTTCAATCGGAATCACGAACAACATGGAAGTGAGATTTGGGCCAAGGGTTTCTCGCGGAATGCTCCCTATCCTCGCTCTCCACACCTTCAGCGAGTATTACCGCTCCGACCACAAACCTCCGGTCACCGCCGCCCTCATCGCCGCCAACACCCTCATCTACCTCCGCCCCTCCTTCCTCGACCCCCTCATTCCCCCCATCGAACAAGTCTGGTTCAACCCTCACCTCATCCTCAAGGTCACTTTTCTGAATTTCCTAATATCAATATTTTTTTTTAATCGGGAAATGTTAATTTGTTAGTATGAGAAATGTTAGCAGCACTCTCTCTGATAACCTTTCCCTTCACCTCTAATATCTGTATTGTTACAGAACAAGGACTTGAAACGCTTCTTGCTGTCGCCGTTTTACCACACCGGAGAACCGCACCTGGTCTACAACATGCTATCCCTTCTCTGGAAGGGGTTTCAGTTGGAAACCTCAATGGGAAGCGTCGATTTCTCTTCCATGGTCGCTTCCTTGCTCGTTCTCTCCCAGGGCGTAACCCTAATGCTATCCAAATCACTGCTTCTGTTCTTCGACTACGAGAGATCCTACTACCGCGAATACTCCGTCGGATTCTCCGGCGTCCTCTTTGCCATGAAAGTCGTTCTCAACTCCCAGTCGGAGAACTACACCTCCGTCTACGGAGTCATCGTCCCGTCCCGTTACGCTGCGTGGGCCGAATTGGTTCTAGCTCAGCTTCTCGTGCCGGGTGTATCGTTTCTCGGCCATCTCGGTGGCATTCTCGCCGGGCTTCTTTATCTGAAGCTGAGGAGTACTTATTCAGGTTCTAACCCTATAAAAGTTCTCATTAGAGGGATTGTTGATGCTGTGAGGTGGCCTTTTAAGTTCTTGCCGCGGCGGGGACGGATCACCGGAAGGGGAACCGTCGGAAGTAACAGGGTGTGGAGATGCCAGACGTGTACCTATGACAACAACAATGGCTCCCTGAGCGTGTGTGAGATGTGTGGGACGAATAGGAATAGGGGTGTGAGTGGGGTGTCTTCTTTTCAGAGGACTTCCCATTCTGATGGGCTTCCTTTGGATGAGTTGCGTCGCCGGAGAATCGACAGATTTGGAGCCAGGTGATCGTGGTTTTCAGGTCACTGCAGGGTTTTCACACATGTTAGACTTTTTGTTTGGACATATGTTAGTTGTTGAATTATCATGACTGAGCAATGAATGTTTTCATGCTATGCTAGATTGATTTGGCATTTTTTAAAATAAAATTTGGATAGTTTTATTGTTGATGTTGTATATTGGTATTTCATGGCAGGTTACTTCCAACTTTGTAACTAAAATCAACTGCATTTATCAAGATTGAAGTGTTAGTATTGTTGTTAGTCATACGGGTGTTTGTGGATTGGTTTGAATCGGTTTTGGTTAAAATTGGGATCCAATTCAATCAAATTTGATTGGTTCGATTCGATTTTCAGAAGAAAAAAAAAGTTAAAACTCAATCCAATCCGTTCATGAATAGTTCGATTCGATTTGGATCAGAGTTATCCATTTAATTTTTTTTAGAACTATTATTTTATATTATAATTCTTTTAAATATCCCATAAAATTAACATAATATTATCAAATATATGAAAGTAATAAAATTGATTCATTTAACACTATCAACATAATATTCTATAATAGACTTATAATTTTAATAACACAAAAGATTTTTGAACAAGATTTACTATAATAGTCTGAATTATAACTGTTTCTTACAAATCAAGCTTTGTTATAATTAATTTTGTAAACAAATAAATAAACAAAATATGATTCATTAATGTTATAAATATGTTAAACAAAATATGAAAAAAAAAAGTGAAACAAATAATAATATACCTGAAAGTAATATATTAAGAAGTTCCAGCACTTGCAGTTTCAACACTTGGATTAACATTTTGCTTTGTAGATCTAAGTCAATTTTGGACACAACTGAGAGCTTCAACAGTAGTAAGACTCAAGGAATTACGAAAGGAAATCAGAATTCTACCGTTGTACTAAATGCAAA
The DNA here is from genome assembly GCA_013407115.1 of Glycine latifolia. NCBI lineage: Eukaryota > Viridiplantae > Streptophyta > Magnoliopsida > Fabales > Fabaceae > Glycine > Glycine latifolia. Next base: position 3,609,416 of record CM023957.1, read on the forward strand.
CAGATGATACAGTAGATACAGGAATGATCAATATATCTCTAGCCATTTAGGAAAAAATATAATATTTGGATGTCTTCAATTTCCACTAATTCAAAATGTCAAACTTAGGGTGGTCATCTTCAATATCATCCTTCAAATACCTATCTAACTCATTTGAGTTATGTTTCATACTTTAAAGTTTTAAAGTAGGGAACATAACTCAAATATCTAAAATACAAGGTCCTAAACAGTTAGGTGAGTATCATGATTTATTTATATAAAACTGTGGATGGTCAATTTAAGTCAATTGAAAACTTTTTTAATATTGAAAATTATTTCATTTGGTCCGATTTTTTGAAGTAATCGAGAACCTTTTTAATTATAAAAGTATGCTATTAAAACTTTTATAATATATGAATATTGTGTTGGTCTCAGATGAACTCAAAAAAGATGGGGTGAATTGAGTTTTATAAAATAATTAATAATTTAAAATCAAACACAAAACAATAATATGGAGATAAAAGATAAAAAAGACACAATCAATTTTAACATAGAAAATCCAATTGGATAAAAAATCACGACGTCCAAATTGGATAATCAATCCAATGGACAACTCCACTATGATAATTTTGTGTACAAGAGTTTCTAGTATCCTAGTTTCCTAATTTATCCTTACACAACAATTATCTCAGCTGGTATCCTTGTTTCTCAGCAAAAAACTCTAGTCTCAATTCACCAAGAATAGAGATAGACTGGTATTTTTGTTTCCCAGCCAGACTGGTATCTTAGTTTCCCAGACAGAAGTCACATATCTCAACTCATCAAGAATAGAGATAAAATTGGTATCCTAGTTTTCCAGTTGCGACCTTTTCCAAATTCAAGAAGAAGAATACAATAAAATAGTTATCTTTACGTTTTTATTCCTTAAGCAAATAGGTACCTTTAAATCCTGATGGAGAGTTAAAGAATCAGACTTGCAAAACGTTTCTATATGATCTCACAACAATTCTTTCAATGATACAAACATTCTAAAACTCTGATATTATTTGGAATGGAATGCATACATGAACACCAAAATATGTTTCTATTTATACTAATTTAAATATATGATTTTAACCAATTTTTGAATACAATCCTAAATATATTCTATCATATTACCCAATGCAATCCTAAAGATATTTTATTATATTATGCAATGCAATCTTAAAAATATTTTATCATATTTTTAATGCAATATTAAAAATATTCTATCATATTTTTTAATGCAATCTTAAACATTTATAATACTACACATTTTTTATTGTCAATTTATTTTTTTAATTTTAATATATATATATATATATATATATATATATATAGATATAGATATATATATTATAATAAAATTTATATTATTATTACGGATTTACAGATCGGGTTATTGGGTCAACGGATCTATAAATCTAAGCCCGTGACCCAACCCGTACATGAACGATTTTGATCGATTCGATTTGGTTTTGACCCAAATATATAAATGATCCAACCCAAATTATTCGGATCAGTTTGGGTTCACGGGTGACCCGTACCCGTGAACACCTCAGGTTTCTCAAATGCTGGTTGTTGGAGCAGCATCCTTCAAACTTTAGGATCATAAAAGATGCATCTAAATTCTAAAACTATAATTTATTTTAGATATGATTGACGAATTACCGAAACGATATTCATGATTAGGAGTGTTTGCGGGTCGGTTTGGATCAGTTTTGGTCAAATTTAGGACCCAACCCAATCAAATTTGATCGGTTCAATTCAGTTTGGTTTTAAGAAAAAAAATTTGAAACCCAACCCAACCCAACCCGTTCATGAATGGTTCGGATCACTGGGTTACCCATTTAATTTTTTTAAAAAACTACTATTTTATATCACAATTCTTTCAAATATTCTATACAATTAACACAATATTATAAAATGTATGAAAGTAGTAAAATTGATTCATTTAATATCATCAATATAATATTCTAAAATAGACTTATAATATAAATTAAAACAAAAGATTTTTGAACAAGATTTACTATAATAGTCTAAACCACAACTGTTTCTTACAAATCAAGCTTTGTTATAACCAATTTTGTTGCAACCAGATTTGCTGAAACAAACAAATAAATAAAATATGATTCATTAATATTATAAACATGATAAACAAAATATGAAAAAAAAGTGAAACAAATAATAATATACCTGAAAGTAATACATTAAAAAGTTTTAAAGTATGGAACATAACTCAAATGTCTAAAATACAAGGTCCTAAACAGTTAGCTAAGTGCCATGATTTATTTATATAAAACTGTGGATGGTCAATTTAAGTCAATCGAGAACTTTCTTAATATTGAAAATTATTTCATTTGGTCCAATTTTTGGAAGCAATCGAGAACTTTTTTAATTATAAAAGTTTGCTATTAAAACTTTTATAACATATGAATATTGTGTTGGTCCCAGATGAACTCAAGAGGGGGTGAATTGAGTTTTATAAAATAATTAATAATTTAAATCAAACTCAATGCAATAATATGGATATAAGAGATAAAGAAGAGACAATCAATTTTAACGTAGAAAACCCAATTGGGTAAAAAATCACGACATCTAAATTGGATAATCAATCCAATAGACAACTCCACTATGATAATTTGGTGTACAAGAGTTCCTGGTATCCTTGTTTCCTAGTCTACCCTTATACAACAATTATCCCAATTGATATCCTTGTTTCCCAGCAAAAAGCTCTAGTCTCAATTCACCAAGAATAGAGACAGGCTGGTATCCTAGTTTCCCAGTTAGAAGTCGCACGTTTCAATTCATCAAGAACAGATACAAAATTGGTATCCTAGTTTCCTAGGTGCGACCTTGTTCAAAGTCAAGAAGAAGAATACAATAAAATAGTTACATTTATGCTTCTATTCCTTAATCAAATAGGTACCTTTAAATCCTGATGGAGAGTTAAAGAGTCAGACTTGTCAAACACTTCTATATGATCTCACAACAATTCTCTCAATGATGCAAACATAAACTCTCTAAAACTCTAATATTATTTGGAATTGAATGCATACATGAACACCAAAATATGTTTCTATTTATTCTAATTTAAAGATATGATTTTAACCAATTTTTGAATGCAATCCTAAATATATTCTATCTTATTATTCAATACAATCTTAAAGATATTCTATTATATTATGTAATGCAATCTTAAAAATATTCTATCATATTTTTTAATGCAATATTTAAAAATATTCTATACTATTTTTGAATGCAATCTTAATTTTTTTTATGCAATGCAATCTTAAAGCAAATATCTTGGCAAGATCAATCTTCTAATCTCCTTACATAAAATCTAATGATAAATAAATAAATAAATATATATATATATATAATAAAATTTATATTATTATTACGGGTTCATAGATCGGGTCAACGGATCTGTAAATTTAAACCCGTAACCCAACTCATATATGAACAGTTTTGATCGGTTCAGTTCGGTTTTGACCCAAATATATAAATAACTCAACCCAAACAATTCGTATCAGTTTGGATTCACGGATCATCCGTACCCGTGAACACCCCTATTCATGATGTTGCATATATAGTCCACCCGCCCAACAAGCACTTATCAATCTAGGTGATTGATGACACCAGTATGCACACACTTGCCTAACCTTCAAAAATGCAGAAAAAAAATTTCCGAAGAGTTTAACTACACCTCTGGGGCAAGTTCGTAACAGGCAGTTAAGATGCTCCGATTATTATTTCGGTGCTATGTAACACTGAAAATTAATGTTATTTTTTATTGCTAATAGAAATATTTGTTGTTAAATTATCATAATTTATTTAATAGGTATGATTTTATTCATTTCAAATTTGAAAATCTTATTGTTATTGAAGCAGTGGTTATTGACTTATTGGAATTGTTTGGATTATTATATAGTAGAAAATAACCAAATAATTTTATGAAATTGAGTATTCAATTGGTATATCATTTTTCAGTTATTTAATTCTTTTATAATTTCAATTTTGAAAGTTATAAAATTTAGAAACGAAAAGGAACATTTAGAATATTTGAAAAGCATATAATGTTTATGCCAGTAACTAGTAATATTTTGGTGGTAATAGTATATACTTAGGACTCAGCTATAAAAAAAACAAGTTTATACTTAGGCTAGAAATTGATTTCATCATTAAGAATGAAATCATTTTTTATTTATTTTTAGTTTCTTAAAAAAGAAATAATTTTTTATGGTATAAAAATCTGGACTGACTCTACTTTTGTTCTCCGAATTAAATAATATGAGATTTTGGCGTCTGAGTTTCAATTGTACTTGCTCTCTCCATATATTAGAATTGTCTCCATATATTAGAATTGTGTAGTTTTGATATTTTGTTAAATATTTAATAAATTTTAAATATGTGACATTAACAAATGATATGACAAATGATATAAAAACTAATTTTAATTAGCTAGTTAGTGTATTTTTAGTATATTTAAAGGGATATGTTAAAGAGTATGTTTTTATCACCTTCTTAAATTTTTGTTGTCCTTTGAGTATGATTGGATCCTTTATTGGGAATGTGGGAATTTGACTTTTCACTATGACATTTGTCATTTTTGCAGTGGCATGGACCTGTAACCGGTTGGTGGGGGTTCGGGCTTTCTCTGAACATCGGCCTTTTTCATAAATCGTTTTATTTTTTAATAATAAAAATAAATATTGTGACAAGTTTTAACCATCATTAATCGTAAATAAAAACCAAACTAGCAATTCTAACAGCGTTGAAAATGATTAAATTGATGGGTTATAAAAAAATACAATCAAATTAAATCTTTTCAAAACTTGGAATTAAATTAAATATTTTAATATAATTTAATAACTAAATTGATAATTAAGTCTTTCTTTGATGTAACCAAAGGGATATTTGGATTTCTTATTTGATATCGAACTAATTCCTTAATCGGATTTATCTATTTTGGAATAAAATGATAACTTTAATTTCAACTTTATTTCTAAATTCTCGAACCTTAATTAAGAAATCCAAATGTCTAAATAATTTTGTTAATTGCATTTGGTAATTACTTTTATATTAGTAATTAATTTACTTTATTATGCTTGCTCAAAAGAAATTAAACGACTTAATCAAGAGAGGCAAACCTGTAAAGTTTAACCATTGAAAATAAAATAAAGTCAACATTAAGTAAATAAGTTAAAAATTTAATTGCAAAAAATAAAATAGAATAATAGGCAAATTAAAATTTTATTGTAACTCTTATGATTCTACATTCAAAAAACATATGATTCTGAATTAATTATAATTTCAACGAAATTATATTTTAAATTTTAATTTTAATTTCATGCACAAAATGATATTAAAACTTATTTGAATAATTTTTTTGGACATTTTATAAGATTCCCATTGTTTTTCGTTTAATAACACAATTTATTAAAAATTACACATGTTCTATCCAATTTTTTGATAAATTGACAAGTCAATGAGTTAAAAACATAAATGTTACTTTACATAATTAATTAACATTGTGATTTGACAGCAGAAACAAAAACTATTAATAGAAAGAAGGTATAGACCAAAAATAATAAAAATCTAATTTAAGACTAAAAATGAATTTAAAAAATAAAAATAACATAACCCTAAAATTTTTATTTTATTTTATTGTCCCTTAGAGTTTGGTTGGATCATTTAATGTGAATGTGGGAATTTGACTTTTTGCAATGGCTTTTGTCATTTTCCCATCCTTTATCACTTTACTTTTTCTCTTTGCAAAAAAATCATCACATAAAGATAAATAAATTTTATTATGATAAAGTATTGTAAAAATATATTTAATAATTAATTGATTAACAATTTGAGTTATTATTCTCTAAAAGAAAAAACAACTTGAGTTATTAGTTAACATGATTGGGATGAGAGATTTTACTAAAAATAATTATTTTTTTTATAAAAATTAATTATCACTAAAATTGATTAATATTTTGAATATCATGATATTTCAAAAAATAGCAATATTTGTGTCACTCTATGGTGTGAAATGGGTGGGAAAAATAGATAAAAAGCAAGAAAATTAATATTGATATGATGAAAATGAAAATAAAAAATAAAAAAGTGACAAAACCAAAATTCCCTTTTAAATTTTGATTAGAATATAATTATAGCATAAATATTTTGTTATTTGATAAGTAAATTTTTTAGTAATTTATTTATAATGACTGAAAAATTCATTTAATTATTTGATGAGTATATTTTTTTAGTAATTTTTTCGTAATTGTTAACATTTTTTAAATCATTACCTGAAATAATATTAAAAAAAATGCTAACTTATAATTTTATTATATTTTTTTCCATTTTATCTTCAATATATTTATTTATTTATCTTATAATTTTTTTAAATAAATTATGATTTTATTATTATTTTTTATTATATATTTTTCATGTATTTCAACAATTAATGTATTCAATACTTTTAATTTAATAAGTTAATTTTTTAATTTTTAATTTCCATCTAACTTTCCAGTTAATTTTAGACAATATAATCTTTGTATAGTGTCATTTTATACAGTGTTACGTTATGTGCAAGTGCAACAAGTAATTGATTTTATAATAAATAGTTTAAAAAGTTAGGCTTAAGATAATTTATGATAGATTGATGGTATGAAAATATTTACACTTAATATGTGAGAATTAAAATCTCAATTAAATGTTTTATCTGATTAATTAACATAATAATTTTATATTAAATATAAACATGTAGCACTGAAAAGGGGGCCCTTTTCCCTGGTATAATCATTTTATTTTGGCATAGTGAGGAATATATCCACAATTTCACTCGTTATGTATGCAAAACTGCAAGTTCTTTCATTCCTTTTATCCAAAAAAAAAGAAGGAAAAAAATAATAAATGCAGGTTCTTTCATTTGTCATTTTTCTGAACATAATTTTATATTCTACCTAACTAAATCTTACGCACTTGCACAGCATGCCACGTACCCCGTTTTTTATATTGATCAGACTAAACTCGTGTGTCACCACAGCCCACCCAAAGGAAAACTATAAACGTCAAGGGTACACTGATACAAGAGATTTAACTCAATTTCACATTCCAGGTTGAATTTATCAGAGAAGATTTAGATTTTATTTCTACATAATTATATACTCTTGGAAGATATAACTAAGTTCAACGAAAGAAAGAGTGCAAGATAGATTGGAATGAAGAGAGGAGAGGAAAAAAAAAAGTAAAGAAAGAAAATGCAAAATAAGAGATGTGATATAATAAAAAAAATAGAAAAGTAGAAAAAAATGTAACAAAAGTAAGTTGTAAAAGAATGTGATATATAAATATTATTACTCAAATAAAAAGAAAAATCACTAGAACAACATTTGACTCACCTAGAAATTAAAGATATAATAAAAATTAGTATTTTAGTAAATACAATTCACATAATAAATGTTTTCTTATATAATTAATTATTTTAAAAAAAAGATAAACACCTTGAAGAAAATCTTCTTAAAGGTTCTGGTTAAACAATAATTTCTAATTTATATATATCTAACACACAAAAAAAACTTCTAATTTATATAGAGAAATTATAGAGTAATAATATATGAATATTTGTACAACATATATTCTTTGTTGTTTCAACTTTTCATATAACACGTGATATGACTTGTTACATTCATGTTTTTCTATTTGAATGTAGATTAAGTTTAGGATTCCATGAATTACTTTTAATAATAATAAATCACCAAACTAGTCAAATGCACAGCAAGCCTACAACCACTAACAAATACAAAAGAAAAAAAAACTAACACCCCAGTTTTTTTTAATGAGTTTATTTTTTATATATTATCAACAAAAAAATGTATACTATTAATTACTTAAAAATATAATATTTATTTTTAAAATTATTATTATAAAAAACAATAAATTCACCATATCTAATAATTTATGATTTATAATTTAATAACAATCTAATAATTTATAATTTAGTCTCTCTTAGGATAAAAAGAATTGTCACGTTGTGCGTTCAAACTGTAAAGGATTGGTTGGACTTGGGAGGGAGAGAGTGAGGAAAGTATTTCACGAATTTTAAGGATTATAAAATACAATTTTTAATTTGAGATTAGTTGGGAGGGAGTGGGTGAGGAAAGTATTTCGCAAGTTTTAAGTATTGTAAAATACAATTTTTAATTTGAGAGCTTAAAAAGATAAACCCCAAATTGTGAGGCTAAAAAGTAAAAAATATAATTTTTTATATGTAAGAATTAAAGATAATGTCAAAAAGATTTATAATATTTTACTTATTAAAAAATTGGTCTACTATTTTTAAAAAAATTAACATTTTGGTTCCAATTACATAAAAGTTTTACACATTCTTTTCGTCATTAGGCATGGCAACGGGGCGGGGTGGGGACGGGTATTGCATTCCCCGTCCCCACCCCCGCCCCCGCCCCCGATCCCCGTCGGGTTTTAAAACCCATCCCCATTCCCGTCCCCGCTAGGAGTCGGGTTTTCCCCGCCCAGCCCCGTCCCCGCTATTTAATTAAAATTAAAAAAATAAAAAAATAAAATAAATTTTTTTATTGAAAAATTGGACGAAAAAACTAATTACGTAACAAAAAAATAATAATAACAAACCCACATTTAAAATATGGGATCATAATTTAAAAATTACAAAATAAAATCAATAAATTCAATTTAAAAAAATTAGAAAATAATTTATTTTTTTATTTTTTTAATATTATTTATAACGGGGCGGGGGCGGGGCACGGAGCAGTAATCCCATACCCGCCCCCGCCCCCACTTTTGGCTATTGGAGAAAATCCGAACCTGAATCAAAATCCGAAAAATTCGATTTTTCCCTATTAAAATCGAAACAAATTTGGGCGAATACCCACGAGTTTGGGTCCTGCTGCCATACCTATTCGTCATCCTCGTACTAATAAAGTAATAATACAAAAAATAAAGTAAGGCTTGCGTAGTGGTGGAAAATGACATATGACGAAGAGTGGAAAGTGTACACGTTTTGGTGAGATAGAAAATCACCAAAGCAATAGATAGATAATAAGATGAGGTCAGAAACAAAGAGACTTGAGAGAGGGAGATCTCATCATAAATCATAAAATTAAACAATTATAGGGAGGGACGTTATGGATAACCTTGTATTTTAATTTTAGATATTCAGTTGATTAATTAACTAGTTTATTCGGATTGTTTAAAAACAAATAAATATAGATGTTAAAAGATAGAATTTGAATTTGAATTATTATTTTACTTATATATAAATAATTAAAGATAAAATTTGAATTTAGATAAGAATAGTTGAAGATATTATTTGAACTTGAATTGTTTGTATTATATAGGAAGATACTGATAATTATTAATATTTCATTTAAGAAGTTAATGAGTGAATGAATAAATAAAAGATAAATTATTATTTCAGTTTATATTTATCTTAATAAGAATAAAAGGCTTTCTAACAAATTAACTAATTAAATTGTTATAGAATTGAAAGAAGTATTTTTCTCCAATAAAATAAAAATGGGAAACAGAGTTGTTTCAACTGATTTCACCACAAATAAATGCGCATATAGCGGTAATCAGTTATATATATTGAACAGAAGTGAAGGATCTCACAGTGGTACTCAGTTATATATATAGTGGTAATCATCTATCCCTTTCGTCGAACATCACATAGTCACACACGCATCTCGCTTCTTCTTCACCTTGATGAGTTTCTGAAAACTGAAAATCAAACCAAACCGACATTGTTTTTAAAATTAAGTTAATGATGGCGACGGGTAACAACGCGTCATGCCCAGCGCCCATGAAGGCAACGTCGAATGGGGCGTTCCAACATGAGAACCCGCTCGATTATGCGCTTCCTCTGTTAATCCTCCAGATTTGTTTGGTCGTCTTTTTTACTAGATTTATTGCATTCCTCTGCAGACCCCTCAGGCAACCCCGAGTCATTGCTGAGATCATTGTAAGTTCTTTTCCCTTTTCTCATTTTTTATCATGCTTTATAGCCTTTTCATCTTTAGCAAATGAGTTGCCCATTCCACCAATGGGTGCTGATGTATTTTTGCACTCATCATTCTTTTTAATGCTGGGTCAGAGAACACTACGGATGTTCTCATCTCATTCATTAGAGACTCATCTTGTTCGCGTAATCGTCGCTACATCATAAAAATCAATCATTAATTTTTTCACTAAATAAATTATTCTTATTCTGATTCATATAGACACAACACGTCTTATATTATTGCGTCAACATTTGAGTTGACACTCATCATTTTATTATTTTTATTTTGAAAATTGACTCATGTTATTTTAAGGAATAAATTACACCAACTCTCCATAAAATAAGTTATATTGCACACAACTCCATGTGTTTCTATCCTTCTTTACAAAAATACAGAGTGTAAATGTGTATTTTTTAAAAATAATTGAAGGAATTAGTATAATATATAAAGAGCGTGCCAATATTTTCTGAACAATTAAAGAGGTTAACGTGGAGATAAACAAAAAAAGATATCTGAAAAAATTGTCAGGAATATTAGTGTAAATAAAGGAAGTGAGAGAAAATCTATAAATGTGATAATTGATGTTGTGTGGTATTCGATTTCCAGTGACTGTCTATGTAAAAAACATTCATTAAGAGTGGTCAATTTCTTAATCTGTGTAACCTGAGAATTATACTCTGCGTTTTGGTTGGAAGAACCTTGCCCATAAAAAATAAATAAATAGTTGATATTTTGGAAAATAAATATAAACCTGGGAAGGGAAAAATGTGGTCAAAGTGGATACGAAGAAAAGTTTGGTATGTATATGAATAATTGAATTGAATATAATCACTCATTGGATCTGTTGTTATTAAAAAATGCAGGGAGGAATACTACTTGGGCCATCTGCAATTGGACGAAATGAGAAGTTTCTGAACACGGTTTTCCCAAAGAAAAGCATAACGGTTCTTGACACACTAGGCAGCATTGGTCTTTTGTTTTTCTTGTTTCTAGTTGGTCTTGAGCTTGACATGCGTGCTATTCGTCGTACTGGTCACAAGGCCTTAGGCATTGCCCTTTGTGGGATCACTGTGCCTTTTGTTCTTGGCATTGGCACTTCTTTTGCTCTTAGAGCCACCGTGTCCAAAGGTGCTGAGCCAGTTTCCTTTCTTGTCTTCATGGGTGTTGCACTCTCAATCACTGCCTTCCCTGTCCTTGCAAGGATCCTAGCTGAGCTCAAACTCCTCACCACTGATGTTGGTCGCATAGCAATGTCTGCTGCAGCTGTCAATGATGTTGCAGCTTGGATTCTTCTTGCACTTGCCATAGCCATTTCTGGTTCTAATGGATCCCCCTTAGTTCCTCTCTGGGTCTTGCTCTCTGGTGTTGCTTTTGTTCTCTTTGCTTTATTTGCCATTAGGCCATTGCTTGTAGCTATGGCTAGCCGTTCCCCTGAGGGTGAGCCAGTGAAGGAGGTGTACATATGCATCACATTGACACTGGTTTTGGCTTGTAGTTTTGTCACTGATACTATTGGAATCCATGCCCTCTTTGGGGCTTTTGTGCTTGGTACCATTATGCCCAAAGATGGTTCCTTTTCTGGGGTGTTAATTGAGAAGATAGAAGACTTGGTGTCTGGCCTTTTCCTGCCACTGTTTTTTGTGTCTAGTGGCTTGAAGACTAATGTGGCAACTATTAGTGGAGGACTTTCTTGGGCAATGTTGGTGCTTGTTATATTTAATGCTTGCTTTGGGAAGATTGTTGGCACAATCGTTGTGTCGTTAATCTGCAAGGTGCCTTCTCATGAAGCCTTGGCACTTGGATTTCTTATGAACACAAAGGGCTTGGTAGAACTCATCGTTCTCAACATAGGGAAGGACCGTAAGGTATATATAATATATCCATTCATCATAACAAACACTGATTTTCATTGACTCACACACACGTCTTTTAATTGTTGTTATAATCTATTAAAGACTTGTGCTTCACTGTTATATTTGATTATGAATCTTCTTCTTGCAATCAGGTGTTGAATGACCAAGCATTTGCCATTTGTGTTCTCATGGCATTGTTTACCACCTTCATCACCACCCCAATAGTAATGGCTGTTTATAAACCAGCTCGCAGAGGAGCACCTTACAAGCACAAAACAATTCAGCGCAAAGATCCTGACACTGAGCTCCGAATGCTAATTTGCTTCCACACCACCCGCAACATCCCCACGTTAATCAATCTCATAGAGTCTTCCCGCGGAATTCGAAAGAGAGGAAAGCTTTGCATATATGCAATGCACCTGATGGAACTCTCAGAGCGATCTTCAGCTATCACAATGGTTCACAAGGCACGTAGGAATGGCATGCCCTTTTGGAACAAGAAACAGGATGACAAAGATCAAATGATCATTGCTTTTCAGGCTTATGAGAAACTAAGCAGTGTCAATGTGCGCCCCATGACAGCCATCTCTGCTCTCAATAGCATCCATGAGGATATTTGTACTAGTGCCCACCAAAAACGTGCAGCCATGATTATCCTTCCATACCACAAACATCAACGTGTGGATGGATCAATGGAGTCACTAGGACATTCATTCCATGTGATGAATCAGCTTGTGCTAAGCCATGCTCCTTGCTCTGTGGGAATTTTGGTTGATCGAGGTTTTGGAGGGACAAGCCAAGTCCAAGCTAGTGATGTGTCTTATTACGTTGTTGTGCCCTTCTTTGGAGGACGTGATGATCGTGAAGCACTTTGTTATGGTATGAGAATGGCTGAGCACCCGGGGATTTTGCTCAATGTGGTTAAGTTTATGCCTCCACCTGGGACATCATTGGCCTTTGGTGCTAAATTGGTTGGGGTGTCATCAAACATGGACAAGAAAGCATTGGAAGTGGTTGGTGGCAATTATTATGATGATAAACAACAAGATGATCAATTGTGGAGTGAGTTTTTAAGTGCATGCAACAACAACCAAGAGTCAATGAAGCATGAGCAAAAACTGGTGGCAAGCAAAGGTGATATTGAAGCAGCATTGAAGGAAATGAATAGAAGCAATCTAATATTGGTTGGTAGAATGCCATCAGTAGCACCTTTGATTAGCAGAAGTGATTGTCCAGAACTTGGACCTGTTGGAAGCTACATGGCTTCTTCAGATTTCTCCAATGTTACATCAGTTATGGTAATTCAGCAATATAATCCTTCAACTGACATTCATCCACTAGTCATGGAGGAATCTGATTACCCTGATATGCCAGACACACCAAGGAGTTAATGTGGCTTAATGTGGCTTTAAAGCTGGAGTTGTCTATTGGTTGTAACTTACAAATGAGTTGGATGCTCATCAGAATTTAGTCCTTGTGCGAAAAACTTATAGGCACAGATTTCATCTAAGTGCATATCCTTTTAGATGAATGATTTTTGGATGTTTTATGTTAGCAAGTCTAGCAGAAACATTTATTAAGAGTAGTTGACAAGGGAAAAAAATCGTACATGGAATCATAATTCTTGAAAGTTAGGACTCTGGGTGATTATTCATGATTCATGGTATCATAATTCTTCTGAATAAACAAAATTTATTCATTTAACTATAAATATTTTTTAGAATGTGTATGCATGTTTTGGGAATGAAAATATTTTATGTTTGGTTTTAATGGAATCTTTGTAGATATATTATTTTTTCAGAAATACTTTTTTTTAGCGAAATAAGTTTATTATATACACTTCTTTACTTATATTGCCAAAAAAAAAAAATCATGGTTGCTAATATATTCGTTGGTAGAATCTGGTTACCCAGATATGTCAGTCAGACAAGCCAAGGAGTTAATGCGGATTAAAGATGGACTTGTGGATTGGTTATTGGTTATAACTTACAAACGAGCTGGATGCTCACAATTGACCACTTTTGCAGAAAAATTATATCCACAGATTCCATACTAGTGCATATTCTTTTAGATGAATGATACTTTTTACGGTAGCAAGAGTAGCAGAATCATTTTGGAGTCTTTGGTTGGAGAAATTTTTTGTGAATCATGGTTCGTGAAAATTTCAGACTTTTGGAAATCATGAATCATGGATAACATAATTGTTTTGAATGATTAAAATCTATTTAGTTTGTTATAAAATATTTTTCCCAATGTTTATACATGTTGTTTTGGGGATTAATTTGATATTTGATTTTTTTTCTTCTAAATTTGATGTTTGATATTAATAAAACTTTTGCAAATATGTATCTTTTGAGTTATTAGATATTTGTTTACTCAAATCTTATTCTAAAATAAGTTTAAATATATTTTTAGTTTCGATAAAACGAGCGCATTTTAATTTGTCTTGCTGAAATTTTATTTATTTTTTATCTTTTAAAATTTAAAATCACTATTTTTTTCCCTTGTAAAATTAATGAATTTTCATATTGCTCTTTCTAAAATATTTTTCTTTAATTTTCTTCCATTCAAAGTCTAAACTTATTGTTTTGTTTTGTATTTTTAATTAATATTTTAAAATCTTCTTATTAATCCTCTTACTTACATTGTGTGTTAAATATTAAATATAATTTATATTTCAAAATATTAAATATATTTTTATAAAGAAGTAAGAAAATCTTTAAGAAAAAGTAGTAAAAGAATATAATAATATTCTTTTTTATACTAGATGATTTTTGTAAAAGATATTGGTCTCTTAGATGATAGAAAGAGTTGAAACAAAAGTATGATTGTCATTATTGGAAAACTCAAAATAATTAGTTGTTAATTATGATGTATTAATTTTTTCTTGACTAACAAACCGTGAAGTTAATATTATTAATTACTAATTAAAAAAGTGTCATAGAAATAATTGTTTGCATAAGTGAGAGGGCAGATGATGGGCCTGGGCTTTCATAGGTTGATTATTATAAATGAGCCCGAGGGGGAGAGAACAGAGCAGGTGGTGTGGCGCGAGAAGGTTCTTGAAAGAAAGGGGGGAGAAATTGAAAGAACGGAGAAGGGTCAATGGCAGAGTGTTTGGGTGTGGCTGGTTCAACTCTTGGCTCATTCTCTCTTAGTAGGCCCACAATCTTTTATCGATCTCCCATTAATATCTCTCTCTTTCGCTCTCAATCTCATTTCCCTGCTTCTGCATTTGGTTACTTCACACGTTCCAACCCACACGTGTACGCCGCTGTCACTTCCGACTCCAAGGCCGCTACTTCGCTTGACCTAACTCAACCGGATCTCGATAATAGCGGCCGTGGGGCCAACGCTAACGGAAACGGAAACGGTAACGGTAACGGCGGTGGTGGTGGCGGAGGGGGAGGCGGAGGAGAAGGAGGAGGAGGTGATAATAGCAAGGGCGAGGAAGGATCGGACGGTGACAAGAGGAAAATGGCTCTGTTGATGTCTCAGAAATTCACTCTAGCTTATGCTGCACTCGTCGGAGGTACCTCTCTCTCTCTCTCTCTCTCTCTTTCTCTTTCACTCACTTAAGTACTGACACAAGATTAATTGTCACTAAATCCTTGAGTCTGATTCTCTTTCCTAACTATTTCAATTCAACTAAAAGCATTTTGGATGTATAGAATTTCCTCGACAATGTGTTTGATTCGTTGGAGTTTCAGATGTTAATTAGGTTACTTTAATCTCTATTATTTGAGTTACATCTTTTGCTGCATTTTTTCGCGAATTGTAGGGTAAGGAAGCGCGCTTCAAATTTAGTAGCAATGTCGTGTCTGACATGCGAATGTGTCTGAAACTGTTATTTTTTTGGACTTCTATATCAATACTGTATTCTCATGTATCTTGTGGGCCATGTCATATTTGTGCTTTCTAGTTATAGGGTCCTATAAAGCTCCTGCACAAGGTAGAAAGTGATTTTTAGAGTATTAGTCACGTATTTAAGTTGTTCACAATATAATATGTCCAATGGATTGGACTATGATTTTTCATTGTTTTCTTTATTTTTTTTGCCTTCCCTGGTGACCTCTGCATAACGATCATTTTTTATGGTTCTTGACAGTGGGTGGTGTAATGGGTTATCTAAAGAGTGGCAGCAACAAGTCACTTTTGGCGGGGGGTTTGTCTGCATCACTGCTGTATTTTGTTTATACTGAGCTACCTGGAAGGCCTGTTTTTGCTTCATCTGTTGGCCTTGGTAAGCGACTAGTTTGTCAGCATATCTGACTGACTTATTGGTTAAACTTAAAGCCCATCTTAGGAAACTGCTTCTCATCTGATAATAGAAAGGATGCATTTCTTTTTGTGCTTTATTTTCATAATGCCATGGAAAATTCTTTGAGATGGATACATTCCTTTCTGTGCTTTATTTTTACAATACGAAGGAATTTTCTCTATACAAAAAGGTAATTTATTTAAGAAGAATGTGTATATATTCTTGAACTTCCACAAAGTAAGACCATAAGAGAGTAGATTAGTAAAAGTCACCACTTTCGATTCTCAAGAGTGAGGACCCAAATTTAATATATAAGGCTTTATTGTTTGGTTATCCCAGAATTCTGAACTTTCTCTTAAGATTAAAAACTAAATTAATTTCTTATTCAAGCATATAAGATTTTATAGAACCTACCAAAAAACAAAACGAAATAGTGTTGATAGTTGTTCAACTGATCATGGAAGAGACTAGGATGAGCTCTTGCATAATTATAGTCAGAAATTGTGGTTTGCACTTGAGGATTTATGCTTTAAAGTTGATTATCACCTAATCAATGTTTGATAAGCCTGACAATTTTAGAACTCTAGTTCAGAGTTCTTTAAGTTTGGGTACCTGAGTTTGTTTTTGAAATAGATATACATTCATGAGTTTCCAGTGTTGAGCTTATTAGTTTAGTTTATGCACTATCCTCTGCTGTCACGTCTGATATCGTTTTTGTTTGCTTTACTCCTCACATATAGGCATATCTGCTGCACTTCTTGGGGTGATGGGTTCTCGTTTCAAGAAATCCGGGAAGGTCTTTCCAGCAGGTGTTGTGTCACTTGTGTCCCTCATAATGACTGGTGGTTACTTGCATGGAATTATGCGTAGTGCGCACTAAGTAACGAAGGTGGATTGTAGGATAGTATCTTGTAAACTTCGCTGAATGCAATCTCTTGCTGCTATGAAGCTTGTGTTTTTGTCCTGTAGACCCTTGGTGCTTATGTTGATCATACATGTAGACTTTTGTTGTTAAATAAGGACATCGGTGTTTGAAGTTGGTTTGGCCACTGTTTACAGGCATGATTGTTATGCAATGTTCTGCGCAAGTCGTATTTGAGGAGATGCAATTGTTCTTAATTTTTCGGTATGCAGGGAAAGAGTGAGAGAGAAATATAAGAGAAACCTTGACCCATAATATTTAAATTGGTGGAACCCCGATGCTTTCTTTTATTTTACTTTTTGGTTTATTTCTCTCTCATTAATGCTGTTAAATATGAAATGGGTAACTTTATGCCAAGATAACACTAGTATTTGAATACGGAATCTTTATTGCTAAATTACGAAAGATCTGGAGACTGGTTCTTCATACTATGTTTTAACTAAAGAACTAACTGGGCTACGAGCTCTGGCATGATTGTTTCAGACTACCAGGTGGAGAGGAATAGAGAAAGATGTTATTTCCGACGAAATAAGGGGCTGCTATTCACACCTCTTTGCGTTTCGTACCCCGTGGAATTTTTTTGAAAATTTGTTTTACAGTATGATTGATTACACAATGAATTAGTTTTCCTATATTTTAATATATTAATAGTTAATAATTACAAAACTTACAATAAATATTGGTTAATACTTTATTTTGAAAAAATAACAAATTCAATCTTTTATTAGAATAGATATTATTCAAGAGTGTTTTAACAGTTTACTACTATTATTCAACGAGAATGTTTAAAAGATTTTTTCTAAGCTTTTAATATTCATTAATTTCATTTTTGTTTTTGAATTAAAAATAAATTTAATTCAATAAGAATTTATACGTTAAAAATATTTATTCAATACGAATTTTAATTATGATATAAGTTATATATTTAAAAATATTTATTTATTATAAATTTTAGGTGTACAGGTTACATTACTTGTTTAGAAATAATACAAGAAAATGAAAGAGATAAAATGTTAAAAAAAGAAATATAATGATATTCTTTATTGGCGGCGAACTAGGTGGAGTGTGTTGGGATGGATTCTTAATCCAATCTAATGCTGTGGTAACTGGTAAGCCTGAGAGGCTGAAGGATAGTAGGCAGAGTAAAAAAGAAAAAGATGATGGTAATGAAATTGATGATGTGGGGCTCTCATTCTCAATCCCAACAAAACCCGACCCAGATGATTCTTCTGCCTCTGCTCGTTGGCTCGTCTCCCTCAATTTCTGGGGAGTCTTAAAGAACACACAACCTCTTTCTCAACTCAACTCCTTTTATTTTCTTAATTGGAATAACACTTCAAAATTCATTTCTTTGCAGTACTATCTCAGCTGATTTGGGTGGAGCTCCCTTCGTGTAAGCCTTTCTTCACTATCCTTCTTTTTCATTTTTTCTGCTCTAAATTTCTATTCAGTATTTCTTTTTGCCACCTTCTACATTATTGACCATTGGATTTGTTAATCTCAAATACTTACAAGTTATTGTTATGGAAAATTATCTTTATGCAGGAATGTGGTTTCATATTGTGATGGATTACCTAATGAAAGCACTGGAATCCCATACTTCTACTTGACAACTCTAGACCCAACAGCAAGAAATGCACTACAAGATGATAAAGCTTCATTCACAGTAAGTGAATACCCTCTTGGGACCTGTGGCAGGAGAGACCCAATGAACCCTACTTGTTCCAAAATTTCTCTAACCGGAAAGGTGTGTGAATAATTGCATTATATCCGATATGATCATGTTGGGGAAGACAGGTTGAAACCTGCTTTTACGGCGTGTTTGGTTCCATGTTTCAGATGTGATTTTCCACGTTTCAGATGTTATTTTCAAAATCTAATAGTTATAGCTTCCACATCCCAAACGTGATTCCTCCATTCTCAACGAGTTTCAAACACATGAACACACAAAACTCTAAGAATGATCTAATTGGGGAATAGTGATGAATTGTGTCTGGACAGTCCACACAAGGACTATGTGTGTATGCTAGTATTAATTGGAATACGTCAATTCTAGTTATAACAATATCCACTCCTTAATTAGTTCATAAGATTGCTCCTCATTGATTGTATATTTGATATGCTTCCATAAATTGATGCTGATATCGTCACAAAAGTTGGGATGCGATTCAATTGTTATGGAATTAAGTCTGTTGTATATTGATTTTTTAATTTCAACTTGTGAAGGTCCTGCAGAAACTTTTAATCTTTTCAACATTTACCTTCAAGAACATATGATATGATGTATGGGTACTCCTAGATGGTTGGTGTACGCATACTGGTCACATATCTTGTCCCGGTAGTTATTGGACATGAGTACGTATTCAGTACTCATCACTAGCTTACAAGTCAGTCCATGTAAATCACCAAGTTTTGTTACAATGATTCTACTAAATGAAACTGTTACATTGCTACTTCAAACATTGTGCCTTTAAATATTTTTTCATACTTGAGTTAGAAGATTATGAAAACTTATGAGTTAATTACTTTCGATTTTTATATTTCTATACCCACTGTACTTGTACCCTAGTTTATGTAAATTTTTGCGTACCTTGTACTTGTATCCAACTATCCATACTGGCATAGATGTTCTTCTTACAAATATTCATGTAACTCTGGAATATCATAAGGAAACCATTTTCGGGCTTTCTCTAATATTAAGTAGGTCTTAGGAATTTGATAATCTTTCTGTGTTTCAGCCGAAATTGGTTGATGAAAAGTCGAAGGAGGCCGAAATTGCTAGAAATGCCTTGTTTTCCAAGCATCCAGAGATGAAGGGTAATTGCCTGATAATCAATGAATTAGAAGCATTCGTTCTTTCTTTTCTTATGTGACTGCTGCTAAATTTCAATGCTACTTTTCTCCTTGTTATATACATAATGGTTGAAAAAAATTGATTCAGACCTTTTTGTTTTTAATATTGTTTGACAGACTGGCCTGAGGATCACAACTTTCAAGTCTTCAAATTAGAAATTGCAAATATATTTCTAATTAATTGGTTTGGTGGTCCAAAACCACTCACAGTGGAACAGTCCTTACATCCCAAAATGTGAGTATTAGAACAGAAATAATATCTTTTCAAGGCAATCATATGATGTGATATGACATGACATCCCCACCCCAAAACTCAAAAGCAATTACATGATTACATCTTATGGAATTTATCTATTTTTCATTGTTATGTTTTGCTGATTTATTTTCCGTCCAGTTATGGTTCTTAATCTACAGGAACAATGTTGGCCGCATTCTCTGAATGCTCTTTGAATTGCAACTCCTATTGTGGGCTGTAAATGTACATATGATGTTCTTGGAGAAATTGTAAATAGATGTATACCATGTTTCGTATTGTGTATTTCTTCCAAAATATTCTTCGACCATGGTTATATATTCCCATATATGTTTGAAATCTGTATGTTTATGATATGTAACAATACACTCTGATATTGGGTTCTTGCCCACTGTGGCTATTATGTATGAAAATATTGCAATCATAAATTGAAACAAAAGGCAACAGAAAGCATTAATTGATTGCAAGCAGTTGCTATGCTTATCACTATTAATGGGGAATGGTTGATTCAGTGAAAACATTTGTTCTGGTAATAGATAACTTTTAGAAAGTGGTAATATTTGAAGCTCTCTTAGTGGCACTGCATAAAGAGAGCACTAATATTAGTAATAGATTATTCAAATGCTTTGGTCCATCGCTCTATCTTCTTTCGCATTTGGTATTGCAATGTAGCTGATGTACAATCTAAAGGTGTTTCTCCTGAATAGGAAACACACCAGTTAGTATTTGCATTCAAGAATTTGATGCATATTATTATTTTAAGATCTGTCTTTGCACTAGAGCAACAACAAACACAATATTGTAAGTGGTTGAATTCTAGGAAGTGAAAAGATAGTTGCCTTGTGCATTTTTGTACTTCAGGCTTCCTCCGAATCCATGAGAATGAAAACTGCATCAGTTTGATTGAAGACTGGCCTACAGAGAATATGAAAATTGGTGACCACCATATGATTAGGATTTAAGAAAATAGAATTATGTTACATGAACACAAACAAGCAGAAGTGTGAGGAGGTACCAAAAGTAATAAAGACAGTCCTTACTTGTTCCTGTGATTTGCAGTCACTCCCTGTCTCCCTGTAATTTGAATATATAATCCCGTAAAAATATCTTTTTTTTCCTAGAAAATAAAAATATATATAATAGTCATATTGTGTTTTTATTATATTTTATATTTATAATTTTTTTTACCATAACATTGATGCTAAGGCTATGTCGTATTCGTATCCTTAAAAATCCATTATTTTAGACGCTCTCTTCCATCATGAATTCACGTTCCACTATTATAGCCGGGAGACTTTTATTTTGGTGTCATAATATATAATATATACTGTTCATATGATGAACCAACCGACAAATAGTGGTGTGTAAGATTTCCTTGTTAAGGTGGATGAGTAGTTAAGATTTTCCTGATATGGGTGGGATGAATGGTTCAGCAAATTTGGTTTACTAAAATCAGCATCTGTCTCATTTGAAGTATAAATTGAATTTATAGACTAAATTGTACTTTTAGAAGAAGAAAAAAACTTAATTTATGTTTATTATTTAATTTGATATTTGGCTATTAAAACATAAAGATAATTAAGTTTTTAGTTTTTAAATTTTTTCAAAATTCAATTTTTAATTCCTAAATAAAAATTTAATTAGTTAAAATCTCTTAATTTTTGTTCATTACCATTTTTAGTTTCTAAACTTTTATTTTATAGGCCAATGTTACTAAACTTCTAAAAAATTTAATTTTTAGTTCTCAAACAAAAATTTAAACTCATTATTTTTATTTTTTCTAATGAGATTTGATGGACTAGAAACTAAATTTTTCAAAAGTTTAAGAATTAAAAACTTTAATGAAAAAAATTTAAGAACTTTGACCAATCAAACTATCATTTAAGGATTAAAAACCGAATTTAAAAAAAAACCTTGATTAATAAAACTTTAGTTTAAAGATTAAACATAATTTCAAAAAATTTAGAGAGTAAAAAATTAGTTAATCTTGTGATAGATTTTTTAAGTGTGAAAGGAAAATTATATCACGTGGGCGCTATGCTGTAGCGTTTAATTTATGCATGCTTTAATAATAAATAAGTATTGTCATTCTGAAACACACGCTATTTTCTTTTTAAGAAAATCATGTAAATACTAAATTTTTACATATGTCGATAAAAAGTTCACATGAAAAATGACAGTTTTTTTCTAATACATATAATTTTCTTGAAATGTCTTACCATGTTAAAAAAACAAAATCAAATTGCACATGGTAGAACAGCCAAAATACGAAGCAGCTTTGATGCTACAACACAATCGATAATCAATTTGTCCAAACACATTAAAGTCCACGAATAACATTTAAAAGGGGCTGGTTTTCTGAGCATTAATATTTTCTACGCATTATAATCCAAACTAACCCAACTTTCATGTCATAGTTGACACATTCAAGTTCACTAATTCGGCATAAAATATGGTCTCGAGACCAATAAAATAGTTATATTAGTTTCTTTGGTTCTACATGCATGTAAATGCTATTCCAGAAAGTACCACTTCACATAGAGCAGAACCAACACTAATTGCCTTAAAGAAAGTTCAAGTTCAAGGAACCAAAATCTGGCGTGTCGTCAGGAGAAAAGTTGTTGTCTATGTTGTGAACCACTTTTTTTGTTAAGGCATAAGGGGATCTGTTAGCCAACCTTTATTCAAGAACAAAAACAAAGTCAATAACACAACCAACATATGTAATATCAAGAGAAATGTTAGCAAAACACTCAATAACACACATTTTACTATTGGTTAATATTTGTTAGAAATCACAAAATTATGTGGGTCTAACTACTGATTTTATGAATTTCATTCATTATCAGAGACACCACTAAGCATTTTTTTTATCGTCAAATGTTAAGTTTGTTAGAATGTCAGTTTTGTTAGTAGAAGAAATAGAACTCGTGACTTTTTTTCTCTTCTCTGATTAGAGACAGCACTAAACATGACAGGTTGTCAGTACCTGTTTCTTCGCTTCTCAAGAAATCTTTGAAGTGATTGCCTTCGGGCTAGTGGAAATTCTGAAGAGGGAAATCAAGTAAAAACCAAAAAAGACTTGAACTATTAGTATTAAAATAAAAGAGAATTTTTTAATAGTGAACACAGAATGCCACCCAAGAAAGTTGTTAGATAATCATCTAATCTAAATCTAGTACAACAACAAGAAAGTTACCATCTTGCAGCCTGCGAATGGAACTCTTGACTGATTGTGGTGAAGGCAAATTAGTAGAGTTTCCCTGTGAAGAAGGGCTTTTGGGAATGAATGAAGTCAAGGGGATCCCACTCTTCATTTCAGCAGACTTAGCAGAGACAGAAGCAATCAACATTATTTCACGCACCTGTTAGTAAATAAAATATGAGTTGTCTCAAAATCATAACATGTATACATTCCATCATAGACACTAACTTTTGCAACAAGGTAGGAGTTACCTTTTCTGCTGGGATTCCTTCATAGATACACATTTTCCCCTTGTAGAGGATGCTAAACTGAGTTGGACTAGGAATTACTTTATTCTGTCCAGATGATGGCACTGCCACTGGCCTGAAGGGGAAAGCACACAGTATTAAATTATTCATAAGTTTGACATTGATAGAGACTGTACTATGTGACTTGATTTTTCAAGAATTACATTTTACTTTCCTACATTTTCTAGATTGGTAAACTGTGTATTCAATGATTGATTGTGAAGTCTCAACAACTCAAACTCAGTATAAGTAGGTTCTTTGGGATGTTGCTTGCGAGACCAACATATATGTATCAAGATACTAGACTTGACAAGCTTAATTAAACAAGTGTGAAGTCAAAGGTTGAAAAACAGAATTTATTTACATCTAATTCCATCTTAGGGAGGCTTATCTTCCCAGAGGCATTATCCTTTTTGTCATTATTTTTTCCCGAAGGGGAAAAAAGCAACAGCTTTTATTTTTCAAGCAACAAATTCTCCCTTCTTCATTTTGTAGTTTGAAATTCGGGAATGTGTATTGAAATTTCCAAAAACATGTTTCTTACTTTATCCAAGCATAGCCTAAGTCAAACTTCTCCTGTAAGATTAAATAAGCTTATGCACCAACTCCTTTAGAAGATCTCTCGTCTAAACTCTCCAAAACTTGAGGTTCATAAGTTAATTTTAATTTATAGGATAAATTTGATTCATTTAACCTCTTATTTTATTCAAAAAATATTTATTCAAAAGTTTATCCAAATTCAAATTGGCCCAAAATCCATTTTCAGACATGGATGTCTTCTTTTCATGAACTAAATCCCCATACAAAAAGCCGAATCTAAGACCAAATAGGTTATCATATCACACAAAGTATAGTCTTAACAGAAATTTGAAACCTTTAACCTAACAAGGAGTCACCAAGTAGGGTAATTGCACATGGAAAGGGGTAAAAAAGGACACAAGAAATAAGTCATCAAATAAGGAAACACAACATGGGGTTGTGGTGTGGGAATACAATATACATAGAAATAGAGAAACAAGCATAAACATGTGAAGACTTAAGACACAACACACACACCTTGTAGCAGAGAAATGCATCACCGACCCATCATCATTCATGTTATGATCACGCCTTCCATCACCACTACTAGCAAGAGCAGTCTCCATAACTGAAGGATAAGCCTTCCACCCTACTGCCTCGGGGTTCACACCAGCCATGGTTGGAAAGAAAAAATAAAAAAAAGTTTTTTGTATCGTATGGCTTAGGAGCGAGTGGGGGTGTGGAATTGCAAGGTTTATTGCTAATGGAACTTTTTTTAACACTTGTGTGCAAGAGGAAGAAGAGGCTCTCGTTGATTCCATAGGCTGTGCTGGTCCCACACTGCTCCAACTGCACCATTTCCTCGTGCCCATTTTTCATAACAAGCACGAGCTTTTTATGCTTCAATTGATTTCCCACTTTATCTCCACTTTAGATACATCTATTTAAAAATTAAATTAAGTACAGCGTTGTCTCATTGTCTGTTTCTTGCACATCATGTCCAGTTGTCCACAGTGTCAGCTAAAATATCAATTTTAGCCTTTGAAACTTTTGTTGTAATAATTAATTTGTTGGATCAAATTAGACAAAAAAAAAAAAAAGCCTTTGAACTTTGAACTACAACTTTTTTATGGAAAGAATTTAACAAAACCAAACAACATGCATAATTAACTTTGTTCTTTAAAATTTGCTTAAAAAAGAAAAAAACTGTTCCTTAAAATTGTTTACGGTGTCAAATAAAAAATATGCATTTGAAAGTGATTTTTTTATTCCTAAAAATTTAATATGATATTAAAAAATTTACATTACTTATATATTTTCTTCAATCAATTAAATTAATATAAAGTTCAAAACACATATTTTAAGGCAACATCTAAGATGATCCAATCTAAAATAATATCTTAATATCTATTTTTAATTCTCACAAATAAAAAATAGTTAATATAAGTTACACCCATTTTACAATAATCCCTTGGGTGGAATTGGTTGTTAAGAAGTCAAACCTTTTTTCGAACATAGTCTTTTAGATTCACATGCGTTTTATGTGAATTGAAATCATTATCATTTATAAGATAATTGCAGATTGATTTTCTTATTTAGATAACTATGAAGCTTAGTGATCAATAATGTCTTATTTGCATTCCAGGAGTAGATGCATTACGAAAGCAATAGATGTGATTAAACTCTTGAAAGCTTCCTCGGCTTAAGTTGTATAAGTATTGAAACTATGCTTTGCTTTTCACATTAACAAGTTGAAATGGTTTTGCTCAACAAATTTATAGAAAGAATCCATAAGTTTTGCAAATAATGTTTCTGGTACATTTGACAAAGAGGTTGTTGATGACGATGAGAGGCCAACCAAAACTTTAAATTACTAGAGTACGATCATCTACTTGAAAGCATATGAACATTGAACAGACTAGCGGTGGCATTAGAAATTCTTGGTTGTAGTTATTTTGCAGCTGGAGTTACGTACGTGGGTTTTTTGTGGCCATAATTCGTGACTAAGG
The DNA here is from genome assembly GCA_013407115.1 of Glycine latifolia. Taxonomy (NCBI): domain Eukaryota; kingdom Viridiplantae; phylum Streptophyta; class Magnoliopsida; order Fabales; family Fabaceae; genus Glycine; species Glycine latifolia. Next base: position 3,635,612 of record CM023957.1, read on the forward strand.
AGCCTATGACATTCTAGTTGACTCCAGTGTAAACACTTTTCATGTGTGTGATGATTTTTCTGCTTTTGTATTTATTATTATTCACTCTAAAAGATATCATAGAGATTAAAAAATATAATTAATATTTTTATTTATATCAAAATTATTTTTAAATTTTTAACATAACTTTTATTATTATATCTCTTTATTTAAAAACATATTTAAAAAATAGGTAAAAATGAAAACATAATTAAAAATAATAATTAATATCTTTTGAATTTATAAATATTTTTTAAAACTAAACAAGTAAAAAGAGACATAAAGATGACTTGTCTATCGAGAGCTTGCAGAGTTTATTTTTTAAGCATTTATGTAGGATAAATATTTTGAAAAATCGAGAGGATAAACATTGAAAATATTTTCATTAATAAATTATAAAAATATTGCATAAATAAAATTGACATTATATTTTATAGTTTTTCACCTTATATATTACTCAACTTGTCAATTCCTACTCAATATCAAACTTCACCTTCACAATGCATTCCAACCCAATATTACTGTTTTAGTTTTTTTTCTTCTAATTCATCACAACAGTAAATTAAAAACGTACATTATATCCGTTATTGTTTTTGTAATAATTTATTGTTAATTGATTAATTTCACATTCATTAGTTCACTTAAAAATTCCTCTTCTATTATAACTATGTTAATTAAGAATTAATAAAATTGTAATTGTAATACATTGAAGCATTTAAAAAAAAGACTTGATTGAAACTTTCATAAATAAAAGACCTTATTGAACATTCTAAATAAGTAAAAGGACCAAATTTATAATTAAGCTTATAGATTAAAGGAGGTTAATTTTGTGATTTCATAAATTACAAAACATGAGAGTGAAAATAGTAATAAAGGAGGTGAGAGTTAACAAGCCCCTCCCATGTAACACATTATCCTGTTTCAACCATGAACCCAAAGATTAAACTCTTGGACCTTTTTGCTTTAATCATAAGGTAATTGCTTCATGTACCTCAAATTTTGCTTGGTACACTTCCAAAAATATTAATGCCCCTATCCTACCCTTCTCCCCTCGCTCATACCCTTCTTCTCTTCATCTACCTGTTCACGGCAGCACACCTCCACGTCGTCACCAATAATCCTTTCTCTCGTGCCTTTGTGTTGTCAACACATCCTCTTCACCCTTTAGATTCGGGATTCAGAGTTATGGTTTTCCATATTGCTCAATCAAAAATTATGAAACCATAACTCTGAATCCCAAATTCGAAGGGTGAGGAGGTTGTGCTGGCGACAAAGAGGTGCGAGGGAAGGAATTAGTGGTGACGACGAGAATGAGCAATGCGTTTAAGAGGAAGATGGGGAGGAAAAGAGAGTGGGCGAGAGGGGTAGAAGGATAAGATGTGGACATTTAAAATTTGGGGGTGCATAAAGCAATTGCCTAATCATAATCCTCTCTCTTGAAGAAAAAACAAAATGTTATTCCTGATCCTCCATTCGGAGAAATTAATTATTCCAGGGGCTCTGTGATTTGATCAGCAGATAGAGATTGAAAATTTGCAGCGAAAAGGGAAAGAAAGAGAAAATCATGTCAACAGCAGAAGCTCCTTCTTTCCAAGAAGCAGCGCGATGTGTTGTCTGCAATTGCAGTTTCAACACCTTCAGAAGAAGGGTAACGTATTGATGATTGATCTCTCATCTTCTGCATCTTCACCGTTCATTCCCAATTTCGGAATTTTCGCTTTTCATTCTAACTTGTTTTGCCCCCTCTTTCGATGTATATATTTAACTGTAACACTTTGCTGTATGTTTAATGATTTCGGGATCTTCATTTACATTTAGATGCAAAATACTAGCTGCTTCAATCGGTGGTGTTGGTTACAGTTTTTCTTTAAGAATATAAGAACGAAATTTGTCAGTTAATAATGTAAGATTAAGAAATAAGAATGACAAGTTTTGAAATTGTCCCAAATTTACAGTACTTTCTACTTATTGATTATTTAATCTTCCATACAGAATGAGCCATGGATCATGGTGCATAGGATTTTGTTAAACAATATGTGCATCAAGTTTGATTTTTATATTATTTTTTTTAGTGTTATAGACCAACATTCGATAAGAATTTATCTTATGGCCGTGTTATATCAATGAATACAGTAATGTGATGAAATAAAATAGTTAAAATCTATTGGATGGCTATGTTGGTCATGAGTTCGAATATGGAAACAGTCTCTTTGCATATGCAAGGATAAGGCGGCGTACAATATTGCTCCCCCTTACCTGCGTATAACGTGGAGTCTCCAAACAATGAGATACGTAGTTTTTAGTTTATTTATTTATTGGATGCCTGTGTAAAATAGTTCACACTGATGGTGTATATAAACTAAACTCTAAATTCTACTATCTCACATTTTTTTTATTCATAACACCATTTACATGAAATTCAGTTCATTCTGAAAATTTTCCAGTTTGGGAAATGACTATTCTATATGCGTCTATGTGATGTGTATGCAGCACCACTGTCGATCCTGTGGGAGAACATTGTGTAATGAACATTCATCAAATCAAATGGTACGATGTTCTACCCTTGGTTTAGGATATTAATGCAAGTGTTTATCCTTGATGAACTTTATATTGCGATATATTTCTATGTAGGCTTTACCACAATTTGGCCTTTACTCAGATGTCCGAGTATGTGCTGATTGTTTCAACAACTTGCGGTAAATTACTTTCTCACAAACTTCATAGAATTTGCTTATTATTATTTTTCAATTGGCTACAAAATATTTTTCTGTTTGCACTAAAAACTCTTTAACTAAGCTAAGGGCCTAAGATGTATTTGCAAAAAAATAAGAGCCTAAGATGTATTCATAACTCTATACCACGTAAGTTGGGGATGCTGACAGACAATTTTTACTTCTGTTTGCTTATGCTTCTCCTTTTACTTGTCAATTTAGCCTTCCTTTACTAGTATTTTCTTTTTCCTTTCTTGTAATAGTATTGTTATTTTCTACTTTAGATCAATATTATCTAGGAATTGTTTGCATTACATCTTCGAATTTGGCACAGGTCTGGGAAGGATGAACCACAGACTTCTTCAGACGGAGTAAACAGTGTGACAGATACAATTTCTAAATTAGATATCAAAACAAATGTTGATTCAAAATCCATACCAACTGCAGAGAATAAGCTTGCGTCAGGCATTAAAGAGTGTAAATGTGGAATGCCACTTTGCATTTGTGAAGCTCCAACCCCTTCCTCTGATGCATTCCCCCAGCAGGTAATAATTCTCAATATCATCTACTTTTTTTATGCAATCCACAAACTCACTGTTTTCTGTTTATCCTTTGTGATGGAACCAAAGAAACCCAATCCAGTTATTGCAGCTCCATCAAATCCTAGACCTAAGAAGACAGATACTGTTCCGAAAATTAGAAGCTCCAGTTCAACTAGCAAATTTAGGTAAGGACTGATTTTTTTTTCTGGAAAAATTTATATTTTAACCAGTCTTATACCTTAGCACATAGTTTCAACATGTAGTTGTTTCCATCTAAGGGTAATGATCATTCTCCAGCTTGTGTTAACAAAAACCTGATAACTTGTAGAGTAAAAGAAAGGAATTTCTTGTGTTAATTACTTGATTTCCGTTGTCATGTCTTGTTCCTATACTAGTACTGTTTTAGAAGCTCATTAGTGTTAGGACTTAAGGAGAATATGAGCCCTTGCTTTAAAGTGAAATTGAATTTCCAGTTGACCTGAAATTATATTCTTGTGTTGATTACTTGATTTCCATTGTCATGTCTTGCTCCTATACTAGTACAAAGTGTTAGAAGCTCATCAGCATTAGGAGAACAGGAGTTTTTCCTTTGAAGTGGAATTGAAGTTCCAGTTGACCTGATATGGTAACAGGGAAGGTATAGCATTTTCCCTGTCCTATCTTCTGAAACCCATAAACTGAGCAAGCAAGCAAGCAATTTCTACAAAATTAAGGAGGGGATTTCTGTCTAAATATTCTTGACTAGAATTATAATTATAATCTAGCCATAGACACCCCTAGATATGGTAACAGCTTAAGATGGTTTTTTGTTATTCTTCTATTCCTTCTTGTGAATATGACAAATGAACTGAAGTCATACAGTATGTTTATGTGCAAAATTTGGTATATTTAGTATGCTGACATTTTTTTTTAAGATATTGTATATTTATAAATTAATCACGAGTCTCATAATTCATTATGTCTAAGCTCATAAAATGTTCACCACTAATTCATGACTTAATTTTGCTCTTGCATGCTTTATGATATAATTAATTGATAGTTTATGTTGCAAAATTTACAGTTCTATGTTTAACATTGGTCATGTAACTAATGGTACCTCAGACAGAACCCAGATTGATTATGAAGTTACTGGAGAGGTAAATGTTTTTGTGGTTTAAATTTAAATAATTACTTGTATGCATTGTGCAAAAAAATCTTGGGTTTTGAAAGTAATATATGTTGAACTGATTGTGACCTTTCAGGGTTTAAGAGAAGCAATAAAAAATAGTGACGTTGCTGCTGTTAAGAAACTTCTTAATGAGGTTTGTCCCTTTCAAATTAGACACTCACCTTTATAGTTTTTTGTTTTTTTTTGGAAGTAGTATTCATGGATTCTAAAATGTGCAGGGTGTGGATGCAAATTACCGGGACAAACAAGGACTGTCTTTATTACATTTGGTACCTCTCACTCGTTTGCTTGTTTGCTCATGACTGCAATGTGCATGCATGAACATAATTCTCTTTTCTTAATCATATGGTGGTAACCTATTTTAATATTCTCTGTAGGCTGCAGTCTTCAATCAAACTGATATAGTTTTCATTCTCATGGATTCGGGGGCAAGCTTGGAATACAAAAATGCACAAGGCAATTAATCTTTTCTCTTTCTAGAATTCAGCCACTTATAATATTGTTTTTTCTGTTGCTCTAGTGCAACTGCAAAAAATATAATAATATGCAGCAAAATTGTTGAATGCAAAACCTAACTGACTGTTTCTTATTCAGGAGAAACACCTTTAGATTGTGCACCAGCTACCTTGCAATACAAAATGCGAAAGAAGATGGAAGAGGACCAAAGCATTTGAACAATCTATTACTTTTATCAGTGTTCTTTTTATGCAGTCCTCCCAAAGAGAGCTTCAAATATTACCACTGTCTAAAGCTCCTCTGTTACCAGAACAAAAAATTTCGGCTTCTGTATAATTGTGACAGAGATGGAGTTCAATTCATCTTGGCAGACTAAGTATGCAGACCTATATAGGACACATCTTTGTCAACTGCGCAACTTGGGCAGTATTACTATTCAGTTTGTAAATTTCTGTGGTCTATGACATAAAGCATTTTTAAATATGCATCTTTGTATTGTTGAGTTGAGCTGTCTTAATTTCTTCCACCACATGCAGTCATAAATGTGGAATTCTAAATTAAAAGGGGTTTAAGAATGATGTGGTATGAAAATCCCGTTTTACCCTGGTCATTTTTTCTCTCTTCTGCTGCAAGCTATGTGAGTCATAGTTGACTGTGTTACTCTCTTCATGGCCTATTCCGGCACTTTCGTTCCTCCACTTATGCGCTTCCTTTCCTGTTTGCCATGTTCATCGTACTTCTTAATCAAATTGTGGCAATGAACTGTGCATATAGGTTGGATCTGACTAGGATCTCAGGAATCTACACATGCAATGGGGCCATTGTGACGTTTCGTGATCATGTGAAAAAGCACCCTGGCTTGGTCTTGTCCCCTTTATCTTTCACCTAACAAATCTCATTATTTTAACAACTGAATCAAATTATGCCCGAAATTGATGGAAACGAAAAGTTCATTAAGCAAGATTTTTATTAAAATTAAATCTGTCAATCAAAATTACATCAGAGTGCCCTCTATCTTTACAACTTGCAAGCGCGTTGATTTGCTACAATAAAGTAAGTTTTTTTTTTTTTGAGAGACCAAGGTTATCTTTAAATTTGTTGAATCAAAGAATAATTTTGATTGAGATATGTGATTGTTGTTGGATTAATTTTTTTTTACACATAATAAAAATCGATTCTTCTACTACAAAAATAAGTTTTTTGATAGATTTTTTTTTTCTTTTTTTAGTGCTGAAGATTTAAGCATTAAAAATTTTAATTTATATTCATCATTGGTACATATGGTTAATTAATCGGAAATAATTATTGGTATATCTTTTAAGATGATTATTATAAAAAATTAATAAATTTTTGATTGAATGGAAAAATAAGAATATTTTCCCTTAAAAAGTGAGTTGAATGAAATTCATTCAGATACTATTGCATATGCAGAAGCGTAATATCTAAAAATAGAGAAACAAAAAGATATTAATAATAATTAATAGAATCTGAAGATCCATTACCATACCTGATGATGCAATTGTATTAGTTTGTATTGATAAAGAAAAATACCATGCGTTAACCCATCCCTCACAGTGGCCCCTAATCACACGCGGAAGAGTCTGAACGACTAGTCTGTGATGATGACCCTTTATTCCTAATCACAAAAGGACGGTGGATAAAACATTTAATAACAAAAATAATAGTAAAATAACAACGATAATTTGAAAAGGCAAAGCAAGCAAAAAGGAAAGGCCACAGGTTATTTAGTAGTGGAAGATCCTAATGTGATTACACGACAAAATAATTTATTTAATTAGAAAATTTATATTTGATTTTTATTATGTGTGAAAAAAAACATAGATCAACAATAATTATTACGCATCATAAATTAAATTGATATATGATCCAATAGGTTAGGAAATAGGAAAAGCAAAGCAAGCAAAAAAGCAAGAGCGTTGAAGAGAGTGAAAGTAAAAGGAAAGCTAAAAAGAACAGAGTAGCCTCCACTACAGCACCACCATCATATTTTGGCTTTATAAAGAAGCCATAGAACTCATTAGAATTTCCCCCTTTCCCATTTCTTCTTCTTCTTCTCTCTCATTTAATTTCCTTGATTATAGCTTTTCAATTAATGGGGTTCTACGCTGAAGATCCTCTCTCAGGCTTGACAATAGGCCAGGCCATATACGAGGTAGCTCTCATCATTGCAGTTCTGAGATGGGTCTTGTGCTTGATCTTCAGAGTGATCAAAGACAGAAGAACAGCACAATCCGATGAGAGCCCAACAGCAGAACCATGTTCTGAGATGACAAGGGACAAGGACAACATTCTTTTGCTGACGACGTTCGGAGAGATTAAGGAGAGGCTTCCAGAGACGGAGGAGACGTGTGCGGTGTGCCTGAGCCAGCTGAGCGTGGAGGACGAGGTTAGGGAGCTCATGAACTGCTACCACGTGTTCCACAGAGAGTGCATAGACAGATGGTTGGATCACGAGCACGAGAATCACAGCGCCACGTGTCCTATCTGCAGAGCTCCTTTGCTCAGTTCTTGTTGCCACCTCAGCTCTGCCACGTGTGTGCCTCCTCCTCAGCCTAGTTGGGCTGTGGAGAGACTCCTCTATCTCTTTGGAGATGATCTGCTTCCTTGTTAGTTACTTGTTTTCTTTGTAGATTGTGCAGAAAAAAAATAGGTTAGGGGATTCATTATTTGTTATGTTTATCATCTGAGCCTTGTAATTGTTGGTTGCTGCTACACAATAACTAAACTAAGACACAACCTAGCTTCCAGTTGTGTGTGTATATATACATATATTTTTCACATTTGACTAATACTAATATTGCCTTTAATCTCTTCAATTCTTCAGCTTTATGGTTGTCTGTTTATTGTAAAAGGAACAAATGGCCTTCTTGTGCTGTTTTCCTTTTGCCCCTCCGTTTGATCACACTGGCTTAGAGGCTTGGACCAGTTTTTTTTTCTTGTCTGTTCTGTTATAGTACGTTTGATTAAATCACAATTTAAGGTGTGTCAAAGTGAAAAAATAGTGTTATTGAAGTTGGATTGGATAGGCCAATTCAATTGGTGAATCAGTTTAGTGACCAATTCCTGTATCCTGGGGGATAGACCGGTTAGAACTCAACTAACTGTAAATCGGGTTGCACTAGTTTGTGGTGAGGAACTTGTAAAACAAACCAGGTTTTAGTGCAAGTCTCAAAAGTGAAAATTAAACATAGGACTTGATAATTAGTTTAAGTAACATTAACTACTAATATACATACCATTCTAAAGCCATCTCCAAACGTGATTCTAAGAGGAGTTCTTAGAAATAGGAATTTCGTTTTGAGTTTCTATCATTGTAACTTATTGATATGGCTGTCAAATGTAGAACCGAAACTGGAACCTTCTCATCAGTCATCATTCTAATGGTGTTTTACTGGTAGAGCTAGTGGGGGTAACGCAGTATTTCAATTAGATGAACGATTAGACAGAATTCAATAATACCAGGGGAAGGAGTTATATTTTTCATATAACAACTCATACAAGACATACAACAACATTTTTTGTGTTTCGTATTTTTCCTCTTAATTGTAATACACATAACATTTTTAATAAATGTAATACACTCTCCAAGTCAAAGGTTCGGTTATGAAAATGCACCACTTGCTGGAAGGACAAAATCACTTTTTATTTGAAGGGTTAACACTGTCAGGTGTAGGTAATTTATCAGCACTAGCACACATTCCTTTCACAATTCTGATTTTCTCATATATATTTTTCTTACTGTCTTTTTACGATCATCCTCTCTTTATATTTCTTTTTTCCCCTTTCCATTACATTATCCATCACATCTCTCGTTTTCTCTATTCTTTTTTTTTTTTCTTCCTTTTCTTTCTTCCCCACATGTATGATCTATCTCACAAGTCACACCCCACAAAGGGACGTCATAGGTGATAGGACCATTCTTCCTTTTCAACACATTGTTTTATTTCTCAAGTGCTGCATTGCATGTAGTTCCACTAAGTGGAGTAAGTAATGAAATTTAGGTGTAATTCACAAAATAACAGAGAATGTAATAAAAGTGTTAAAGAAGTATTCCTCTTTCTTCTGCTAAACTTGTTTGTGACTGATAAAATTTAGAAGCGTGAATCTGTTCAACGGCTCAAAGAGATAGGTATATGATAGGTAACTCTTCTCGAGCTTTTTGGAATAAAGCAAATGATTCATTTCTTCAATTATTGAGCAAGAGTACAACATAATGGCATAAGAAAAGAACAAAACTTAGACACTCACTGATATCAGGTCCCAGAACCATTCTTACTTTACTTCTATCGCTCTTGGTTTGATGTCTAAAAAGTTCATATGCGCGTCATATTCTAATTTCTAACCATAGTAGATAAAAAGAAATCGTACAAAATATAAAAAAGCTACTTTGTATGATACTGGCATCATACTCCAGCAAGTAACTATAACCCACCCCGTCCTACGCATAACTATAAACACTTAAGGATATGCTTGGATATAAGTAAGTATTTTGGAGAAATTTTTTTATTTAAAATATAAAGTTCATAGAGAAGTTCTCGATATTTAGTTTTATATCAAAACATACTCTTAATGTCCTGTTAGTAGTCTTTCTTTTTGCTCCATATTTTCCTTGCTTTGTATGAATTGAAAATGATGATGACTCAATCAAGTGAATTAGACTCCATAATTTTGTCTGATTAATAATAGTATATTAAATGTTTTTATTTGTACTATTATTTTATGTTTCAGTAATAATAATTTAGTTTATATCCTGATGACATTGTGCTTTCTAAGATGAATGTGTAAGTGCTTGATGACATTTAAAAATATGAATGTCCAACAACAGCTCAATAGACATAAGCAAATATTTTTTTCCCTGCTTTTGGAACAAATAAAATAAAATGATGAGCAAGAGTTCACTATGTTGGGATAATAACAAAAGTAAAAAATCAGACAGCCACCAAATCATATTTAATCAACGGCTTGGCAAAGCCATTCCATAAAAATAAAAAGAGGTTATTAGGTTAGTGTTTGACACGCCAACAAAAATATAATAAAATGAAGTATAATGGGATATTCTTGTTTTATATACTATATAATTTTTTTAGTTGCCCAAGATATCCCAAAGTTAAAATTTAGGTACGAAGATTGTTATTTAAGGAGTTGATATTTTCAATTAAATACTGATTCATACATATCTAAATATCAAATTTTTATCACTTATTTAAAGGACAATTAATTGCTAAACATAATACACTGTGTTTTTTTTAATTATTATGATTAGAGTTTTTGACAATTTGATGGGATATCAAAGTATTCTATTATTTCTACAGGTTTTTATTTTTTGGTTGATTATAAGATTAATGATTAGTTTGAGACTTAATCACATTTAAAATTTAGTAGAGTTATATATATATATATATATAGGTACAATATATATTTGGTTATGTTAAGTTCTGTTTCATTCAAACCTAGGCTACTTTAATTAAGTATTCCGTTCTAGTGTGGGGCTAATCCAGCCACACTGTTTTAATATATGTTACATGACTTACATCAATAATTGAATGATAATCACAATTCTAATAGAGGCTTTAACTTTTTGTCTCAACGTCAGATACCTAAACGTCTTTTCTAATTCTCTTAGTACGTCATCTTCAACTTCTCACTCAATATTTATATCTATGATTTCAAATAATTAATCAACTAACAAACTAAGGCTTATGTTTTTTTTTTTAAAGAGAACTACGGCTTATGTAAGCCCCTCTGTATTGTAGACTGTGATGGTATTGTATGATATATCAAGAATGCAAACCACACGTACGGTGTTGTCACTTATTTAACCTTTTTCGACACAAATCATCTTTTAATCTTTCAAAAAGATGATCATTATTGTTGTTAGTTATTTCATAATATCAATTGCCTGCATAAAGTTAAGTCTTCACTCGATCGCAAGTAAAAATTTGCAAGTGCATGAATTGTTCATAAGAAATAAAATAACAAATATATTGGTTTAAGTTATAATAATTTTTATTTATAATATTAGTTATCTAAGTTAACAATAAATAAATAAGAGAACAAGATAAAAATTAAAAACAAGAATAAATAAACAAAACTGATGAAACCTGAGTAATGCTAAAGACTTGTCCGCTTTATCATTATGTTGTAGCAAAGTATCATGATGCTAGGTTGGAGGAAAGGGCGAGGATTTGTATAAATTTTTGTTGTTTGGTTCAATTTTTTTAGGAAGAGATGTAAGGGAATAGGGGAGCAAAATCCTTCTTGATCTATTTTTTTATATTCTAGTTGAATAAGATTATTTTCAATGAAAAAAATATGCTATTTATATACTTTTTTTGTTGCTTTGTTCCTATACTGAGAGATTTGGAAGAGAGAGGAGGTGATTTAAAACATCTCAAATGTATTGATTAAAAATAATCATACCATGCTTATGCTTTGAAATTCAAAATTATTAGTATAAAATAGTGATTTTAATAGTTTAATAATTTTTATTGTTCCATTCCATTTAAATCAAACAATCTAATATTTCACATTTTTTCTACGTTTTTGCCTTTTATTCATTATTCTCTTTTTATTGCCATTCGCTTTATTATTTTCTCACCACTAGATGAAGTGTTGGTGAGAATTTGTTTTTCCATACATAATGTGTGAAACCAAAACTTTGCTTAAAAAGGTCAAACATACATCACTTGAACAAAAAAATTATTAAATTTTACAAAAGATTTAAATAATTTATTGATCTCTATAAATTAGGATAATATTAAGATATGATGCAGCAATGATGTTAATAGTTCATTGACATGTAAAATCATAAAGAAGTTTGACATGACAATTACATATAACTTTTTTTTTTAAATCTATCATTAATTAGTTGACGTTATCAAATATTTTGAAATGTGGTTTTTACAAAGAATTAAGAAAGTAAGGGAAATGAGAGCCTCACCATGTATTCTAATTTATAATTTACAATATAAAAGCAAAATTTATATATGAAGATTAATGAAATGAGTTAAAAGAATATACCTAAAAATAGGTTTTGCATGAATAATATTATTTTAATACATAATAACAAACAAAAATATACTAAATTTCTTAACACAATAAAATAAAGTTAATCTTAAACAAACATCTCCTTAATTTTATATATCGGATTCTCGGGAGTTTCTTTCTGTATTTCCGGAATTGCTTCCTGCACTATATTGTTTCTAGAATGATCATTACGGAAGCAACATGAAAAGTGCAGTAAGAAATTTGGGAAGTGCAGGAAACAATTGCCTGGATTCTCACTAGAGTTGGTTGGTGGTGGCCATGTATGATGGGATTTTCTTCTTGTACCAATCATATTTCTTCATACATCAAACAATAAAAGGAAAAAAATCAAAAATATCCTTATGTATTAGTATAGGATAACTAATTGAACTAGGTCAATTATCTTAAAAAATAATTAATATTTTTATATATAATACTAAAATTTCTAATTTATATTCAATACACATTTAAATTTACATAATAAATTTTGTTATATACATAAAAAAATGTATTATTAAATCAAAATTAATTGATACAAAATTTATTATATAACTTATATGTATGTCAGATATACATTAAAAATTTTAATGTTTTATATAATAATATTAATTATTGTTTAATATAATTAATTTATTAGTTTAGCTGATTAGAACATCATACTAATAACAAAAAGATTATAGGTCTAATATCTCCTAGATAATTTTTTTAAATTATTTTGTAAAATATATTTTTAACATAATATTGATAATATAAATTGATAATTCATATGAATTATATAAATTACTTATCTATATAGCCTATACGAAATGTATTTTTATTTTTTCTCTTACAATTTGGTTCAGGAAGAAAATTTCTGTATGATCTATACAAAAGCCCAAAGCCCCCCAACACCAAACACATATCCGGAATGAATCTGATCAATCTAAGGGATCTGCTTCTTACACCGATGCTTTCTCTAATACATCCAACATATATAGTGTAATATCGATTTTGCCATTCTCTCGTAATCCATAAGTTTCATACGGATTGACAATCTATACGTGTTAAATTTTTTTTAATTTTTTTTCAAAATAATGACCCAAGCAGATGTTGAATCTATGATCTTTGGATTACAAGCACAATACTTTAACCAATTGAACTATTAGACCATTCATGTTAAAAGCCAATTAATGTTGCTATATATAACATTACAAATTTTAATGCATATTTAATACACATAAATTTAAATAATAATTTTCATAACAATTAATTTTTATCTAATAATATATTTTTTTACATATATAAATTTATAAAGTATATGAACCTATGATCTTATAAAATTAAAATTTTTAATGTATATGAACCTAATATTTTTTATTCAAACCTATAATTTTTAATCAAACCATGATTTTATCTAATAATATATTTGTTTATCTAATAATGTATATTTTATAACAATAAATTTAAAATAAAAATCATGGTTTGATTAAAAATCATAGGTTTGAATGAAAAATATTAAGTTCATATACATTAGAAATTTTAATTTCATAAGATCATAGGTTCATATACTTTAGAAATTTATATATGGAAAAAAATATATTATTAGATAAAAATTAATTGTTATAAAAATTATTATGTAAATTTATGTGTATTAAATATGCATTAAAATTTCTAATGTTATATATAACAACATTAATTAATTTTTAACATAGATGATTTAGGAACTCAGTTTGTTAGAATATCGTGTTTATAATCGAAAGGTTAAAGATTTGACATCTGTTTGGATCATTATTTCAAAAATAATTTAAATTTTTTTAAAATATACGTTCGTAAGATTTATACTGATTGTCAATCCATATGAAATTTAGAAATATGAGAAGGACAAAATAAATAATAATTAAAAGGTGAAAAAAAAAAAAAAGTGTATTGCCTTGTCTTCCAAAATTTAGCTACGACTACGAGCCATGTTCTAAAATTTCCAGGTTGGGGAACATTAGAATAGTTTTGTTGGTTTTGGCTCTGGTGACCAAAACAGACATAAAAACATTTAAAGACAGATCTACGCCCTTCTTTCTCTCCATTTTCTCAGATCTCTCTCACTCTTCCCAGCTTCAATTCTCCCTCTCCTCCGGCATCCAATTCCGTCGCCGCCGGACAACTCACATTCCCCGTCACATTACGATCTCGTTTCTGATTTCGGATGATCTTCAATTGCGATTCGCCCGCATTCCGATTCCGAATTCCACGTCGTCCGTGATCTGAACGCTCGTTGCACTGTAGCGCAATTACGCCGCCAGAGAGTGGACAAAATGGCTGGAGGTGCCGCCGGGGGTTTCGTCACTCGAGCATTCGATTCAATTCTCAAGGAGTGTTCTTCTGCTAAGAAGTTTCCCGAACTTCAGAAAGCTATTCAGAATTACACAGGTCCCAGCCCTAGATCCACTGCCTCCTTCTCTATCTTACGCTTTCAATTCTATTTGATGCTTTCTCTTTTTGATTGTGATAAGATAGCCATCCGCTCCATTGTTCGATTGCTAGCATTGATTCTTTAGTTCATGTAGTTGTGATGTCATTGAGTATTTAGTTATGTTTTGCGTGTGCTCTGTTATCGTTACAGATATAACGAAAGAGCTCAGCCAGAAAAAGCAGAGTGAGGTCAATCAAGCTGCACCTTTAGCTGAATCTGGGAGGTAAGATTTTTAGAATAAGCATAGTTAGGATGATGTTGCGTTTTTGAAATTTTGTAGTTGTAGGTTTGATAAATTTGGATATGGCAAATGAGTAATGGATAGTCCTTAGTTAGTGGAATGGGATCGAGCTTTCTGTTAATTCAATGCTTGGATTATATTGGTTTGTACTAGCATGCATGAAACTGAAGGTGGAGTGGCAACTAGGACAGAAGCAGATCAGTCAGAGAAGGCTGAGCATGCTTCAGATGACAGGGCTAAGATTGGAAACGTTAATGTTGTCTTGGCTAGTGCTGGGAATACACTTGAAGGAGCTGATGCAGAGCTTATTTTAAATCCTCTCCGTCTTGCGTTTGAGACTAAGAACTTGAAAATCCTTGAATCTGCTTTGGATTGTCTTCATGTACGTGCATGCTTTCTTGACTCTGATCAATAAGATGTTCAACCAGTCCTTATGGCACTTCTTCATGCTAAATAGGTCACTTACTATGCGTAACTGTTGTTAATACAGAAACTTATTGCGTATGACCATTTGGAGGGAGATCCTGGGTTAGAGGGTGGTAAAAATGTCCCATTGTTTACAGATATTCTAAACATGGTTTGCAGTTGTGTTGACAATTCATCACCTGACAGGTACGCAAACCACTACGGGTATTTAATGCTTACGAAATATATATTTCCTGTTATACCTATTCATTTTTAAAAACCTACATGCAGTACTATTCTCCAAGTGCTGAAGGTTCTTCTTACTGCAGTGGCTTCTACTAAATTCAGAGGTATGTTTTTTGTAAAATAAAAAGAATCCATTGTTTTGTTATCTATGTCTTCTGATAACATGTGTAACCAACATAAAATATGTAATCAATAATATGAATTTCTGTTCAAGGTATCTTTCAATTTTTAGTGTGTGATAAATAAAATATAAATTCTTTAAACACAATTTAAATTATTAATGCAATGTTTATTTAAAGCTTAGACGAAGGTTTTAGCTAAAGGAGCTTAATATACATTTTTTTCTCTTCTGCTAATGAGAATTTTGCACACATTTTATGACCATAGCAGAGTTAGTTGGAAACGATGGTAAAAGAGTAGGCTCAGCATTGCATGCAATCTATCGGAAGGGCTAATTTACTTTGGTTTGGCTGCTTTTTTATTCAAGGGGAAATGTTAGATCAATTTACTCGTTTCCTTATTTTTTATGTTATAGTACTGTTTTTTTCTCTGAGAAAGTCATAAGGGCTTTTGTCTAGAATTTGACCATTAATCTACTTTGTGTTCCGTCTTGGAAGTATATCTCTCAGGGATTCACTTCCTTTAGACCACATATTTCTGTACCTTTTGATGATGTTTATCGCTTTGGGTTGCGATGGATGTTTTGAGGGAAGTGTCTCTTTTTTAGAGGCCTTTGTTTTCCTTTAGAATATATTTCTGGGATATAAACATGGTTTATAGTTGCAATTGAAGATTGACAATAGTTATTATGACATCATGTTACTCAGGCAATTATTGATGGGTTAACTTGTTTGAAGAATGAGCTTGGATAATTTAATGAGCTAGGGCCCCTTTTGCCCCTTTATGCTGCTAGCTTCATGGTTCTGCTGGTTGCCTCTAGGTTTTTGTTTGACTTGATTCTCTTCATTTTATGGTACCTCTTTTTTTGTCAAATTCAAGTACTATGAGATTGGAAGTTGAGACTTGCAAGTGCTCCAATTCGGCATGATTGGAAATCAGTTGGTGCCAAACTATTTGTGTCAAGAAAATGCAAAAAAATCACTAATACAAAAGAAAATATTACTAATACATTCTTGCCTTCTTTCTTGCATTATATAAAAATAGAAAGATGTGTACATTTGAGGCTTAGACCAATGTTTGTGTACAAATTATTTGTACTGTACTGCATACATTTGTTGTGCTTTTCCTGTCCTTTTTCTATGCCAGCCTAATCATTTATATTGGTGTTGTGGTTAGAAAACCACCTGTTGATACCAGAAGATGTTTATAGTATTCTAAGATGCTTTGGGCTGCTTTTCCTTTCTTTGTTTTTAATATATATATATATATATATATTCTTTTTTCCTTTTTTTTGTATGATTTTTGAATCGTTATTTACATCATTCAGTACATGGCGAACCTTTACTGGGAGTTATCAGAGTTTGCTACAATATTGCTCTGAATAGGTATTAATCATTTCTATTCTCTCTTCACATGTTGTTATTGTTAATCTATAATACTGAGATTCATTGTTTTGGATTTGTAGCAAGAGTCCTATAAACCAAGCAACGTCCAAGGCAATGCTGACACAGATGATCAGCATCACTTTCAGGAGAATGGAAACTGATCCGGTGGGGCTTCTAAAATTCCTTAGTATTAAGTATATTAGCATATTTGACTTATGGCTTTTGTAGTAATTTTTTTAGTATTGCCTATCAAAATTTCCAGGTTGAAGCGTCATCTGGTTCCGGTGGGCATGCAATTTCAAAGGCAGCTTCAGCAGAGAATTTAAACACAAAATCCGATGAATCTTCAATGGGAAACTCAAATGAAAAAGAAATGACTTTAGGTGATGCACTTAGTCAAGCCAAGGATGCATCTCCAACATCTCTTGAGGAACTTCAGAATCTTGCTGGAGGTGCTGATATAAAGGTAAATCAATTGTATAGTTATGTATTAAACCCTAGCATGTCCTTATTATGACAAGATTGTGTTGTCTTGTATAGGGCCTAGAAGCGGTACTGGACAAGGCTGTACATACTGAAGATGGTAAAAAGATTACACGGTATGAAATATGAATATGATATAGTACTTTGGGATATCCATTATACGATTTACTCTGAATAGTTTATTAACTATTAATCTTACTTTTGTCAAGTGGGATTGATTTAGAGAGCATGAGTATAGTACAACGTGATGCTTTGTTGGTATTCCGCACTCTTTGCAAGGTTGGTTCTCTCACTTTAACTATAGCATTGTGGTTAATTTCTTGTGAACATTATATATACTTCTTAATTTATTTGACAGATGGGTATGAAGGAAGATAATGATGAAGTTACAACGAAGACGAGGATATTGTCTCTTGAGCTTCTTCAGGTTATACTGTGATTTCAGCTTCAGTTACTAGTTAGTTAATAGGTGCAGGATAATGCATTGGAATATTTTATTACTTGTAGTCATGCAGAAGTAGTTATTTGCTTTATTTTATTAATTATGGGCCAACTTGTTGGTGCCTTTTTATTTTATGTGGCAGACTTGGGCCCTGTTTGGATAAGCTTCTTTGAAAGCGCTTATAGGAGACGAAAATAAGAAGAATAATTTTTTTTCCCCACAGTTAAAATCAGATTTTTGGAGAAGCTAAAATCGTTTAGTTTATCCAAAAGCTAATTTTAATTTATACATAAGCTAATTTTAGTTTATGAGACAATCTTATTTAATCTTTTTTGGAGATTCTTAACCAAATAAGGCCTTTGTGTTGTTCAATGATGTTACCCTTGGTTGAGATCTAGAACGATATATTGTAGTTAGAAGCTGAGCGAACCACCTAAATAACTCTGCCATCTGGCAGCTGGTTAACTGTGGAACTGCCAACAAAACCTAAGATTTACTCAAGCATTGTTATAATGCACTCTAACACAAAGAAACAAAATTTATAATATTTTGTCTAGGTGGTGTTATTTGGATTTAATGCAGAGCTTTATGCAAGGATGACATCGTATATTTTTATTTTTTTATTATCATTCTTTGAAATATGCCATCTTTTTATTTCTTCTTTTATTAAAAATACTGTAGTATACTAGTTTATATATGTAGCATTGTAAATTAGTATACTAGTTTATATACGGTAAGTGGTTTGCTTGAAATAAATGCTATGTGCTGGCATATGATATTTATTATGGGAAGTCTGATTCTATATGAATTGGGGTGGACTAGTTTGAACCACTTCATGAAACTGCTATTACTGCAATCCTTGTGGGGTATAGACCAAAGACCATGCAAAAGAAGATAAAGTAAGTATTACTCAATATTAGCAAACAAAACATGAGTATTTCTCTCTCTCCCCTCGGCATAATAACCATCTCCTAAAACATGAACGTTGAATACCCATTCCAGCATAACTAACTTGCCAAGTCAGCAACTTCTTGTAGCTTCTCTCCATGTTACCCCTGTTTATCTCTTCAGGTATACTGTATAACAGCTGGTCTTGATTTTTCCCAATAGCCTCTTTTCTCACATCATTGGGCCCAACATTGTAGCTAGTAGTTGATTTCTTTACCCAAATGATAAATAAATACAGAAATTCCCTTCTGGATTCTTTCAATAAATTATATTGTCTATTAAAGTTAAAACCAGAAATACGTGAATCAATATACATATGGAAATGAAAGTGTAGTCTTGTACTCTTGTTATAGAAATTGTAAGGGTTGGGAAAGGTTACTGCTTATATAAATAACCTAGCATTATTGAATAGTTAGTTATTAATTTTAATTTTTTATTAATTAAAAATAATAAGAAAGCTTCCATGTGAATGATTCCTAGTAGTTAGACACAGATTCCTTCAAGAGAAAATACATGATGTAAACGAATACAAAATGAAAGGCTAAGAATACAAGAGATGGCCTCAATAATTCAGTGGGTCAAGATCTTAAAAGGCTCTGAAAAAAGAATCCACTGTACCACTACCAGCTACTTCTATTGTACTGTTGGTTCAAGAAATGATTTGTTGAGCAGAAAATAGATGACAACGGGTTTTTTATTGTTGATTAATATAATTTTCAGTTCTGCCCATTATAAGGCTAGACTATATCATTATGTGGGAATAGATAGGATAGGAGCATATATTCCATCCTTGTTCTTCACATTTGATATTCAAGCTTTTCATTCTTTAACAGTTACTATTTTGACTGTTCAGTCACATGTTTGTTATGTTATTTTTCAGGGTTTGTTGGAGGGAGTCAGCCACTCATTTACAAAGAACTTCCATTTTATTGATTCAGTGAAGGCATATCTTTCATATGCATTGTTACGAGCTTCAGTTTCACAATCCCCTGTCATATTTCAGGTTTTCTTGAACTGCATTACCTTTCTTTGCGTGAAGTATCTATATTTGTAAATTGTGATATTGATGTTCTTTCTTGGCAGTATGCAACTGGAATATTCTTGGTGCTGTTATTGCGATTCAGGGAGAGTCTTAAAGTATGTATGTCATTCTGTAGATTTTGCAGAAGCTTCTTAATGTTAATTTGATGTCTCATTTGTTTTTACACTATTTTGTTTCCAGGGTGAAATAGGCATCTTCTTTCCATTGATTGTTCTTAGACCACTGGATGGATTAGAATTTCCTGTCAACCAAAAACTTAGTGTTCTTCGGTATAATGTTCTTCTTGGTGGATTAAAATATTGCTTGTGTTATAAACTTTTTGTTAATGAACTTTCTTGTGTTGTTTGCCATTCCTTTTCCTCATTGTTAATTTGGTTTAGTGTGGGTTTGCAGGATGTTAGAGAAAGTATGTAAGGACCCACAGATGCTTGTTGACATCTTTGTGAATTATGATTGTGATCTTGAGGCACCAAACTTGTTTGAACGAATGGTATTATCTTACAGAGCAATCTTTTATGGCATTATAGACAGCATGAAAATTAGTTATGTCCTATTTGGTAAATATAATAATAATCTCTGTTATTTTCCAATTCAATGTGTAGGTTACTACTCTGTCCAAAATAGCTCAAGGAACTCAAAATACCGATCCAAATTCTGCTGCTGTTTCTCAAACAGCTTCAATTAAAGGCTCATCACTTCAAGTAGGTTTAGTTGTTGCCTTTTGGTTGGAAATCAAATAATTCATTGAGTGGATTTTTTTTTTAATTTTTAATAAAGTTGCTGATTGATCCCATTTTCTTTTATCCTTCCCAGGGTCTTGTGAGTGTGCTTAAATCACTAGTTGATTGGGAGCAATCACATAAGGAGTTGGAAAAGTTAAAGAATAATCAGCAAGAAGGGATTTCAGCTGGAGATTCTTCTGAAATAAGATCCAGGGAAGATGTAACCAGTGTTTTTGAGAAGGCTAAGGCTCATAAATCCACATTGGAGGCTGCCATTGCTGAGGTATTGATCACGTTTTCTTTAATCTTTTTTAACAGGGAAGAGAAATTTGTCTTGACTTTTCACCTTCTGTTGCATAATGATCAAGCTATTGTTGGGGGCTGACTTATGGTTTTAATAAATAATCTTTTAGTTCAACAGAAAACCAATGAAGGGGGTGGAATATCTTATATCAAATAAGTTGGTGGAAAACACACCTGCTTCAGTTGCTCATTTTTTGAAAAACACTCCCAATTTGGACAAGGTTGTGACTCTTCTCTAGTACTGTAATTTAATTTTTGATCTACACATCCAAGTTTGGTCTGGAATATACAACTGTTGGTTGCTTTCAGGCTACAATTGGTGACTATTTAGGTCAACATGAAGAGTTTCCCGTTGCTGTGATGCATGCTTATGTAGATTCCATGAAATTTTCTGGATTTAAATTTGATACTGCAATCAGGGAGTTTCTTAAAGGGTTCCGACTTCCTGGGGAAGCTCAAAAGATAGATCGAATCATGGAAAAGTTTGCAGAGAGGTAATGGCTTTTCTTTACATGCAAGTGTCTCAGGGTGTTTTATAAGGCGTCAAATCTTGGTTGATTGTCATGTCATAATGTCTACTTACACTTTATATTTCGTGGGCATGATACCTTGCACGGTTGCACCTGTACTGATAATTTATATCTTTTGTACTAATAGCAGTGTCTTTGTGCATGTTGTCTATGACAGATACTGTGCAGACAATCCTGGCCTTTTTAAAAATGCAGATACAGCTTATGTTCTAGCTTATGCTGTTATTATGTTAAATACTGATGCTCATAACCCAATGGTGTGGCCCAAGATGTCCAAGTCAGATTTTGTTCGCATGAATGCCAGGGATGATCCGGATGAATGTGCTCCTAAAGAACTACTAGAAGAGATCTATGATTCCATTGTCAAAGAGGAGATTAAAATGAAAGATGACACATCTTTAATTGGAAAAAGCAGCAGACAGAAGCCAGAGGGTGAAGAAGGACGCCTTGTCAGTATTCTTAACCTAGCACTCCCAAAGAGGAAGTCATCCGGAGATGCCAAGTCTGAAAGTGAGGACATCATTAAGAAAACACAAGCTATATTCAGGAATAAAGGGGTGAAAAGAGGAGTTTTTTACACTGCCCAGCAGATTGAACTTGTAAGGCCCATGGTTGAAGCCGTTGGGTGGCCTTTGCTTGCTACTTTTTCTGTAACTATGGAGGAAGGTGAAAATAAGCCTCGTGTTGTTTTGTTGATGGAGGGATTTAAAGCTGGCATACATATTACGTTTGTGCTTGGAATGGATACCATGCGTTATGCATTTCTAACATCTTTGGTCAGGTATATGTGTTCCTGTACCCCCCACCCCACATCCCTCAAAAAACTGTCGCTTTGATTATCGTAAGTTATTTGCTTTTTCTTTATTTTGACATGCTAGGGAAGTAGCATGCTTTGTGCATGAGAGTACAGGATGGCAACTTTGATGTTTGGTGCAGTTGACAATATTCATTTAGTTTCTTTGTTGACACCTCAGGTTTACTTTCTTGCATGCCCCCAAGGAAATGCGCAGTAAAAATGTGGAAGCTTTGCGGACACTGTTGGTTCTATGTGACTCAGACATGAACTCTCTTCAAGACACATGGAATGCAGTTCTGGAATGTGTTTCTCGCCTCGAATTTATAACATCATCTCCTTCAATTTCGGCCACTGTTATGCATGGGTCAAACCAAATCTCCAAGGATGCTGTTGTTCAATCTCTGAAAGAATTAGCTGCGAAACCTGCGGAACAAATTTTCATGAATAGTGTTAAACTACCTAGCGATTCAATTGTGGAATTCTTCACTGCTCTCTGTGGTGTATCAGCTGAAGAGCTAAAACAAACTCCAGCTCGTGTCTTCAGCTTGCAGAAGCTTGTTGAAATTAGTTATTACAATATGGCTCGTATACGAATGGTATATATTTTATCAACTTACAAGTGCATATTTTTTCTTGATCGTTTTGACATTTCATGTCTTATAAATTGCATTTGGTAGGGTTTTCTGCTTATTTTATCTTTTGAGCTATTGGACTTATATTATTGTTAATTTTTGTTTTAAATGTCTTGGCTCAAATGTATTGTTTTCCTGGTGGAAAAGCCATTTACATTTATTAATTGGATATAGTTTCTGCAATATATAATGTCGGGAAAAAACCCAAGTCTCACATTGGTTAGAGATAGTGCCAAGATAGAGTATATAAGTGGGGACAACCCTCATCCTATGAGCTAGTTTTGGGGGTTGAGTTAGACCCGAACTCACATTCTAAGATATAATGAGGGCACATATATGTACACGTGTATGAATTTTTTTTTATAACTTCTGAGGAATTATTTGAAAATGTGATTTTACTCAAGCTATCTGTTACCAATATCATTGTGCTTCCATCTCCTGTAATAATATTTTCTTTTGATGCTGCTCTGAATGCATTTCTAAGCTCTCTCATTGTTATGTTTTTCAGGTCTGGGCTAGAATCTGGTCTGTCCTAGCAAATCACTTTATATCAGCAGGGAGTCATCATGATGAGAAAATTGCTATGTATGCCATAGATTCTCTAAGACAACTTAGTATGAAGTATTTGGAGCGTGCTGAACTGGCC
Organism: Glycine latifolia; assembly: GCA_013407115.1. Lineage (NCBI taxonomy): Eukaryota > Viridiplantae > Streptophyta > Magnoliopsida > Fabales > Fabaceae > Glycine > Glycine latifolia. The sequence continues at coordinate 3,658,941 of CM023957.1, forward strand.
AATTTCTCTTTCCAAAATGATATTCTTAAACCATTTGTTGTTCTTATGCGGAATAGTCAAAGTGAATCCAAAAGGAGGCTAATTGTCGACTGCATTGTCCAGGTGTAGTGGGCATTAGTTCTGAGTCCTGATTTTTGCATTTGAGCTTAATATCATTGGATATATTTACTAAAATTTAGCCAGCACTGTTTCCTATTGCAGATGATAAAATCTAAGGTCGGAAGCATAAAGTCTGGGTGGCGTAGTGTATTTATGATTTTTACAGCTTCTGCAGATGATGAATTGGAATCAATTGTCGATAGTGCATTTGAAAATGTTGAGCAGGGTAAGAATAATTTTCTTTGTCTATGTCATTGCAGTCTAAGTCTACTATTGCATTTGTGGTGTATCTAACGCATGGACATTTTACAGTCATCTTAGAACACTTTGATCAAGTAGTGGGAGACTGTTTCATGGATTGCGTGAATTGTCTGATCAGGTTTGCCAACAATAAAACTTCACATCGTATTAGCTTGAAGGCTATTGCACTCCTGCGGATCTGTGAGGACCGTCTTGCAGAGGTTTGTTGGGTTATCTGTAGGAAATTACTTTTCTGAATAGGAAGATTACACACACCCATTCATGCACGCACATATCAATAGAATGAAACTGGGTAGACGTTTATATCAATATCCATCCACTACCCTTATCTAGGATCTATTTCTATGGTATGTTTTTCTAGGGGTATGATTTCTCAAAGTACAGAGATGATACAATGTTTTAATATTATTTTTCCAAATCATTGATCTTTTCATACGATGAGACCTTTCAGTGATAGTGTAAATGCTGTATAGGTCCTATTGTAAGTAGTATAGACCTGCGAGTAGCTTGGTGCTACTACCTGTGTACTTTACGAAAATTTTCTGAAAGCATTGAGATTACTCTTTCTAAATTTTCTGAACTTCTGCATGGTATTAGCGTTAAAAAGAAAAAAGAAAAAGAAAGCTCTGGCTTGATATTGCATTTATATCTGCCATTGTTCAAAACAGATTTTTATGGGAAAACTAAAGGGAGCATGCTAACTTTGCTCCTGATTTTGTGTAATGTATGCTGAAATGTACATTGTTTCAGGATTTGGAAAATATTTATTTATTTTACTGTCAATTATTGGTTCCTTTCCTTGTGTTGATGCCCCTTTTTTAAGTGGTCTTAATTGTTTGTCTGCTTAAGGGTCTTATTCCTGGTGGTGCTTTAATGCCTATTGATGCTACTTTGGATGCAACTTTTGATGTAACTGAGCATTATTGGTTCCCAATGCTGGCTGGTTTATCTGATCTAACATCAGATCAAAGGCCAGAGGTCAGAAGTTGTGCACTTGAAGTCTTGTTTGATTTACTGAATGAAAGAGGCAGCAAGTTCTCCACAGCATTTTGGGAGAGCATTTTTCATCGAGTTCTATTTCCAATTTTTGATCATGTGAGACATGCTGGGAAAGAGGGCTTTGTTTCTCCTGATGATGATTGGTTTCGTGAAACAAGCATACATTCGCTTCAGCTGCTATGCAACCTTTTCAACACATTCTATAAGGTAAAGAATTGAAACAGTATTGTTTTCTATTCTTGTAACTCTTAACAAGCATACATTTGAATTTTTTGCTTAGAAAAAAGTTAGCAGACATGGTCTTACAGTTTTAATTGGAAAATTGCCTGAGTTGACTTTGTTAGTTTCTTGTATTAGATGCTTTTGTTATCTTATAAATTCTGTATGAAATTTAGGCCATTCTGTTCAGCATTTATCTGATTGCTGTTAAATTTTAGAAAGATTACTCATGAGGAATCTTGTTTCCAGGAGGTTTGTTTTATGTTGCCTCCACTACTGGGTCTGCTGTTAGATTGTGCCAAAAAGACAGATCAAACGGTGGTCTCAATATCTCTTGGTGCTTTGGTGCATCTCATTGAAGTTGGTGGACACCAATTCAGTGAAAGTGACTGGGACACGTTGCTTAAAAGCATAAGGTGTAAATTTTTTCCTATTTTCTGAAGACTCATTTTTGTCATTCTAATATCAACTGTAAAACATTTATTTAATCTTGATCTCCAGAGATGCTTCATACACTACACAACCTCTAGAGCTGCTTAATGTGTTAAGTTTTGAAAATCTGAGGAACCATGGAAGCATTATTAGTGATTCTGAAGGCAACACAGGTGACAGTGGGATCACGAGGTCTATTGAGAATGACGTAATTGGTGACCGTCAACTTGATGTCAATAGTAATGGGAAATTGTCCCCACTGGCATCCTCAAATACAAATGCTGATGGAGTGGAAGATTCTGTATCACAGACAAATGTAGATCAGTCTGAAGGTTAGTTTTTTTTGTTTTTTGTTTCTAATTTTTAGTTGGGTGCATGTTCAAACATGTGCATGTCTTCAGTCAGATAAGTGAGAAGTGATATCAATTATCAAATATTATTAGTCTCACAAAAATTAGCTTACTGAAAATAAGAATAAAAAAGTGAAATATTGCATTCAAAATTGCCACATCTCATGTGGGGCCTCAGTGACTACTTTTAGGGGTGGTTAGGAGTCGGATTGGATTGGAACCATTACATTTTTTATCCAATCCAATTAATTTTAATCAGTTTGGATCAGATTTTGTCTAGTTTAAGTCTACAATCCGATCCGAACCAATCCGATTATAAATGGATTAGATCCGATCGGGTCATCGAATTTATTATTAAAATAATAAAAATAAAAAAATAAAAATTAGGAAAGTGATTCTAATAGTATGCAATTTAATACATGTAACCCAACTATTTTTTAACTACTAGTCTAATATTAAACATGTTTCATTCCAAATTAAAAATTAAACTGTTATAATTATAGTAAAAAATTAATGATTGATCAGTAGCCTTAAAATGAAAAAAAATACCATGAAATTGGGTTCGGCTAAAAAGCCCAAACTAAAAAATATAAAAAAATAAAACATACTAAGTAATCGGGTGGATCAGATTTTATTTCCAAAAGCGAAATTCGAGATCCTATTTGAACTCACCGGATTTGAAAACTTTCAATCGGATCCAAACCTTGGATTGGTTTGGATTCACCGGGTTATCGGATTGATCCTAATCCGTGGCTGTCCCTAACTACTTTAAATAGAAAAATGAAGTGTGGATTGGGCATTAAATGATGAGAAAGTCTTGTATAGACACAACCCTACCACATCATCTTTAGACACATCCAATAAAAATTTACACATCATTAAAAGTTAAAAATTACACACTATCCAAAAATAAAAATAATATCTCTTTCTCTCTCCAATCCAACCATTTTCGTCTCTTTCGCTTTCTCTCTCGCACGCTCTCTCCTCTTACTTCCTCCATCCATGAAAGCAAAACTTCACAGGCACCAATGTCCTCGCAATATCAGACAGAGAGTATAAAATGTAAATCATCCTCCTTGGTGCCTCCCAAGCCCCCTTTCCTCATCTTTTACTCTCTTGGACACAAGAGGCATTCCTCTTCCAGCATCGTTTACCAATTTGTTTGTGGACGTAAGGCTGAGTTCTGGAAGCACTAAGTTGGAGGGGTTGGAGATGGATTTGAACACCGCGATGGGAAGTCAATTGAGGGAATTCCGAAATTAATTTGGGAATTTTGTTCAAAATGGGTCGGGTAATTCGCTTTTTCTCACTATGAGGCTGAGAATTATTTTTAAGGCCAAAAAGCTTCAATGAATACTTATAAATAGCTGTAACATCAAGATCTGAACTGTAAATTAACATGAAACTGAAATATGCGGCCCAAATATAAAAAAACAACATATTCTATGAGTAAAACTCAGAATGACAGCAACTATTGTATTTAACCATGTGTCTGGTGTATTGAGCAGAAATCTGGTGATAATCCTTTGAAATGGTGAAAACCGGAAATTACGAATATCATTTTTTGTTGTTTGGAGATGAAATGGGATGTGAGAGAAAGCGAGAGAGACAGAAGGATTGGAGAGAGGAGGATATTTTATTTTATTTTAGATGATGTGTAAATTTTTTATTGGATGTGTCTAAAGATGATGTGGTAGAGTTGTATCTATACAAGACTTTCTCTTAAATGATACCCAAGAACAAATGAGTTTGCTTGATGGTATTAAGGAATTGTTTATTATTGTAGGCCTTCCATCTCCATCAGGAAGAACTCCCAAAGCTGCAGATGGAGGAGGTTTCCAGCGGAGCCAAACCTTAGGTCAACGGATTATGGGAAATATGGAAAATCTCTTCCTTCGAAATCTTACAAAATCTAAAAGCCATATATCTGATGCTTCCCAACCATCTTCTCCAGTTAAGGTATCATGATATCTAAAATGACAACATAAATTGACTTTTATTATCATGTGAATACATCCCTTATTTTACTCCATTTTAGGCTGCTGATGCTGTAGAGCTTGATACCAAGAATGAGGAGAGTCCTTTGCTGGTAACTGTCAGGGGAAAGTGCATTACACAGTTATTGCTTCTTGGTGCAATTGATGGTATTCAGGTATGTATGTTTATTTTTTTTTCTTTGTTCAGATCTCACATTTTGAGGGTCCCCTAAATTTGTTTATGTTAAAAAAGGTTGGTAACCTGAAAAGTTTTCAAGGTTTTTGCATTTGAAATAGAAGTGAAATTTTTTATTGACTTTGCTGCCAACTATTTGATTGCTCAAGATTCTGTGTAGAGTAAGGGGAAAATGTTTTCCCTCTTTTTCCCCCTCTTTCATAAAAGGTCTTAGAAAAATGTCAGTATGAGGAAGTGCCTCTTCACACTCCGCATGTGAGGAAAAGAGGGAGAATGTAATTTGAGACCCATCCGTTTAAATAGATTTGGAGGAAGTTTTGGAACCCATCTCCTAGCCTAGCAAAAAATTTCTTGATGGGGAGTTTGATAGTCTGATGAAATTTTTGTTTTTAACCTGGCTGTGATGGTCAATGTCAGTTTTGGAGAGAAGCTTAAATATCTTCTCCAATTATTTTTTTCTAATTATTTGCAGAAGAAATACTGGACAAAATTAAAAGCACAACAGAAGGTTTTTATAATGGACATTTTGCTGTCTTTGTTGGAGTTTGCTGCTTCGTATAACTCGTCCACCAATCTTAGAACTCGTATGCACCAAATTCTTGTTGAAAGGTAATACAATACTCTGTATCTAATTGTCTTAATTTTGTTCTGGTGGAATTTCTTTACAATTGGAATGTAGGACTTTAAGGATCACTGAATTATTCTTGGACAGGCCACCAATAAATCTTCTTCGTCAGGAATTAGCTGGTACTGGCATATATCTGGACATCTTACAAAAAGCAACTTATGGTTTTGACACAAAAAAAGAAAAAATTCCAGTCTCTAATGGATTTCAAGATGTGGACTCTACAGAAGTTAATGACTTGAGTATTACTCAAGATTCTGATGCAGAAGTGAAATTTGAAAAGTTAGCCGAGGAGAAACTGGTGTCTTTCTGTGAACAGGTGCTCAGGGAGGCATCTGACCTCCAGTCAATTACTGGAGAAACCACTAACATGGATATTCATCGTGTCTTGGAACTGCGTGCTCCCATCATTGTTAAGGTTCGAATTTTATTCTCCATATGAATATATGAAAGTTCACCTGCCTTCTATTCAGTGTAAAGGTTTTTACACTACCCATGAACCAGATTATGCCACCTGTTTAGAACCTGTTTTAAACTTCTATTGTTGATGAAAAGCCTTAATATTACCATGGTGTGGCACTTGCTTGCATAAATTGGTAGTGGATCATGGATCACCTTTAATCTCAAAATAATATATATATATATATATATATATAGAAGTAATGTATTTGTAGACTGATTTTAGTTTTAGATCTCATAAAAAATTGCTAAATCTTCCTTCCATACCATGAGAAGCATAACCTCTCGTGTCTCTAGCTGTCTGTCTTGACTGGCATGCATTGCTGCCTTAAAAAAATGCTGCCTTATAGTCAACGATGCTCTTCCTGTGGCTGTTTTAAGGTAGTTGCTATGTCCTATATATAAAAAGACTGGTTGAATCCAACTTCTACATTATTGGTTTTCTTCTCATTTCTTTCAGTTTTTTTCTCGTTATTATTATTTTTCAAATGCTTTGGATACCTTACCTATCTTTATTTCTTTTTCTATAACAAATCAATTAAAGGGGTACTCGGCTTAAGTTTTTATCTGCTTGTTTTTCAATCTAATTAGATGAATTTCATTGCAGCCTAAGTTTATGCGTCCAATTCTGTGCTAATATTTATTAACCTTTTCAGGTGCTTCAAAGCATGTGTTTTATGAACAATAAGATTTTCAGAAGACACCTAAGAGAATTCTACCCATTGCTAACAAAACTTGTTTGCTGTGACCAGGTAATTTCTTGTTTATACAATTATTCAAGACTCCATTTAATTGATAGTTTTGCTTTGTGTGCAATCTGTAATGTATGGATGAAGATTTAAGGGAATGGATGCTCACTGTATAAAAGGGGTTTTTCTTTGTGTGCAATCTGTAACGTATGGATGAAGATTTAAGGGAGTGAATGCTCACTGTATAAAACGGAAGTTATTTTTTATTCCATCAGAAGCAGGATTGAGACAGAGACAGTTGAAAGAAAATGAATTTTGATATATTCAGTATGTTTCTAATACAAGCTCTAATCTCCCTTTTATAGGGTAAACAACTAAGCCTAAAAAGGGAAATAAGTAAACAATATAAAAAAAGGATAAATAATCAAGATACAAAGGGATCTTTTTCACATTCTAAAATATCTATGATATTTACAATAGGGACAAACCTAAAAAAAATTCTAATTGATTTTCGCCAGTTGATTGTTCAACTTACTTTTTGGAAAGAAAAACAGTTATTATTTTGGATGGATAAGTAATTTTTGGGATTCCTCAGCTGCTGCTATATGTATGCCTTTCCTAGGTCATTATTTGGTTGTGTTTGCTATATGCTTGTGTCAATACAAATAGAATAATTGAATATGATTCGCATGAAATGCTTTAAATATCCTTTTTACCTGAGGAACACAAATATCAGAATTGGCCTGAAATTTAAAGATGGAAAGGTAATTGTTTGGCTCCTTTAGGTGTGTGCCTTTGTTTGACCATTATTTTGTTGCAATTGCTAATGATACTATGGTTTAATTATAAATTTGGTTCTTACATTTGACAACATCTTTGGTTTTAGTCCTTACACATAAAAACAACATTAAAATAGATTAAATGGTCTAATTACAATGTGTATATATCATTTTCTCATTTAAGGAAATTAATATGTATTGCAGTAAAAGATAATTCCTCTAAAATACTGGATTCCATTAAAGAACCTGGCTCTTTTTTGTTTTTTTGGGAGGGGATGTTAAGAAATGCCTCATGTGATGAACTGATAATCCTTTGTTTTGATCAGATGGATGTTCGGGGAGCTCTTGGTGATTTATTCCAAGCACAACTAAAACCTCTTTTACCATAACTGTCTTGTAACGCTGCTGATAATCCTTTGTTTGATCAGATGGATGTTCGGGGAGCTCTTGGTGATTTATTCCAAGCACAACTGAAACCTCTTTTACCATAACCGTCTTATAAGCCACTGTTAGGATTCTCGGATATAAGCTTCAGGGCATTGCCGATATCAGTTTTAGCTGGCTTGGAAAGAAGAAATATGGTAGCATTTTTTTGTATTAATCTTTTTATGGAAATTTTGTGATCGTACTAACAGTTTTGTAGAAAAGCAATAGAAATGTAATTTTGGTTTCATCTGACCTCCCAATATTCGTTTGCACTTGACTCAATTTGTTTGTTCAGTATTTGAAAGCTCTGATTGAGGTTTCGAATCAGTCTTTTGTTGTATGATAATAGATGTATACCATGTGAAACCCATGTCTTTCATGAGAAGGAATATCAAATATTTACTATTCATAATGTACACTAGAAAAGGAAAAAAAAAAGGGTAGCAGTTATCCCTATTTTCTCGTTCCTTCGTATTATTTTATTTTTATTTTATTTTTGACATGTTCAGACTGCAGCCCTTTATTATGGACGTTGCACCTTTACGAGTCCATTTGATTTCTCACTGCCAGTTTTTGATATTTTATCTGTCTTTTAATGAATGTGTTCGTGCGTATCATATAAAAGTTGAGTTGGATTGAAACTTTTAATCCATACTTGTAACTGGAAACTTCAATAAAACAAGTCAGATGATACGGACGAATTCTGCTATCTGAAAGTGAAAGATTATTCGCACGTTACCTAAGTAAATTTGAATTATTAAATGTGTTGATTTTGAAATCAATGATTAATATTTTTATTTCTTTTATTTTTTCTTTTTCTCCTTTTTTGTTTCTCTTTCCCAATTTGTCCTTGACTATCCCATTTCTTTGTTCGCCTAATTTCTCTATCCTCTGTTATCCCTTCTCTCTTTGTCACCTTTCTCTCCATCACAAATGTCACTTTATCACTAATAGAACCATTGCTTCTTCATGACTACGGTGTAAATAGGTTAGGTTAGGTCAGACTTTGACAAGTCTAAGTCTGATTCATATTACTATCACTAAATTTAAGTTTAATTTATTACTTATTAAAAATAATTTATTAAAGTTTGAGCCTGATTTACATAAAGATTTGGTTTGACTTAAAAACTTGACCTTTTTAATTAAATTTTTTTTTAAAAAATTCAAATTTAACCTTTTTAATAAATAAGGTAGACCATACCATAAACTCTTAACAAACTATGGGACCTATTTCCACCCTTATTCATAACCATTAATGACTTTCAAGAAAATAACAAACAACGAAGACCCAACTGAACAAAAAATCCAACACAAATCAAATTATAATATTCAATTTCTTTTTGACTTCCGCATCGATCTCTTTTTGACTTACGCACCGATTGCAAATTATTTTTTATCATTGGATTCTTTTATTTTTAATGGATGATTAAACAAATATTTTTTCTCATTTTCTTTCTTCTGTTTCCCTCTGTTGCTTCCTAGTTTATCTTTATCTTTTTTTCTTTTTCCTCGTCTTCTCTTTCCTACGCTCTTCTACCATCAAGGACCATAGAGGCGGCGGTGCCTCACCGAAGAATGAATGTGGTGAGGTTGTCAATGGCGTCTTCTCGGCTTCTGCTATCGACGAGCAATGCATATTCTTGGAACGATGAGATTTTGAGAGTTGGGACCTTGAATGGATTCATGTTCGCTGGAATCTGGCATCAATGAGCGCAATGCAAACGCGACAAGCTGGTGGCGAGGTTCCCTTTGCAATTAGAGTGCGATAGCGACAACAAAGTCCTTCACAGGTCGTTGTGGGTGTCGTAGGGGAAGAAACCAATAGTGTTGAAAAAAACGGATATGAGGATCCACCGCGATGATCATGGCCTCGTGGTTCAGAAGGTGTAACCGGATCTATGTTTTGGTAAAGGAAAGGGAAAGGAGGAGACACAGGGAAAGAGAAGGAGGAGCGATATGGAAAATGGTATGATGGGAAGGAAAGGAAGAAAACTAAAAAAAATAAAAGAAAAATGACAATTGTAGGTCTCTTAATTAAATAATCGGACAGATAAAAATTATTTTGTTTTACTTTCACACGGTAGAATTCGTCGATGATACGTTGTAATAAAAAAAAAAACCCAAGCTTGCCTTTGGCATAGTAGATATTAAGCACGATTAGATCTATTATTTTAAATTTATTTAGTTTATGATTTTATTCTCTTTGTTAAAAAAATAGTTTGGATTTTGTATTTTTAAAGTTAAGCAAATTGTCTTTCATTTATTTATTTTACTTAATATTCTGAGATTATTATTTCTTATTCAAATATTCAGAGGCTTACAATGATTTTGGGATACAAAATAATTTTAAAAGTTTAGCAAATAGATAATTTAATGAAAATTTTAGAAGATTTTATAAGGTATGCCATTGGGATTTAAAGAGTGGAAATTTAAGTGCCTATATGAATGGAGGGTTTAAAATGATTTATTTAAAAAAAATGAGTGGAAAATTAAGAATTTAAGTTTTTTATGTCGAGTATAATTAATTACAGAAACAGTTTTACTTTATTTTAAAAATGCAGGAGTTTAATTAACTCAAACAATTTAAAAGATTAAAATTGCCCACAATTTAAATAAAAAGGGTAAAAAATGTAATTAAGTCATATTTTATTTACAGTATTTGCACTTTTGTTAATTTCAATTCACCATGGCAAATTTAATATATAGATTGTTACATTTATGATAGAACTGTGAAATATTTGAACAAGGGCGTTACACAAGTATATTTGACTGTGTTTTTTAGTTTTATCATCTGTTTGATTTTTTTTCTAAAAAAAACTATCTGTAGTTTTTTTTTTAAAAACTTATTTTATGGGTGAAAATTGTTTGTCTACTCTGAAGATCGACTTTTTTACGTTACAGGGGGGTAATTTTTCAAAAAAATGATCATTTTTTGAATTTGTTATGGGACGTGGACAAATCGTATTTTAAAATACAACTTTATTTAAAACAGAAAATGATCATTAATGAAGTTAATGCCTTTTGTTATGGCGTGATGGAAAATTAGTAGTTTTATCTTTCAACATATCTATCCAAAAAAAAAACTTTAAACATATCTGTATAATGAAATTCGGTTCGATACTAGATATAAATTGATGTTAATTTTTTTTTTAAAAAAAAACCCGATGATAAGTAGACGATATAGAAATGGAGAAAACAATATAATAAGATAAAGTTCAGCTGTTCTTGCACTGTCAAATAAAAATTTTCTTTTTTCTTTTCCGTTCTTAAAAGTCTGGCTTCTTAGTTAGGAATGAAACTTGATTCTCCCAAGATCCATAGACAATCGGATCATAAACCCAGTAGGGAATAATTGTAATTAAAAAAAATAAACTTTGGCTTACCCTTATAGATTACATTTGAATTTTTCGGTTGCCTTTTAGTTTGATTCTACCTTTCTTTGCTAGATTGTTCTCCCTCTCCTACCACGTACGCATTTTCAATAATAGAAAAAAATAATGTTATGCCTTGGCTTGGAATCATCCAACGGGTTTAGGAATCCAATTCTTTACGTAACTTTCTACTGAATAAAAGTACATTATTTTTTTTTCCCCACTTTGAGAATAATCATCTTCATATAGGTGAATGTTGCGGGCAGAGGGGACTCAGAGACATAGGTAAGAGAAAAAAACTAAAAAGATAACATGGGAGTCCAACATTTTACTACGTGCATTTTGTTAGCTCTTTGCATTCTAAGCCAAGGTTTGGCAAAGGGTGCTAATGGCTTTGCTTGCAACTGGGGAACGCGTTTAACACACCCCCTTCCACCTCAAATAACCGTGAAACTCATGAAGGACAATGGATTCAAGCAAGTGAAGCTCTTTGAGGCTGATCCCGCAGCACTCAAGGCTCTAGGAAATTCTGGAATTCAGGTTATGGTTGGCATACCAAATGACCTCTTAGCAACCCTTGCTTCCAATGTGGATGCTGCTATTGCCTGGGTCAACCAAAACGTGTCCTCTTACATATCCAAAAATGGGGTTGATATAAGGTAATTAATATAATAGTACTGCACTATCATACATGATAAATTATGATTGGATAACGTTATAAAACTATTTTATACTAACATAGTGCATAACCTATTTGTTCCATTTTAAAAGGGTAAAATCTATTTGTGTAAATAAATTGCACTTTTAACTAGTGTTTGCTAAATTGCTAGGTATGTTGCTGTGGGGAACGAGGCTTTTCTCAAAACATACAGTGGCCGGTTTGTGAATTCAACCTTTCCAGCCATCCAAAACATCCAAGCAGCCCTTATAAAAGCAGGATTAGGCAGGCAAGTGAAGGTGACAACCCCTCTAAATGCTGATGTCTACCAAAGTGACAGTGGTCTTCCATCAGGTGGAAACTTCAGGCCAGACATTCAAGACCAAATGATCTCAATAATAAAGTTCCTAAGCCAAAATGGTGGCCCTCTAACCTTCAACATCTATCCATTCCTCAGCCTTGATGCTGATCCCCACTTCCCAAAAGAGTTTGCCTTCTTTGATGGCACAGCTGCTCCTGTTGTTGATGGCTCCATAACCTACACCAATGTGTTTGATGCAAACTATGACACTCTCATCACAGCCCTTGAGAAAAATGGTTTTAGCCAAATGCCTGTCATCATTGGAGAGGTTGGATGGCCAACAGATGGAACAGCCAATGCCAACATAAAAAATGCTCAAAGGTTCAACCAAGGCCTAATTAATAGAATAGTGAAAAGACAAGGAAGCCCCAAAAGACCTTCCCCACCGGATATCTACTTGTTTGGATTCATAGATGAGGATGCCAAGAGCATTGAGCCTGGTCCTTTTGAGAGGCATTGGGGTGTCTTCAATTTTGATGGATCCATAAAATACCCTTTGAATTTGGGTGGTGGAAAGCAACTAGTTGGTGCAAAAGGGGTGAGGTATTTGCCAAAGCAATGGTGTGTGATGTCAACTCAAGCAAATGTTGACCCTAATGTTTTGGCTGAGAGCATGAGCAAAGCATGCACATATGCTGATTGCACAAGCCTCTCTCCTGGGTCTTCTTGCAGTGGATTAGACACAAGAGGCAATGCTTCATATGCATTCAACATGTACTTTCAGACCATGAATCAGCAAAAAGATGCATGCAATTTCAATGGTCTCTCCGTCATCACTAACATAAATCCTTCACCACCTCAGAGCTCTTGCAAATTTGAGATCATGATTGATCTTGGGAAGCATGAAAAGAAGTCCACACCTTCTTCGGTTGCTCCAAAAAGGAAACTACACTCAATGGTCATGCTGGTCTCAAGCTTCATTTTCACTGTCGTGTTCTTGCTTTGTGTTTAGTTTTTTTTTTTTTCATTTGTGTTATGCAGAGTTTCACAAGTTCATGCCGCCAATTTTTTTATTTATTCATTTTCTTTGTAATTGTTTGTATTCTCACTAATGAGTAGATTTTCAATCTCATACATGGCCAAATGAATGAATAATTGGTCTTATTCTTCTAGTAGCTGACTCAATTTTTTAATCTCCGGCCCTGTTAATTATTATCTCAATTTTCTGCAACTCATTCTTTTGAATAAACAACAACGCGCCTTTGGAAATTATCCACCCAGTTTCTACTTGGAAAGTTAACTATATTAAAATTTTAAGGCACAATTAATATCTTTTAGTATTAGAAAAGTTTGGAAGGAAAAATTATAGAAAGAGTTAACATTACATTTGTTTTTATGAGCAAATAATTGTTTTTGAAGAGCGTAGGAAGGGATCCATAAAATTTTAAAAATCCATTAAATAAAATGTGATATTTTAAATAATAGGTGAGTGTTATAAAAAAAAAGTACTATATTAATAAAATTAAATTATCCACATAATTAATTTATCTTATTTTTTACATATTTGAGGAACAAAAATAAATATTCATTCAAATTTATATTTACATGTATATACACATTTAAAACAAGAGAAATACGAGTTTTTTTATTCAATTAATATAAATTAATTAATTATTAACCCAAATAATATATTTAAAAAATTATTTATATAAATGATATAAAATATTATTCAAAGTGAGAAATTAATTATCTTCAAATTGATTCCTCACTTTCTATTTTTTTTACTTACTTAAGAAATCTTGATTTTCTAGAAATCGATTTATTAAGTACATTTTTTATTTTCTATTTCTTAAGTTTATTTTTTATTTTCAATACGAAAAACTGATTTCTAAAAGTTCATTGTTTTTTTTTAAACTAAGTTAAGAAATTAATTATTTGGGAATCCATTTTTTAATTACTTTTTTTTAAAAATTATTTTTTTTGTTATTAATTATTTATATTTATGTTTTATTTAAACTGAAAATAATTTTATTTTGTATATGTTGTTAATTTTTTTGCATATTTTATGTTTTAATATTTTTTGAAGAGGTGAAATTATTTTATATTTTCATTTTACTTAATTATTAAAATACATAATTAATCAATAATTTATTTAAAATTAAACTAAAATTTTAAATTATAAAATAAATATAAAATTACAAAACAATAGAACAAAATATTTAAATTTGAAATAATCCAAAAAAAAATTAAAATACAAACAATATGTTTAGAACAACTTGAGAAAATCAGAAAAAATAAAACAACTTGAGAAACGAATGTAAGATCGATATTTTCACGCTAAATTATGAAAAAACGTAGAATTTACTATGTATAGCTTTGATCCACATTCAGTATTTGAGAACGTAAAAACAAATACATAAATAAATATTTTTTTTCTTTTGTTTATTTTTTTATTTTTAATTTAAATATTTTTTCTATTGTTTGTAATTTTATATTTATTTTATAATTTAAATATTTAGTTTAGTTTAAATTATTGATTAAATATTTTTAAATTTCAATTAAATTATTGATTAATTATGTAATTTAACAATCAAATAAAATGAAAATACAGAAGATTTTAACTCTTCAAAAATGATAAAACATAAAATATATAAAAGTTAACAATTTATGCAAAATAATATTATTTTTAATTTAAATAAAAAATAAAATATAGACTATCAATAAATAAAAATACAATTTAAAAACAAAAAGAAAAAAAAAGTTAAGAAATTATTTCTTAACTCAATTTATAAAAAATAAAAGAACGTTGAAAAAAAATCACATAAACTAATTTTTAAACGTATAAAAAACAAAATTTAATTAACAAATTGATTTCTTAGGATTGTAAAAAAATAGAAAGTGAGAAATCGATTTAGAAAACTGATTTTTCATCTTAAATAATATTTTGTATCATCTATATAAATGATTTTTAATGTATTATTTAAGTAAATAATTTTTAGAGTAAATTATACATGTACTCCAGGTGTTTTGTTTAAATTCAATTGATACCTTTTTTTTTTCATCCTGCAAATTATTTTTAATTGTTTAGCTCACATTACATTCAGACTCTCTCCATCCTAAACACTTTAATAATATAACAAAAATTAGACACATACTGATCATATGACTTTTAATGAAATTTTATATCCGAAATATCCTTATTTTCTTCATCTCAACTTGAGAATATTTTAAGGTTTTTGTTTCTTTTTGTTTTCTGTAATTGGATGTGAACCCAGTTTTTGTTAGACGTGAACCCAGCTTCTTGGTACGCAAAGTTAACACCATTCTTTCTTCTTTTTCAATTTTTTTTCTCTGATTGAATATGATAATTTGCTTCAAATTTAGTGTTTTGCTCCTATATTTGTGTTTTTGATTACTTTCTTTGAATTTTTTTATGACAATGTATTTAATATAATGTCTCAATCAAAAGCTCCAAGACACATCATAATGTTAAACTAAAAAGATTGAGTAATTCAGTTCAATTTATTTTTCACTTGTCCAATTTCATCTGGAAAATTATACATTTTATTTTCCTTGATGATGTAACAAAGACACAATTATTTAAACTAGTAGACATAATTAAATTACTTTGACACATTGATTTTAATTTCAAAACCAGTTTTGTTGGATAGTCACCCATGAGATGCTTCTTTAAATAGAGATTGATAATAATCTAAACTGTAAACTATAAAAAAAAATGTTATTTTCATTAGGAAACATACGCAAGTTATATTTCACTATGAATTTGGTTATTAGTCCATTATCTTTCATTGTGTTCTTGAAAATTTCTTGCAAGTAATTATTATTATACTAATAAATTGTTAATAATGTTTACAATACAAAATTGAGTATAAAATAAGACCAGATAATGATAGAAGAAGAAGAGCAATGGAGAACACGTGAACTAGAAGAGGAACGATAAAAACTAGCGAATAAACGGTGAAGAGAAATGAAACTTGAACACCGTGAGAGGAATATGAACTCGCACCTCTGGAATGCTATAAAATAACTTATCAATAAGAGGAAAATAAACGTGAATGGGATAGAAGAATGAAACGTGGATCCTGAATTCTGAAACTAATTGACAGATAATAATTTAGATTTTAGAATTAAAATATAAAGATAATTTTGTTTGTTCATATATTTTAATTAATGTTAGTTAATAAAAGAGAATAAAAGTAATATAAAAAAAGATAGAAATATAAGGTGAAATTTTGAGGAAAATACTCTAAAGAGTGTGAGTATAATTTATTTTAATTTTTAATGTATTATTTAAGTAAATAGTTAATTAATTTATATTATTTGGATAAAAAAAACTCCATAAATACTCAGTTAATAAAATCTATTTCACTTAATATTTGAATAAGATAATTACACGTACAATCATGAGACTAATTTCTGGTATGCATCCTCGAGCCCACCGCCTGCAATGGTACAATCGACAAATCACTTGCACCAGATTGAGAGGCCGACAAAAATAAAATAAAACACCAAAAATGGGAATGACAAATTTTTTTCACAAAAATAAATCTAAATAGAAAGAAAAAAAAAAGTTGGTATGAAAGACAGTGTAATAGGGTGGGCAATCATGCCCAAATTTTTTTGATGTACAAGACAGAGACGAAAGGAGAATCGAAAATGATGCCTTAATTTCCGTATTAACCAGCAATTAGCTTTCCACGTTTGTTTTCAACTACTTTCTCTTTAAATTCTCCATTTTATCAACCAAAGAAAAAGAAAGATTAATTAATCTATCTAAGTTGTCTCAGATTCAGTGTATTTCGTCTATTTTTCTACAGACCGAATGATTCTTATATAACGAAGAAAACCACAAATTTGAATCTACTAACTCTTAAACACTACGGATAGATTGAAAGCAATCAAATCATCTATATACAAAGATTCTTCTTTATCGTCTATGTTTTCGTGTATATTCAGTTTTAAGATTCTTCTCAAGCTCGACGGAAATTTGTCGGCTTTTCCCTCGTTAGCTCACCCATCAAAGTTTCCTCTTCTGGGTGTTTGTTTATTGGATCCGGGGCATTGTAAGATTTGATCATTTCACGAATCATATCATTATCAAACACTCACATTCTCTGGGTACTTAATTGAGATTGGTTGCCTCGGATTTCGCACTCTCATTTCTAGGGTTTATGTCGGTTGTGTTTGGTGGATACCCCTTTGACTCCGAATGAGCTTGACCACGAATAGATTGGTTCTTGGTGATCGCAGTGTTCAATCAATAGGTTCGGGGATTGATTCTTTTACAAAGGGGAATATTGCCTTTTTTTGCTCTGAGATTTATCCGTTCATTTTTTTTTTATTCCTTTTCTTTTAATGGTGATGCTTGAATATCAGAGCAAGATTCTAGTGTTATTATGTTTAGATTAAAGAGTTGTGAAGGCCCTGTGCGCTACTTGTATCAGCAAACTCGGCATCACCTTCACCATAACAACAATATTATGGCTTATTTAGTTGGTTATGATCCTTGTTCCCACTTGAGCAAGGCCTTTTCTCAGTATCCTTCTCTTGCTTCTTTTGATCGTGGAAGCTACCTGTCTTTCCCATTTCTCCACAATCTTGTTTATGCTAATGTTTTTGGGGTTAGCAGAAGCATTGCTTTTGGTCCTAGAAGTTGTAGCTTTGACACTATTGGTAGCCGCAGTGGTACTAATAGTGATGGGATCTTTGTGAGGGCAAAGGCAAGGTCCCGTGGCTTTGCATCGAATTGCCGCCAGCCGATGTTGGCTGATTTGGAGCAAAGGAATTCTGTTAGGAATGATGAGAGTGATGCTACTTTGGTTAAGGTTGATAATGGATCTATAAATGGATGTCCTGCCAAGCCTCCTTGTCTCAATGATCATCGATTGTCCCAGAAACTTGTGGTTGCTGTTGATGTTGATGAGGGTATGTATGCAAATGCGTATGCATGTGCCACTCTTTTTATTATATTATTGTGTTCCTTCAGAGTTCTTTATATTTTGTCATTTAACTTAATAGATTATATGAATTCTGTAGACCTCGTGCAGAATCTTGATTATGATGCTCCAAACCAGGAGAATTGCTTAATTGATGTCTTTTCCCGTCGTTTTTTTTTAATCTGTTTCAAACTTATACATACAATTGAAGATTTAAGAAACTAAGTCAAAGTCCCCTCTCTCGGTCCATGAAACGGACAGATATATCTCACTTTATTAATAAAGCTTCATGCTTGTTGCATGTGTATTTGCTTGAATCTTACCTGGTCATTATCTGGGTTGAAGCATTCTTCTTTGGAATACTTTTCAGAATGCGGCTGAGATCCCCTTTTGGAATTCCGTTTATTAAATAGGAATTCATGAAGTTGTTGGAAATTCTTAGAAATTGTGTAGTGACTATAGATTTCTAAAATAGAATACAAGGAAAGAAGATTCTTTTGCCATTGATACATTGACCCCCTTCTCCCCCCTGTTGTGTGATGATTGCTTCAATATTTTTGCCTGGCTCAGAGCATGGTAAAAATATGTCTGAATAAAATCATGACTTTATTTTATTTAATAATGGTCAGCTCCAGGTTTGTATAAGTAATAAATAATCCACTGCAGTTTGCAGTGAAATGTCTTGCATAAAATTAGTAATGTTTCTTTCTTGACAATTGAATCCATTGTAGAATGACTAATACTAATTTTAATTTTTGGGTTATCCACTTTTGTTTTTCTTCTGATGTTTTTCCCCTCATAAACAGTATTAGGAAACTTTGTGTCAGCTCTCAACAAGTTCATTGCAGATCGATATTCATCAAATTATTCAGTTTCTGAATATCACGTGTATGAGTTCTGCAAGGTATTATTTGTCTGCTTTGGTAATTCTCTGAGTTCTGCATCAGGTGTATTTGGCTTGTGCACTAGTGGTGCTATTTTACATAAAATTTCATTGATAAAAAGATAATCAACACTTGTTACAGCCCCTTTAGCCCTCATTGTATTGTTGTGAATTTGTGCATGCTTGTATGTGGAGTCTGATGCACCCTTCATTTCTGTTGCAGATATGGAATTGTTCACGTGATGAAGGTAACTATATCTGTCAGATTTTCACATCACATTTTTGTGAATGGTTTTGCTATTCATTAACTTATGGAATTTGTTGGATATAAATTATTTCCTTCTCTGTTGATTTTCACCAAACCCTTATATCTTGTTCTGCAGCTGATATCCGTGTTCATGAGTTTTTTTAAGACACCATATTTCAAGTCAGGGATCCACCCTCTTCCAGGTGCTCAGACGGCTCTTCAGAAGTTATCAAGATTTTGTAGCCTATCAGTTGTAACGTATGCTTTTGGTATTGAACTTTCTTCAAACTGTAAAAGAATATTGTCAGCATTGACTAACTGGAGGTATTATTGTATGATCAGATCACGGCAGAATGCAATTAAGGACCACACAATTGAGTGGCTAGAGAAGAATTATCCAGGACTGTTTCATGAGATTCACTTTGGTAACCACTTTGCTCTTGATGGTGTGTCAAGACCAAAGTCGGAAATTTGTAGGTAAGTCCCTCGATGCTCTTTAATGTACTGCATATTTTCTACTTCTTTCTCAATATTAACTGCATAAACAGAGGAGAATTCCAACTCTCTTTTCCTCACTTAAAGAAGATTGCTGTTTCAAATGTTTAATTGGTGATAGATTCCTGGTGTACTGCCATTGACAGGTCTTTAAATGCCAAGGTTCTTATTGATGATAACCCACGGTATGCCATAGAGTGTGCTGATGTTGGAATTAGAGTCTTACTTTTTGATTATGAAAACTCATATCCTTGGTGCAAGAACGAGTCTGTTGATCAGCATCCACTGGTGACCAGAGTTAAGAACTGGGAAGAAGTGGAACAACAATTAATGTCACTGATAGCTTCTTAGTCGTTAAAACTTGTAACAAGGACTTGTGGAAAACCATCCTTTCTACATGAAGTTCTGCACTACATGTGTTTGAAATATCTAATATATATTCTTGAAGACTTGAACTCACTTAAAGTGGCTGTAAGGAGACCACCCAGAAATGGCTTGAGGCCAAAGAACTATAAATGACAGGACTATATTCTTTTTACCATTTTGAGCAACATTAAGGAAGATTGGAATAGGAAGTTGTTCATTATGGTCGAAATTATGGTGATTTTACCATATGTAGGAGTGAAATCTAAATCATATTGTTTATGCCATCAATCTTAACCGTCAAATTGTATGATCTCTTATGTTGAACAATGATTTTACATGAAATAAAAGTGCAAAACCATCATGGGTTTTAGTCATTGGATTCTATTAGTCTTGTTTTACTGTTTTATATTTGGTCTAATTTTTTTTACCAGTCAATATTAGTTGTTAATTTTGTTAATTTATGTTAAAATGTTAGTGTAGGAGATTCGAACTCCCGACTTTTGTCTTCCTTCTCTCTTTAATCATTAAACTTTCTTTTTAATCACTATCTCGACCTTATAAGTTATAATTTCTCATCTTTGGTCTAATTAATTGTTGCTAACTGATGGATTAGTGGGGATTCAAGCCCAAAAATGGTGAGATGTATAAATGGATAGAGATAATATTACTTCTATCTTGCTTAGTCAAAAACATAAAAACTTATGCCGTAGTTCTACCTTGGTATAATTTGAAAATGACAATAAGTAAACGTTGTCTAAAACATTGTATTAATACACTCTTACTATTTATAATATATAAATTAATGGTGCTTGTTTTTTTTATAAGAATTCATGTCTATTGTAATTACTATTTTTAACTAAAATATTTCAAATTAATTGTATGGACAAACAATTAGAAAAAAGAGAAAAATATTAATAATAATGGTAGTTTTGAATTTTTTTTTATAGAATTTAGGATATATTTTGTTATCAACTAAATTAATTATTTTTTTTAATCTTGATGAATTGAGTAATTAAGTCTGATAAATAAAAACACAGGAAGTAATTTGATTGATCACCAATTAACAAATTTTCTAGAATCATACTTCATAACTGGTTGGATTGTACTGCTGCAATTGAAATTGGCATCTGCCTGTGCATGTGTTTTAACTATGCTGGTACCGTGTGGTCCATTTCCAACGTTGGCATAGAATGGTAGTTGCAATTCCATAACTGCAGTAATTATTATATTTCATCTTATTCACATCAAACATTGTATGGTGTACATTAATGTAAACCTACATCAATTCTTAGATGCAAATTACTCGGTCTTCTCTATCAACTTGATGCCATAAGCTTCTATAATATCCAGTGCTGCAAAAACCACAGCTCGCAAATAAGCGTTGTAAAGTACATACCACTATATAAAATTTATTGATATTAGTTCAATAATGTACATCATTTTTTATTTTTTTTGAAGAAGCAATAATATGCACCCTGTTAAGTGTTAATAACAGTCAATGACAAAATATGTGATTGAGTAGACTCATTTTCCATTTATTAATCTGATGCAAAATCCTTTCCTAAAAATCCACATAATGCGCATGTTTGCAATTCTGTGACCATGTGACTGCCAAGTATGCTAATTGTTTTTTATGGTCAAATTTTCCCCTTTAAGTTTAATTATTGAAAAACTATATTCAACAAATGGACAATAAACCAATATATCATACTCACCTGGAGTGTATACTTCAGGTTCGATAGGCCTTAAGACTCCTCTTGTCTGAATTTTGTTTGTCAATAAGAGCTGCAAAAACAAATGTCATTCACCAACAGCATTTTCTTGGAATACAACATAAAAGAACAGAAAGGGACAGAAAATACCAAAGCTCCAACAGCAGCTGGAATGCCAACAGTAAGGGCCATGGCAGTTGTGGTTTTTCCATCAAGAGTCTTCCCAAATTCAAGTAAAGTAGCTCTATGCTTCTCTGTAATTTGGCTATCTGGGTATTCTATTTCCACTTCATGATGCAAAAGCACCATATCCTGCTTTCAAATCAGGTAAAAGTTAAGGTATGCTTTAATAAGTAATCTCTGAATATTCCTGCAAATAAGTTGATTTAGCAGTATTTAAGGTGATATGGGGATACAAATAATTTTTTTTCTGTTTTTGAAAAAAATTAAATTAAGCAGTCATTTTTGTTTATATAACATTTAGTTATAAAATGTAAAATGGAGATTCGGTTGCTAAAAGCACTAAGCATTTCATATGATTAATAGAAGAGGATTGTTAGCAGTATACTCTCTAACAAACTCTATTATTAATTAAAATTTATTGGAAACTATGAAATCATGAGTGAAGCTCGTTAAATAAAGAGTGGAACCTATATAATTTTGTAATATTCAATAAATTTCAGTGTGTAATAAAGAATATGTTTAAAAGAGTGTGTCACTAGTATTTTCCATTAATTGAAATATACCTTTTCTGTGCTGGTGTATGATAACCTCTCCTCCATGCGGAAACAAGCAACATCAAAAGCACTTTTGCAGGAAGCAGGGATTTCTGTTTGGTCAAGAAGTCCCAAGAACCTATATAAAAAAAGACAGTCGAGTTAAGACAATAATTTTCCAAATGAAAGTATAAGAGAATGTGTAGCTGGTCTACATTACATGATTGTTTTTGCTGTCGCCATTGCAGTTCTTTGATCTTTGCAGTGCCCTTGCGTTAATATTTGCTCCATGATATCATTCTCTCCTATCAATAGTCCATCTGGATTATCGCCAACAACTTTGAGAAGTTCAAATAAGAATTTTCTGAAAGTTGGTCTCTGTCCATTCATTAGCAACGAATGGGCTTCATTGTTAAATAAGCTAATCCTAGACAGGGTCCCCATGATCTCACTAAATCCTGTACACCAAGTTACAACAAGTAAGTTTCAGAAAGATTGATAAATATAGACCCTTTATACTAAACACACCACAAGATTAAACATGATATAAAGAAAAGTATTAATCAATGTCAAATGTTGGCTTGAGAAACAATAGAAACATATATAGACCGTGCCTTCGTAGCGGAGGGTTCCACGGAAAATGGTTGATGCTTCAGTTATTCCATACAAATCCCCATAAAGTAATGAATTGCGATTTGGGAGACATTCCAAAGCAAAAGCAGGAAGGTCCGGTAGCCTTAGTCTTGTAGCCGAATCATAAAGATCGTCCCCTGTTCAAAAAACAAGTGTGATGCAGTGAGCTTATGAACAATGCCAAACAAGTGATAGAAAGGACTGAGGGGGATGAGACTTGTTCAAAATGAAGAAAAGAAAAGAAAAAAATGAACTAATCTTTTTCAAAATTAAGCAAGAATCCTCTAGAGGTCAACTATAGAAAATTACACGAATGTTACTAATTTATTATACCTTAAAAGTGGATGCATGCATGCATATTATGGAAGCATGTCAGAATTGTTGCTTAAAAGCTTACCATCAATGTGTACAGTTTCACCACCCCATTTGTAGGTGGCAGGATTGCGCCCAGCTCGGATGGCTCCTGCAGGACTCCAACTGAAATAATGGGCAAAAAATGAGTTTTTATAGTGACAATCATCAAACTTTTTACCGCATAAGCAAAATGATTATGTGACATACTATAGTTGAATGGTTAGCCAGATGAAAATACTATAAAGCAGAGAATTCAAAAGCATTGGGTTTTGGAAACTTACACTAAGATATCCAAATGTTTTATAAATCATGTCTAATTAAATACATGGTTCGGTATCCTTACTCTTAAGTTTGACAAAGACATTTCAAGAAGTACCTGAATTTATATGCTAATGGATTGTTAGCAGCTTCAGGAGATGGAAGTCCACCACAATAAGAAGTGAAAGACTTTATTTTTCCCTTCCGCACATGTGCTTGGTTGATCATCTTCATTGCCATCATATGATCTGGATCATCAAACAAGTACGATCTTATTGCAAGACAGACCCATTTTAGTTGGAAATATGTGAAGCTTCTAGAATTTTCAGAAACTGGTTTTCAGCTAATGTGTTAGGATCAAAGAAGCAAACAAATATTTTTGAAGAAGTTTGTATAAATTTGATGACATGATATGTTGTAACAGCAGCCCAGTAAATAAAGATTTCCAATAATTTATTTCAACTTTCTCAGAAGAAAAATACCATAGCCGTCCATGCAATCAGAAATTTGGAATAGGTAATAGTTTTAACAGCCGCAGTGCTTAGAACATATATTTAAAGAAAACATCTGAAAAGTGAGAACAATAACTCAAAAACTGACTTTACAATAAGTACATCAATCCGGATGCACTATTATAAACTATTTTATTTTGCAGAAGTCCTGGAAACCGATCACTAATTATCAAATAACTCTTACCAATTCCTGGGTCCAAGCCCATCTCTCCAAGAATTGTTATGCCAGCATCTTTAGCCTTATCATTTAGCATTGACATGGAGCTATCAACATAGCTAGCAGTGACAAGATGTTTTTTCAGCTGCATCAAGAAACATATTCATTTACTAAGCAAGAATAAAGAAAGAATAATTATGTACCAATACTACCCTTGCACTTTTTACCAAAAGGAAAATCTATAGAGATGTTATTTGTGAGATTCTGGAAGTAAAGAAAGTAATGCTTCATAAGGGAACAATATTTTCCTAGATTACTTCGATCTTCTCATTTTTTTTTCCCACAGGATGACCAATCTATAACTTGATTTAGTCTAAATTCAAGAAGTGACTTCAATCCTTATCACGTTATTCCAGCCTTTACTATAATCTAGTATGGATATGCTTTGTCCAAAAACCTATGTCATTTTCATCAATTTTTTTATTTTTCTAAATATATATCATTTCAGTTCAATATTGAACAGTAACTTGAAATAATGTGAAGCACCTCAATGCAAGCATTTGCTACGATAATATGACAACTTGGGGGCAGCAAACTTATAACAACGTCAACCTGCAGACAAGTAAAAAACTGTCAAGATAAGGCTACTAATGCTATCAAGACCCTAAGAACACAAAGCATAGATCATTTGATGCATGATGTTTCAGCATGGCAAAATCATAGTCAGCATTAACAATGATGGAAAATTCAAAATCATAAGTACGCTATATGTTAATAATACTCAATGCTTTTGCCAGCCAAATCCCATATCAATTTCTTTCAGGGGTTAGTTAAGGTCATTTTGTGATGCTTTCTAAAGAATCTGTTAAGATAATTGCAGAAGTTATTTACCTAGAGACAAACGTACCTGTGAAATGCACTTACACAAATTGGCACGATCCATCACATCAAGCTGAATTCCGGTTACATTTGGAATGCCCTCAACAGTCTGCATTGATTATCTAATGTAAAATCTAGGACCTAGTAATAAACCATCTCTTCTTCCATAGAAGAAATAAAGAAATTATTATGTGAAAGCAAAATATCAATCAAAATACCTGCTCTGCATCCTTCAGGTACAGAGATCCCACAATGACTTCTACATCAGTTTGACATTCAAAATCATCTTCCAACAATGTTTTATACCATTGGCTCGATGATGGCCTTCCAAATGATGATAGCATTTCAGCAGCTGGTTGACAGACCCGACCAGCTCCAAGAATTAAAACCGCAGCCTTCTTTCTGGGGTCAGATTCATTCTCTATGCCATTCTCTTCGACTTTACCAAGCTTAAGTGAAATTTTATTTGAATCTTGATTTGAATATCTATCATGTTCAGTTGGATTAGCAATAGCAGTTAAAGAATCAATGATTTGATCCAGAACAGCCCTGTTATCTGCACCAACCTGTTCAAAACCCAGCATGTTAAGACATCATTGATTATTATAAGTTTTAAAGGTTGGTACAAAAGTCATAGTTTAAAATGTAATTTCCATTAAAAAAATGACTAAAAACATTGTACACTAAGTCATACGGTGAATTCCTTAGGATCTAATATGCTTTGTGTTGAGAAAACTTCACCACTTTAGCTCAAGAGCAATGAAAGGCCTCCCGTCTTTCAAGTATATGGAAGAGCAGATCATTGAATTATTTAGTATTGCACATCAAAAGAAAGAGAAAGAACATTTTCTGAGGACATAAATAGATTTTTCGGTTTGAAATAGATAACTACTTACTTCAAGTTCAGAGAATGATACAGCTTCAACACTCTGACCCACATGGCAGTTGACTAAGTGGAAGGAGCCTCCTGCAGCTTCAATAATATCTAAGGCCTCATTTATCAGAAACTGATCAAATAAGTGACCACTCAGAGACACCTGTAAGTTATATTCAGCAATCAAAATCAAAAGATTAACTAGCAACTGATGGGATTACCATGAATATTAACTACTCAAGTTAATCTTGGTATGTTGTAGGGTTCAATCAATAGAAAATAATATTTGAAACTGAAGAACGCACCGATATATTGTACTTTTTTTTGTTAGATAGAGAATTTTCTGAGTTTTCTGATGCTTCCCTGCAAGCCAAAAAGACAGTGTGTCTGTTATATAAGTGGGAAAATAACAGAAACTGTAAAAGGGGCACAAAATTCAACTATTACAAATTTACAGTTAAGGATACAGACAACCAATAACGAAATATATAGATGAGACACATACTCTGAATCAGAACTCCGCATGCGTGGGATATAATCATATAAGGAGGTAAGCACTCCTTTATGGGCTATGCAAGCTCTCCTTAAGTGAGCAGGCAACTTTGTAATGTCTGTAGCAGAAGCCAAATTTATGACAAATTGGGAAAGTATGTTTCCAAAATGTTGGGAAGCCTAGCCATAATGAAATTGCATATTTGATCATTCTCCAAACCTATAGCACTCTCTTCTCAAATGGAAGTATAGGAATTCAAATATAAGAAGGCACCTACCTCCTTCGCAAATTCTGTTGGAAGAATGTCAACAGCTAAGCATATCACACCATTCCCCTCCATATCATCATGGTAGGAATTTGTTAAGGGATCATATCTAACAACAATGTTTAAACATTACATCATACTAGAAATAAATAAAAAAATTGTAACATAAATATTTGCAATTGCTGAAAGTTACAGTGTAAATAATGCAACTCTATAGCAAAACTACTATCTCTTTGAGATAAACTCCATGATAGAATAGTGTAGACGAGAGTAAAACAAATGATTTCCCCAAACTAGAAACATGGTATACCTGAAGAAGGGTGAATCAATTGAAGTACTGCGGTTAACAAACTCAATTGAACCCCCTATATCACACGTTATGTCAGCTATTCCAACAAGGGGGCTCCCCCGGGCCATTAAGTCTTGCATCTGCTTATAGCTCAGCAATTGAGGAAATCTTTTCTCCCAATACATGCAATTGACTAAGATAAGCAAATGTGAGTAGTGATTTTTAATAAGAAAAATCAGTTTATCAAGCCAAACGTAACAAAAACTGAATTACTAATATATGGTAAGCTAACTTGACAACTATTACAACTCTTCTTGATCTAGTAACATATGAATTAGATGTATCTTCACCCATGGAAAACACAAGAATTGGGAAGAAATATAATTTTATCAAGAAACATTTAAGGCCAGAGTGTTAAAAAGCAGAATTGTTAATATATGGTGATTAGTGAGGTAACTTGAGACTTCTTAAAAATACACTTTATCTGAATTACATGTTGGGTATGGCTCATACTGTTGTTGGTCTCATGTTTTATTATTTGTAGTTTGGGCTTAGGCCCATGAATAGTTACGGTGCTTAGGGTTTCTAGGCCTATATATTTCCTTGTAATCTGAGTGCAATTGTTGTGTGATTGCTCTGTATCCAATATTATATACATCTTCAACAATGAAAAAACATTTTGATTTTGAGACTTGATTTTTGCTTAATATTTCTTTTTGACAGATGAGAAAGAAAAATTCAAATTTCTGGAACTAGAAATTTAAATTACTTCAAATAATTTTAGTAATTCCTGACAAACAAGGTCAAGACAAAACAAAATTACTAGCTACCTATAACACTGCAGTGTGACAAATAATAGAATAGAATTTGCTCCATTATCAGTGCACTCATGAAGGGACCTACCAATAACAGATGCATATGGTGCTATTTTTTCATGGAAAGTGGGATTGTAATGCTCAGGATGTGCATAGTAGTCAGCCTGAAATTTCCAGATCATGTTATTAGTATACTATTTATAAATCTCAGCCCCTGCTTGACATATTTTTTTGCATATCCAATAACAGGTTTCAGATCCAAATTAACATGCCAATTTTTTTGCAACTTAGCAAAGAGCCATTTTTAGCAGACAAATAGATATGAGGAGATCCAAAACACGAGATCAAGATCAACTAACTTTGTCAAACACTTTCACAGGATCTTTGGGTTCAACCATGTCTTGGGCAGTCACAACACAACC
This sequence comes from Glycine latifolia, assembly GCA_013407115.1. NCBI lineage: Eukaryota > Viridiplantae > Streptophyta > Magnoliopsida > Fabales > Fabaceae > Glycine > Glycine latifolia. The sequence goes on from CM023957.1 coordinate 3,687,108, forward strand.
ATAAACTTGGAAAACTCTTTTTGAAGCATGCCTTGGTTGATCTGTGTCCTGTTAAACAAAGTAAATACAGGGCAAGGTGTAAGACATCTCAAAAGCTAATCAAATGCCTGATAACACTTCAAGATTCTATTATTATTTTTTAATCAAATTTAAACTTGAATTCCTATTCCTAATAATTTCAGTTATTTATAATTATAATAGATGTTTCCTACATACTTGTTTTATTTTTATACAATTATTAATGTGATAAACTTGTGACAAAGTGTTGCATTTTTATCTGTTCAAACTTCAAACTACCCTAACTTTTTTGGAATTTCGCAATCATCACTCCTTCCGCCAGGTGTCACACGTTTGACGTTACCCATCCTGATTATGAGGAACTTCATGTGTTACCTTGTCACTCTTTTGTCTCAATTTAACTAGGCCAAAAAAATTTATGAACCTTCATAAAATCTTGTAGCACATTGAAAACTGTCAAAATTATTGGGATTGGATGGAAAAGGAGTTCTACAATTCAGTAATAAGACTCTGAAATTGAATAATCATTATGTTGTGATATGAAACAGACCTACCAATGAGTCAATGACCTCTTTATACTGAAAATCTAGGCCAAGTACAAGTGTGGCACAACTAACACAAGCTGAATCCCAAAACACTCTTAACATAATAAGACTCATAACACCATAACAATTACCGTTCTATGTAGGTCGCGTAGTTTAGATGGATCAACAAAGGTATGAGGAAGAAGCTTAAATATCTCCTGTGCACCAGAACAAACTACAGGAGATGAAGGATTCAAAAGTCAGCACAAGTGACACTTTTAAGCATTCATTAGGAAAAAGTAAATGGGATATCAGAAATATTGGTTCATGAATGGATTAGTTTAATTTCATTTGTCATTATGTCTGCTTAAGAAAGGATAGCATTGATAAAAAATAGAGTATCATTTCCTAACACCATACCATTTCCTGAACCAGTAAATAAACAAACCAGGGGACAAATCCCCAATGGCAATCCCTGAGTCGCAATTTCTTCACCAACAGAAATCACAGCAGCCTTAGCAGCAGCCAGGGAAGGGTACATGTAAGATGATCCAAGTGACAAGAAAGGTGTTGAATATCCAAGACTTAAAAACCCTGGAACAATAAAACAGATAAGATGTAAAGCTTGAAGATCACTCACTAGACAAAGCCATTCAACAATGGACATATGACAAATTAAAACCTGTGCTATCAGAAACTTACGCTGTCCTAATCCGCGCAAAAAGTCGATCATTCCAGCTCTACCAGCGAATTTTCCAAATGCAAGTAACCTTTTCCCAGTGTCTCCAACAATTAATTCATAGTCATATAACGATGCCCTCTCAGCTAGAATCTGTTAGGTTGGTTTTTCAAAAATAATCCAATTACACAAACACACTAGATCCTGAATAACTCTTCTTTATTTATTTCTGAAGAATAAATGTACAGTCACAAGAGATTATTCTCTTCACAAGGGACTTTTCCCTTTTCTTACTTATTTTCTCTCTATCCCTCCCCACAACAGAGCACAGGTTATATATATCACAACCTGCTGCCAGCACTCCACTATTCTCGTTTTAACTAACTAACCTCCCTACTTATTTCTACGTGAGTACACTCTCGACATCACCGGCTTCTCACTCTTATTATTCGTAACAGAATCTAAGATTATGGAAAATACCAAAAACGAGTTAGAAGTTGCAAGAAACCACCACAAAATCGAAGTCACATTTCAAGCATTTAAGTATTATATATACAAGTATGTAACAATAACACACCTTATCCAGCAAAGGCATGTTTTCTTTCTGTGCTTTATGTGTATGTGAGAAGAAAGCATAAGCTCTGTCTGGTAATATCATCTCCAGCTGCACAAAGCCATATACATCATCAAAATTCTCTGATAAACTAAACACACTCTAGCAGGATGCAGGAACATGATCAATTAATTAAACAAAGAAATAAGAACCTTTGGTTGCTTAATGCCAAGGATGAGACCACATTGTGACAAGTCGTGTGATATTTCAGCGCCAACTTCTTCATAGAGAGCATCATGGTGAATTCTCTTAGTGGAAGGCTGCACAATGATCCTAGAAACACCTGTCCCACCATGGAGTAATCGAGCACAGTGTGATGGGGTCAAAGGTGCCCTTCTTTCCCATTTATTCACAGATTCTGCCAAGATCCCAACAACCCCGTTCCCAAGCATGATCCTTTTACCTGTTTCAACACACCCAATTGTCCCAACACTTCATCCATTCACATAACTTGATAACAACACATACACCAGTCAATGTCCTTATCATATTTTCAAATATAAATATATAAAAAATGCTTATTTACCTCCAATATCAGTATAGTTGAACACGTTTTTTGTGATGAATTATGGTTGAAACTGAATTAGAGAAGAGAAGGGAAGTGAGGAACAGACAACGATAAGAGAAGAAGTGATTCCTGACAGGATCATATAAGTGTGTAACAACTGAACCAGAATGGACAAGTTGTGCAGTTCGTTCTTGGTTTGGGTAATGTCAGCACAACAATATTGTAGTTTTTAAAAGGTTGAAGTGTTGCATGTGACGTGTACTATGGCTATATTATAATTAGGCACACGACATTGGAGGAATGGGAAATGGATCCTACTTTTTCTAATTGTCATTTTCTGATTGTTTTTTTAATCTAGAGTGAGTACCAGTATCTTATCTAAATTTATAATAAAAAATAATGAAAAATGTTAGAATCATCTTCTCTCACTCATTCTTTTTTAACATAGTTTTTATTAATTAAAATTTATTAAAAATCATAAAATTTAATGTGTTAAAGACTATAATATTAATATTCCTCATAAATAATACGTAACATTTTCATATTAACCTCGTGATCGACTGTGAGATGTGACCCTCCTCAAATTCAGAGAAAAGGCAATAATAAATAATAATGGTTGGGGCGCCATGTTGACGCCACGTCTTATAAAAAATACACACGCTACGTAAGTTATCATATTATATTGTTGTTATATTGTATCTGCAATAGGAGGGATAAGCTTAAGGTCTTATCTCTCATCATTTACAGGCACTTAAGTATCGTGACGTGACGTATATATCTTTCACCAAACTTGAAAAAGATACACTGGATAGAGCCGACACGTTTTGAATTTCTTAAAATATTTTTCTTGATTTCCTATTATAATAGTGATGTGAAATATAGAATAGATTGAAATATTAGTTGACTTTATTAATTTCTAGAGTCCAAATTTATTTAAATTAAAGACAAATGTCTTAAATATTGATTGAATACATTAATTAATTAAAGAATAAAATCAATGTTCGATATTTCATATTCTATTACCGATGTGCAATATTAATTACTTTTATGATTAATTTTTATACATGTCTAATCATTTTTAATAGAGTCTAAAATTATTATGATTTTGTCTAAAATTATTATGATTTTCGATCCAAAAATTCGAACTCAAATATTGTTTTAAAAAAATTGTCTAATTTCATTTAAATTAAAGACACTTTTGATTTCTTAAAATATTTACAATAATTAATTAAAGAATATAATTTATATTTGATATTATTTATTGTTTAGTGTTTAATTTTTTCATTCTAGATTATTTGATGGTTTAGAGGATTTTTTCAAAACAATAGATGTTGTATTTACAAAATCAATATTACATTAATTAACTAATTAATTAGAAAGATAAAAAAGATATTAAAAAGCTATCTAATATTTTATGTGATATTTAATAAATTAAGTGTATTTCTTAATTCATGTGTTAAAACTATAAAAGTCGTGTAATATAAAATGGAGGGGTGAAAGTTAAGTATTTGTCATTTCTATATTTTCAATAGATTTAATTTTATTTGATTTTTAAAAATTGTGAATACTTATTTAAAATCTCTTATCAACGACACATTAATTAAAGATTATAAACTGTATTCAATGTTTCTTATTTTTATCGTTTAAAAGTTAAGTATTAAATAATTTCTATATTTTCATCTGTTAACCAAAAAAAAATTCAACAGATATTTTTATTTTATCATTTAATGTTTTTTAAATATAAATATATATTTAAATATGCATTTTTATATATTAACTAATTGATTTAATTGTAATTTTATTATCATGGGTTTCATTATCACCATTTAAATCCATCAACTTTTAACCCTTTTTTTACAAGAGCATCTACTTTTAACCTATTTACAATCAAATCTCTATTAAAATATTTAACAAATTTAGTTTATGTGACAGTATTACTACCACGACAAGAACCACTTGCATCTACGCCATGAATTTTTAATTCATTATCGGTATTAGTTGATTAATTACATAAATTTTGGTAATTATATTTTAAAGCATGCAAATCGAAAATTTATTACAACGAGAGTATAAACACATAATTAGATACTGATTCCAATTTGTATCTTCTGATATGGGAGGCCTTTTTGCTTACTAATTGTCATTTGTCAATTGTCGGTCTACTTTTTAGATAATGTTTTGAGATCAGTTGTGTACTTGTTTCTTTCTCTGCTTCTTCATCGTGATAATATGTTTTTTTCTTCGATATTTATTTAATCCTATAAACAGTAAAAGAAATGAAGATACTTTTTATATTTAAATATGTTTATTAATGTGATGAAATATTATCCATACATTTTTTTTAAAAGCATATTATCCATAGATTCAGATTCTTTCTTTTTGAAGAATTTTTTTATTCAGTGTGATAGATTTTAGTTTGAGATTTTAAAGAGAGAAAAAAATATTATTTTTTTAAATATTGTATAAATATTAAGAATTCTTCCATAAAAAATTATTTCTTATGTTAAAAATTTGTTCACTTTTTAAAAAATAGATATTAAATTTAAGATTTTTATTCAATATTTTAGACTGAAGATGTCTAAGAGTTCCTCAGTGGATCCCTTGGGCCTTATATGAAGTGTCTTGCTTAGTACTTAATCCCTCTCATTTATGCCCAACCCAACCTAACAATCATTGCTCAAGAAAAAAGCACCAGCAATCATTAGACGAAAACAAAAGAAATATTGCCAACCCACAATAAGAAAGAACGCTGATTCTCTGATTCTTATATTTGTTATTAATTTAAATTATATTCAAAATTATTTTTAACAAATTTTATTCATAGAATAAAATAAATCAAAATCGAATATATAATAACGGTATTCGAGCTTAGCTTAAATGATTTTAGTTGAACTTTCGTTAAATTCACTTATTAACTGTTCTTAAACTATCTTACTATTATTATGAACATATTGCATATGGATTAGATGACCTGAGGCCTTCTTCGGAAGTCAAATGGTGCATATAGAATATCTGGCCATTGTACATCTTTCTTCAAATAAAACCATAATATATAGAACTATAAATTTAAAGAAATAATATATTTAGCGTACTAAACACGAGGTTGTCCATTAATACAGTATATTTTGAGAGAATTGGATTTCTTTTTTAATGTAAGTAAAAAGGGAGAATCACTTAAGAGTATGTTTGGATAAAGTATTTTAAAATTTAAGAAAAATTTAAATGTATTAATTCAAATTCTTTTATTTTCAAAATTTTGTATTTGGATAAAAAAATTAAATTTTTTCATTTTCAAAATTTTGTATTTGGATAAAGAAATTAAATTTTTTTATTTTTAAAATTTTAAACCTCATGCATGGAGGTGGGTGCCGTGGGAGTAGTGGAGGTCGGAATACTCATCGACGATGGAGACGGAGCAAAGAATGGTGCAGCTTAAGCTTCTATAAAATAAGAGAATTTCAATTTCTCACCTTTTAGAAAGAAATTCAAATTTCACATTTGTAGTTGTTTAAAATTATGTTTTAAAATTTCAAAAATTTAAATTTTTCGTATAAATATATCCAAACGATGAATTTTAAATTAAAGAATTTTAAATTCTCTAATAAATACTTTCCCCAATTAAAATTCTTTATCCATTTACTTCTTATAAAAAAACACAGTAATTTACTTAATTTTAGAAATATTATGGGTTATTCAACAAAAAAAATAAAAATACTATGGATTATTTTCGTGTTGTAAATTTTCAATTTTGGGGAAAATGGGGGCGCGGTAATTCTTTTACAACAGAAACAAGCAGTAACAGAGTGGGCTTTTCTTTGGGCCTCGGGTTATTAACCGGGTCTCAAACCCGACCCGAGGAAAAGCCAAACAGTACTCGAAGAAGAACGGCGCGCCTGACGATCATCGATCTTCCCCGGCGAAAACACGATTCTCACCACTGGTGAACTCGGACAGGGCACAGAAGATCGTGAACTCCTACGATCTTACGAGACAGATCGCGATTTTGACTACCATGGACACAAGAGATAGTTCTCTCGTTCTGCTCAAGCAAGGAGCTGAAGCTGTAAGTGTAATCACTCCCTTGATTTGATTTTAGAAGCAATTAACACCTACCCTTTACGTAAAATTTAAATCTTTTTCTTCTTTTATTGGTGCACCTATCACTCAATGGCTTTTAATGGTAGCAATTGATTTCTAACTTTTGTGTATGTAACGTTTCTACTTTAGAGGTAATTAGTATCGATTGGTAGCAAGAAGGACATTATGATGACATTATGATGAATATCATCCCTAAGAATGACACACTCCTTCTTGCATAGGTTTGAAGGCAACTTGCAAGTTCTGGAGAATTGATTCTAAGTCTTTTATACCTGTAGAATGGCAGAGAATTGACTCTAAGTCTCATTCTTGACAGATAGAGACTGATGAGTCTTTACATCATCATATTTAGTTCATCTTCTCAACTCGTTGGCTTCAATGACCTTATCATCAAACTTCACTGGCTTTGTCAATATTGGAGCAGGGTCTAACTGTGAAATTGTATCAAAACCATCAAGATTTCCAGAATTTGCAGTGACCAGTTCATTTTTCATGTCAATGTTGATGTCATTGGTGGAAGAACTAACTCTACAACTGCATTTAGAGGCTAGCCCATTAAGCAATTCAGGAACAGTGAACTTATCACACTCAGATGAAACATATTCATGGAGATTGTTTGATTCAAAAGAACTCTTTAGGAGGAGAGATAATAGTCTGAAGACTGAGGTTGATTTGGCTTGATCCAATTGTTTTGTGGAATGACAACTAAAACTTTCTATGACTGATGAAGAGACAACTGTGGGAGAAGGCTTATAAATGGTTTTTCTCTTAGCCCTTGGATGACCTTCTTGGTGAATCAGTGAATGTGTTGTCCAAGTGTTTAGTGTAAATAGGAGAGTTGTATAACTTACCAGCTTTGTTTGGTTTAATGGAGAAATAATGAGAGCACCTTTGGGATGTTGTGGGTGAGGCTACTTTGTTCTTCATAGCATGAGGTGGGATGTTGTTGGTGAGTCTACTTTGGGATGTTCTTCTTCTAAAAGTTTCAATTTTAGAGGAAACCAGTAGCAATTGAGTCCAGTAGCATCATGGGATCCATATAGTCAATCTCACCTAGTAGGATAAGGCTTTTGTTTGTTGTTGTCATTGTACTTGTTCTACCCCCCATTTTAAATGATTCTTTTTTATGAAATAGCACTGACTAAGTTATGATTTTATTTTTTATGTTCCTTTTTGTAGAGGGTTTTTGAGTCTTCTTTTGTGGGAAGGAAATCCGTTGTCAAGGAACGATTCTCAAAGAAGTATAGGCATCCAACTTTGGATTCAAAATTGACCCTCAAGCGCTTAAATATGGTTAGATTTAGAAAAAAAAAAATGTTTTTGACCTGCTGAAGCTCTATATTTTAGCACTGTTTTGTTGCATTTCTTGAATGCTTGGTTTCTCCCGTTGGTTTTTTGAGCAGGAGGCTAGGTGCATGACCAAAGCAAGGCGACTTGGGGTTTGGACTCCTGTGCTGTATGCTGTGGATCCTGCGTTGCACACTTTAACATTTGAATATGTTGAGGGCCCTTCAGTCAAAGATGCGTTTCTTGAATTCAGGTCACATGGTGTCAATAAAGAGAGGCTGGATGATATTGCATTCCAAATTGGTGATGCAATTGGAAAGCTACATGATGGTGGTCTTATTCATGGTGATTTAACAACATCAAACATGTTACTGAAGAGTGATACCAAGCAGTTGGTGAGTTCATTCATATCTTTTTAGGTCCTGTAATATCCAATTATCCATTCATGTTATGTGCCATGAGAAATGTTATCAATTTTTGTTACAGAAGTTAAGTGTATTTTGTTTAGGTTCTTATTGATTTTGGTTTGAGCTTCACTTCAACTCTACCAGAAGACAAGGCTGTTGATTTGTATGTTCTAGAAAGAGCTCTTATTTCAATGCATTCATCATGTGGGAATGTGGTAAGCCAACTTTTCATTTTCTCCTAACTGTCATGCCATAGAAAATTAAGGAGATGAAAACAGGGTTTCATTTGTCTGTTGTGACTATGAGAACCTGAATTAGAGGTCACTCTACAGAGCCAATGGTATAAAATAGCATATAATAACATGTGTTGTGGTACATTTTACCGATAATTTGCTGTCCAAATTAATTTTAGTACGCCAAGTTTAAAGCCTTATACTTTACTTCTTGATTTTCATAAGCAAGTACTTTGATTAATATTTTAATTATAGTTGACAATGAAGAGGTCTTCTGCCATGCTTCCAAAAAATCACCACTGGAATAAAGGCTTTTTCCAGTTTCCTGTTTTCTACTGTTTACAATCAGAATTTTATAGTTTCTGCATTAAAGTTGATTTGGGCAAAAAGATTACAGGATAAAGTTCAATTATTCCTTTTCACACAAGTCAAATTTGAATCCTTATTGTAAGTTTGTAAATTGTGAGTAATATCATAGGGTATGTTTGGGCTAAAGAAACAAATACTAGAGTACTGAGAAGAATAAATGCCTTATCTCAGAAATGAACTTCTCATTGACCAACAACCACCACTTTCTTTTGTACCAAAGAGGCTGATACTTACTCAACTACCCCAGAAATCTATGCCATCTAAGTTCACATTTCTAGTGAGAGGGAGTGAAGCCTTAATCTTCTATAATATGCTTTCTACTTAGACAAAGTTATGAACAAGTAATCAATTGGCTGACATTTTTTAATATTGGATTTTGTCTGGACAGATGGATCAGATACTTGCTGCATACAGGAAGTCATCAAAGCAGTGGTCATCCACATTGAACAAGCTGGCACAAGGTTATGCCCTTCCTCTCATACTTTGTTTAAATTTAACATATTTTCTTCAAGACATAGTACTTACTTCCACGCATTAACACAACTTGTAGTGCGACAAAGAGGACGGAAGAGGACCATGGTTGGATGAATCTTTATCGAATTTCATTATTGAGATATAAAAGAGATGACAACTAAGGATGTTATTAACATAGTGTAATTTTTCTTTACATTGCCTCTCACTCTATTTGCATATTTGTAATATGGTTATCTCTTCTTACAGTTTATAAAAAATGCGATGACTTTTGAACTTGGTTGGCATTTATTCCTACTGAGTATGCAACTAACAAACCAAAATTGTTTGAAACTGTTGGCTTCTGCTGTTGATATGTGCAAGGCTTAAACGTTGTACTTAGGTGATACTCTGTTGGGTGAAGCATCAATAATCGTTTTGAAATAGAAAATTGCATTCACTATTCAGAAGTCAATTGCTGCACTAAATATTTTTTTTAAAACAGTGCTTTAGGAATATCCCAAACCATAAAAAAACTGCAATAGACGTCCTAGGTGAAACATGTTTTGAGAAGAAAACATTCAATAATGAAGTGAAATAGTGAGTTAAGACATTTCTAGCTAATTAAACAGTACTATGGTTTAAGATGACATTATTCCTATGAATCCATATGGACCAAACAGCTGCTGACCATACGAAAATTAGTAATTTAGCAAGAGACTAGAGAGGAAAAGGCTATGATGCAATCCCAATTTTTGTCTGAGATAAATCTAATCTCCACCAAGTTTTCACTTGATACGCTCGTTATATATATAAAAAAATTAGTCATACCATAAGATTACATTCTTATACCTTTCTTGAGATACTTGTATTTGTATATGTCCAAAATAATAGCATAAGATGAGTAAACCTTGATCATTGAATTCAATTATATAATAATAATAATATATGCTTATGATTAGAATTTTTAGTTTTGATTTTATCTTTTTTAAACTTTATATTTGTATTCAATAGCTTGTGGGAAAAAAGATATTTGTATTTAACTTATAATTTAAAAGATTATTGGAATCACACTTAAATTAATGATTTAATTAAATGGAAAAAAATATATTTTAAAAAATATTTGATCCAAGATATTTTGCATATTTTTCCTATAATAAACATTCATGAGTAAGAATTATCTATTTAACAGAAGAATATATAATTAATTTTCATCGTGTACAAAATTTTCTTAGATCATAAACAATCATGCACCGTGAACAGCATTAGTTTTTGACACAATAGATTAAGAAATATTCGTTATTTTTAACCTAAGAAAAAAATATATATTATAAAAGTAAATAGTCCATGTATTAATAGTATAAATGATTTTTATATTATTGTCATTCATTTATAATTGCCATATATAACAATTTTATTGACTTTAATTCAATTATATTAGTTAACGGTGTAAAAAATTTACACTAATAATACATGAAATTTTTAAAGTGGTGTTATAAAATATTTTACTTGAAATTCTCTTCCCTCCTATTTTTATTTTTCTTTCACCTCAAAATAGTGGGACGTTTATACTTAAGAAGGGGACAAAAATGTTGGTGGCAAATTCTGATCCTTTTTAACGCGTGTCTGATCAGGCCCTCAGGTTCGAGTGGATCCCTTAAGGTCTACATGAAGGTTATTGTTTCCTATCCTTTTTTTCTTCTGAAGTGACTAATCCAAAATATAAATTTACATTTCAAAATAAATACAAATTTTAACTTTAAGAATGATGAATCTGGAAAGGTAAAAAAACATTCCAAAAAGTACGTAGGAAACAACTTATTGGTGCAGGAAGCAACAACACTTTGTGAAGTATCTTGCTTGGTACCTAAGCCCTCTCATTTATGGAGAATCCAACCCGACAATTATTGCTCAAGAAAAAACACCAACAATCATTGGACAAAAACAAAAGAAATATTGCAACCCCCGATAAGAAAGAACGCTTATTCTTATATTTTGTTTTGTTACGTTATTAATTTATATATATATATTCAAAATTACTTTTAACAAATTTTATTGAAAGAATGAGAAAAAATCAAAATAAAACATATAATAACGGTATTAATTCGAGCTTACCTTAAATGATTTTAGTTGAATTTTCATTGAATTCATTTATTAACTGTTCTTAAACTATATATCTTACTGTTATTATGAACATGTAGCTTGTGGATGACCTGAGGCCTTCTTCGGAAGTCAAATGCTGCTTATATTTCCCTCGCTGTTCCCATCACCGTGGAATGTTGTAACGAGAATCACTTGACACTGATCGTAACATTTTGTTTTGTTGCAAAAATTAGTCGCTTACATGTGAACATCTGGCCATTGTACATACATCTTTCTTCAAATTAAGCCAGAATATATAGAAGTATAAATTTAAAAGTAATAAGATATTTAGAGTAATAACTGGAAGATTTAATATGTGATGTGAGAGATATGTGACTTAGGATTAATAAATAGATAATTGATTAGTACCGAATAAACTGTAAATGGACTCACGATATATAATTCCTTAAGGTAATCGTTATTTGATGAGAATAATAATTTTAAGGAATTAATTTCATTATGAAATAAGATCTCATTTCTGACATTAGATTATTCTCTCAACCGTAGTGATATAAAAAATAAAAAGAATAGTTAAAGAAACAAAATCTTATTTTTCTTCTTTTTTAATGAATTAAAATGTATCGGATAAAAGTCTCATTAATAAAAAAAGATACACACTCTCTTCTATTAATTGTGAAAATCATATATTTTAACATCTTATTAATTTTCTATTATAGAAAACCTTACTATAACTTACACTAACTAAATAAGATGTTATTCATAAATAAGACCGTAAGAGAATTGAAACAAGAGGTTGTTCATAAAGAAGAGCTTAAGACAATTGAATTTTTTTTAATGTAAATAAAAATTGAGAATCACTTGGAAGTTGAAACTAGTCATTTAACAGTAATTTATTAATTTTAGAAACACAATGATTTAATTGACTCAAAAAACAATCTAAGAAAGAACCAAAATGGCACATAATCCAAACACTAAGAAAATAAAAATGCAATTAAACTATATTGATTAGTAACTTAATATGATAACATGAAGTAATTTATATGTCCTTATTCTAAACTCTTTTTTCTTTACTTATTTTAAAATTTCTCAAGTTATCAAAATATTATTTTATAAGCTTCAATATCAAACTACTTAAAATCAGAAAATCTAACTTTACAATAAGAGTTTATGTACTAAAAAGTGTAAATAATTTTATATTGTTAATTAATTATAAAGTATAGTTTAAATTATTTAAAAATAATTAAACTTTTATATATGATGAATTGAGATTTAATGATAAGAAAAACTTTTTTTACTATCAAAGTATAATAATATTATAAAATTTTGAAATCAACAACATTTAATCGCAGATAGGTACTTTTCTCAGATTGTTTAGAGGCGTCGGTGCTACAAAAGTGGGTAGTCATGACAAAGATGATTTGGTGACATTTCTCTTTCGTATTGTGAAAAGCATGCAACGGAATGAACATATACAAGCCCCTCATGCAATCTTTCATGTTGTGGAAACTTATTGAAAATGGTTAAAAAACAATTTAGAAGGTGTCTGAAATAGCATGATACATTGACATTCACTCGATTCATTGGTTCAGATGCTTAGCTTTAAAAATTCTGTTCAGTTGATATTATTACTCCTTGATTTGTACCGTAACACAAACGATTGATCAACAAAACAACTGATTTAGTATAGTAATATATTTACGTTCTATCGAGTTAGTTAATACACCATGACAGATTGCACATGCACACTAAATTTGTTAATATATATATAGCAGTATCTAAAAAAGTATCAATTTTGGGTTCAAGAAAAAAAAGGTATCAACTTCAAGGTATGCCACAAATGTCATTGTACGATTTTATACCTTCAAAAGACAAATGTCATTTTACGATTTTGGCGGGCGCACACAGTAAATGAATGTGAGAAAAAACCTAAAAAAATCATTAAAAAGTACAAGATGAAACGCAAACCGTAGAAATTAACTTCAAAAACCTTTATACGTGCATGAAAATTAAGCTTATCGTGTGTGTGAAATTAACTTCTCACTTGTATTTATACAATTATATACTTTCTTAACTATTTTTATGATTATCTTATTAAAATAATATCTTAAGGATACGGGCGGATTTGTTTTTTTTTAAAATTAAAATAAAAACTTTTTTAATTTTTTTAATAAATATATAAGATTTGCTTATCAAAATAAACAGAAAATAATTTTTTAAGTATAAGTAATTTAGACAAACAACTAAAAAAACAAAAAATATTTATTTTATTAAAATAAGTATTTTTTTAAAAAATAAATTTAAACAAACTCACCTTACATCTTATGATTTTAACACATTATAGGTTTATTCGTTTTGGATTAATTTAAAAAACATTCTTTTGTGTCATGTTTTTTATCATATAATTAAATTTTGGGTTGTATATAAAAATAAGTGTGAATTAAAAATAGTGTAGAAAATACTATAAAAAAATTATTTACAGCCTTTTAAACAATTTCAAAAGAAAAAATAATATATGCACTGACCATCATATAGTTTTTTTCACAATTATTTAATAATCACCTTAAAAGTGATATCAAGAATATTTCTAATTGGTTGATAACGTAAAAATAAATTATATTTGCAATACATATCTACTAAACACAAACAAAAAGGATAAAAAATCAAATAATCCAAAATACTTATAATCAAATTTAATTTAATTTATCAGACTTGATATTGAATTATATTAGACATGACATTGTATACAATATTCATTCATCTTATCTAATAAGGAGTTTGCTAGGGTTAAATATAACTTTTAGGGTTATTATATTTTTAATCCTTACAAAATGATTTAATTTATGTTTTGTATTAATTTTCAATATCTTTAAAATAACTTAAAATCATTGTTTGGGACAGATTATTTTTTGAGATTTCAACTGTTTGTTTAGTAAAATAAGATGTATGTTTTTTGAGATTTCAACTGTTTGTAAAATAAGATGTATGTTGGTGACAATAACTTAAATTTACAAAAAGTCTTTTTTCTTCTTCTGAAAAATAAGTTATGTTTTTGCATCTACAATTTTAAAACTTAAAGTCAACATTTTTTTCCTAATAGACATTATTTCCAAATTATCCTAGATTTTCCAATAACTTATTTTCCTTTCATCTTTACACATACCATTTTTCATAATATACTATATATGTAAAATCTAATTTTTGTCATTGTCTCCAAATGAAATTAATTATCTTTAAATTACTTTTCAATAAATTTACTCAAACAAAATCTTATAGTTAATTATAATAATAACAATAATAATAAATTATACATATAATTAATTACTAAGATAATTTAAATTTTTAGTTATTTCAAACACACCCTACTGTTGAGTGACAATGTTAATTGCTTAGGTGTTTTAACAAAACGTTAATTTATCATCCTAGGTGGTATCCAAAAGTTGGTTTCTATGATGTCATGTCACGTAGAATCACAATGTTAATTGCTTAGGTCTTTAACAAAGGGTTAATTTATCATCCTAAGTGGTATCCACTAGCTAGTGTATATGATGTCATGTCAGCATGAAAAAAGATATAAGATAAATTGAATGATTAATCAATAAAAAAAAAGAGAAAGGTTAAAAGTGCAATGTTAACAAAATTAACATTAGTTGGTAAAAAAAAAAATCATATCATCATGTCACACTAATATATTTTTTCTTTTAAATCCATAAAATAAATGTTATTTGTGCGCCTTAAAATGAATATTATGATAAAACAATGATTTTAAATCTTGAGAGAAAATAAATTTATAGATACCAATCTCAAATTTTAGTTTTTTCATAAGAACTAAAAACGGTGATTTTAGATGGATGAAAAATTGCAAATCAAAGAACAAATTTGTTTCCACAAAAAACAAAATAAAAACTCACTCATTTTATACAGGGACTAAAAACATAGCTTAAATTCAATCAATCCCAATTTAAATTAGAACTTGATTTTAAATTTTTTTACACTATTAGTAAATTATAAAATTCCTATATATAATATTTAAAACACTCATTATAAAAATTAATAAACTTATTATATAGAATAATTTATAATTAAATAATAATATAAAAAATATTCACACTATATATCATTACGTTCTAATTAAATTATGGAGAGTTATACCTCTGCAATCATTTGATTGAAATTGGAATATATCCCAAAAACTGGGATTGCTATAAATGTTTGTGAAGGGCCATGATACCCCAAAAGTTTATTTCTTTAAAATTGCAGTCACAGATTACAGATAGCATCTTGACAATCCAATCCAAATTCCAAATCCAAAGGCCAAGTCAAATTGCCCCCATTGATTTTGATTTTGAGAGATTCTTGACTATGTGGTGTATATAATGGAACCAGCCTTAGCCACAACACGTGCCTGATCCACGAATAGACCATTGATAGCTCAAATTCCGCGTTTTTATCTTTCCCTTTAATCTTTTTTTCTCTTTTTTTTCTTCCTTTAGCATTATTTAATAGTAGTAGTGTTGTAGAATAATAATATACGGAGATCCTAAAGCAAAGCGGCACGAGAGCAAGCTGTAAACGCGTTTTGTTTTAACAGTATTAGAATTAGAACTTCTTCATCTCTAAAGCACGTCGCTTTTGGCTTTATTGCTTTTGAGAATGACACATTTGGGATCTTTTCCCTTTCGTTTTAATTTATTCTTTCTTGGGATGAGGCTGTGCTTCTGTTCTGTTCTCACAATCAAATCTCCATTGATGTTTTTCTGATGTATATATCATGGATGGATTTGAGATGATAAGGCTTCTTATACAACCTTAACTCTTAAGTTTTGCATACACTTGAGTTTAGTTAATTTCATTTAAATATTTCTTAAATCTATAACTGATAACTCTTTAAAAAAAACTATGAATATATTAGATAAAATATTTCAATTAATTTGTATTTTTTTTAATAGTTAAAAGTTTATTTAACTGTTTGGTACACAGTTTTTTAGCAACTCCTAATATTTTTGAAATGTTATTTCATTACTCAAAGTGACATTTGTTAAAATAATAACTTCTAACTTTTTATATTTTTTTCAATTTTTATTTATAATATATTTATCTAATTTTATAATTATCCTTTAAATAAATCATAATTTTTTTATTTTTTTATTATTTTATACCTTTCTACTATTTTAATAACTAATTCTACTGCACATTTATAATTTATTAGGTTAATTTTTCAACTATTAATTATTAACTAATTTTTTAACTTTTAATTAACTTTTTAAATTTAACATGAGGTAGTCAACCATTGGATACTCTAGTAAGAATAAGAGTTTGTTACGAAGAGTTCGACACAAATTTGTTATCAAAAGCTCGACAGAAAGAGAGGTAGATGTCTTAGGACGGTATAAATTGACAGTAGTTAAACAAAATTTAATGGAGTAAGATATAAATTGGTGAACGGTATGTCTTAGGACAAAGTGAAGAAAAACTATAAGTTTAGTGGAGGGTTAAACCCATTAATAATTCTATATTTCAGATGTTTTTCTTATTTTAATTATTTTTCTCTTTATTTTCTCCATCTTCCTTCCACCTCTATTTTATTTTAGCTTTTTATTCCTCTCTTTTATCTTATTTTCATTTTTTTTCTTCCCCTATCCATTTCTCTTTCTTATTTTTCTTTTTTTCAGATCTATCATTAGATTTATCTACCATCGATACCAATTAACTTAGATTATAAGTGTTATTAATGTTGATGTTTAACTAACTTTTTAATTTTAACTCAATTTTATTTAGTTTTACCAAATATAACCCGAAAAAAAGGGGAAAACCGTCATTTGTGCAAAGAGTTATAGGTGACGATTTTGTTTTTGGAAGGGGAAGACAGAATTCAAAAATTTTCATACAAATAAAAATTACTAATATAGATAATTAGTTTGTGTTTAAATGATTAAGATAAAAAAATATTCACAACTTTTTAAGTGGCTATCGGATTATATGTAATCATCAAATAACTTTTGATTTTGATTATTTATGTATAACTATATGATTTAAAGTTTTTTACATTTTTAAAAGGAGAATTATATTTAGTTGATATATTCTCCACAAGAAGTATATAATAATGTTGCATTTGGCTATTATTTATTGATTATTGTGAGAAATAACAGTTATAAATCTAGTCGTGCTTACACAACCATAAAAAAATTCACATTATTATAAACAAATCATGCTTTAAAAAAGTGTTTAAAACATGTGTATTTTTTATTAAAAAAATTAACTATGAATTTTTAACTAAAAATTTAAATTATATAATTATACATAGTTAAAATAAAAAATATACAGTTAAATTTATAGTTCTTATTTGTTACATTAATTAAATATGCTCACGTACACGTGAATCCTTTTTAATTTTTATCATGTAATCGTGTACTATCCGAAAGTTGTTGAGGTTGACTGTTTTGACGATGGTGTTTATGGTCATCCCAAAATTAATGTAAAAGTTCTTATTTCTTTGGACGTAATTCATTTTCTGGCTAAAATTTGACCGCATAATCTGCAATCCTGTTTTACTCCCCAGATTAATTGCTAGATTTGTTGGCATTATTTCATTGACAATAATGTAAAAGTACCCCCGAAAAACCAAGCCTATGAAAAAGAAAGGGAAATAAAAATATCTCTACCGATCATTGAACGCCAACATCTGACTTCATTAACTTCATCCATGTTAATGATTTGAAAATTAAAATTAGAGTACGTGGAATGTGAAATTTAAAATTTTGAATAAAAGCTTAGATTATTCAATAATCTTTGACACATTCTCTTTATCATTGTTTTTTTTGGTCGGCAGGCATTTTCCAAGAACCAATTGAGAAATGAATATGAAATCAAGATTAATGCTAAAAAAGTGTTCTAATAGTAATTTTTTTTTACATAACTTGGGAATTAAAATAAAAAATAATTTATATACATCATCTTTTCTTAAGCCACCAAATGCACATTTTAACGAGGACAAAATTATGATAAATTTTTTAGTGACTAAGTAAATAATACTCCAAATGGTGTTCTGCAACGACTACCACCGCATACTTGAGGTCGAAACTAGGGGTGTTCGCGGATCGGTTCGGATCGGTTTTGGCCAAATTTAGGACCCAACCCAATCAAATTTGATCGGTTCGGTTCGGTTCGGTTTTCAGAAAAAAAAAATTGAAACCCAACCCAACCCAACCCGTTCATGAACAGTTCGGTTCGGTTCGGATCACCGGGTTACCCATTTAATTTTTTTTAGAACTACTATTTTATCACGATTCTTTCAAATATCTCATACAATTAAAACAATATTATCAAATGTATGAAAGTAGTAAAATTGATTCATTTAATACCATCAACATAATATTATAAAATAGACTTATAATATAAATTAAAACAAAATATTTGTGAACAATATTTACTATAATAGTCTACCCTTACACAACAATTATCCCAGTTGGTATCCTTGTTTCCGAGCAAAAAGTTCTAGTCTAAATTCACTAAGAATAGAGATAGACTGATATCCTTGTTTCCCAATCAGACTGGTATCCTAGTTTCCCAGCCAGAAGTTGCATGTCTCAATTCATCAAGAACAGAGACAAAACTGGTATCCTAGTTCCCAGCTGCGACCTTTTTCAAAGTCAAGAAGAAGAATACAATAAGATAGTTACATTTACGCTTATATTCCTTAAGCAAATAGGTATCTTTAAATCAGTTGAAGAATCAAACTTGTCAAACGCTTCTATATGATCTCACAACAATTCTCTCAATGATGCAAACATAAACTCTCTAATACTCTAATATTATTTGGAATGGAATGCATACATGAACACCAAAATATGTTTCTATTTATACTAATTTAAAGATATGATTTTAATCAATTTTTGAATGCAATCCTAAATATATTCTATCATATTATCCAATGTAATCTTAAAGATATTCTATTATATTATGCAATGCAATCTTAAAAATATTCTATCCTATTTTTTAATGCAATATAAAAAAATATCCTATCTTATTTTTGAATGCAATCTTAACCATTTATAATATCTTACCTTTTTTTTATTGTCAAATTATTTTTTTTTAATTTTTAATATATATATATATATATATATATAAATAATAAAATTTATATTACTATTACGGGTTCACGGATCGGGTCATCGGATCAACGGATCTGTAAATCTAAACCCGTGACCCAACCCATACATGAACGGTTTTGATCGGTTCGGTTCGGTTTTGACCCAAATATATAAATGACCCAACCCAAACTGTTCAGATCGGTTCGGATCGGTTCGAGTTCACGGGTGACCCGTACCCGTGAACACCCCTAGTCGAAACGAAAGATGATACTATTTAATCATGTAATTTTGTAATCCTTTTGTAATACATATTTCCTTTTTTATAATAATATATTAATAATAATACACAATTTTACATGATTACTTTTAAATATTTTAAAATAAAAGCTGCAGATGAAACTTCTTTAAGAAATATTATTTTTTAAAAATAAATCTTAGTATCACAAAGACTTAGTTTCTAGCTTCTTATCGGGGAGTTTATTAAAAAAAATATTAACTATAAATAATATATACTAATTGAAAATTTGCTCTTAATTATTACGCAGTTTTTTTATATTATTAACCAATTAAAAATGCTCTTGATATGACTTTTAATTACAGTATAATAATCATCCTAGAAATTAATTGACTTTTTTTAAAGATAGTTGAATGTAAAATAATTATTATAATATATATATATAGACCTAAATAAATGTACCCACATGTTTGAATTTAATTAACATCGAGTCTAAATAGGATATGAAACTAGGTTGATTTAATTAATTAAGAGTTAAATAAAATTCCAAGGTGATTTAAATTCTGCTAACTCATATAGCCAATAAATTACTTCATTTAAAACTGAGTATCCAAATTGATCCTTGAAAACAAGGGACACTTCAATCCCTTAAAAAGTGAATCGTGCAATCCCTTGAGATTAAAAACTTAATATTAGACACTCTAATCCTTAATATTTGAGTTAACTTTTTTCCATGAATCAATCAAGTTACTAATAATTTTTTTAAAGCTTAAGTCGGTTCACAATTTATTTTTCTATGAATTAGCTACTCGTGATTAGAAACAGACACTACTACAAAAGGAACATTTTAGGACGCACAGTTAAAGTCGGTTCTACGGAGACCGTCCTTGTTTAAGAAGCGGTGGCATAATTGTAAATAATTACAAATTTTCAAAGACGGTTATTGCAAAACCGTCCTTGTAACATATTTACGTAGACGGTTTTTCTCAAAACCGTCCTTGAAATTTGAGTCTTTTATATATTTTCCGTGATTCGACTCATTTCACCTTTTCATTGTCCCTCTCGCGTCTGTTCCTCTCCTTTCCTCTCGTCCTCAGATACTCAACCCCTAACCCGAAACCCCTTCCCTCTACGTCTCCCCCTCCCTCACCCACTACAACAAAAAAGCGCTATTCTGATGGAATACTTCCCACGGAAGGGATTTTGTCGGAAATTTTTGCGATACCCACGGAAGAGAGCGACGGAAGGTATTCCATGGGAAAAATTGGAAATTCCGAAGGCATTATACCCACAGACATCTACTCCGTCGGAATTATTAAAGAAATGGAAGATGAAATCTGAAATTTTTACTAATTTGAACTTTGAAAGAAGAACTGTGTTTCCTTTTTTTTTTTTGTGGGAACGAACTGTGACTCCTTCTCTTCTTCTCTCCAATCTCGAAAAGCTTTCTGTTTATGCAAGTTCCTCTTCTTTCCTCTCCCTATTCGTGCTCCTTCTTCCTCCTCTTCTTCCCCTTCTTTCAGATCTGGTGCGGCTAGGTGCGACGACGCTGCTGGTGCGTGGCGCGACGACGCCGCTTATGTGCTACGCGGCGCGAAGACGATGCTGGATCGAGGGGTGGCGACGGTGCAGGGTCGAGGTCCAAGGGCGGCGTCGAGCGGCGACACTGCTGGGAAAGGGTCTCCTCGAGGTCGAGGGACTGAGCAAAGGTGAGGGAGGCTATGCGGTATATTATGCCTTTGCAGAGATAAGTTCAGGTTTGAGAAAAACAAAGTCTCAGATTTTTACAAACAGCTCTGTAAGTTGGAAGTTACTATGGTTGAAGTACGCAGCTGTAGATAACTTTAAATTGCACTTATATTACCTACATAGTACTTTACTATTATATTCATCTGAGTTTTGTTGCCAATCTTCACTATTAACTGAAATTTTCTGTTTCCCACCTAATTGTTTGTGTTATGTCATTATATCCAGGCTTCTAAATTGAAATTAGGGGATATTAAAGGAGCATTATTGGATACAGAATTTGCAATGCGTGAGGGAGATGACAATGCTAAAGCTTTGTTCCGCCAAGGACAGGTTGGTATTGGAATTGAATAGCGTTCTGTCAAATGTTTGGAGCTTTTGTTACCCTTTATTGTGTCTGTCTATCAGTTACTATGGTATTTAATGCTTCCTGCTTTTAACTCTGGCGACTAAGTTATTTCGAATTTACCAGGCATACATGGCACTCCATGACATTGATGCTGCAGTTGAAAGCTTTAAGAAGGCACTGACTTTGGAGCCAAATGATGGTTAGTTATGAACATACAATTTTGGGTCAGGCCTTTGTCATGTACTTTTCTGTGTTTTAATTGTTGAGAAATATTTGAATTTCTCCTTTATTTTAGTTAAGGTATTGATGCATTATTGAGAGTCAGTTTCCCATTTTTTTAAATTTAAAATATGGATTTAACCTTTTTAATGATACAAGCTGAAAATTAATATCCAGATGATGAGAGAAGAGGGGGAATATAGAGGAAGAAATTTTGAAGATAAAATTAACTTAAGGGCTATTTGGCAAAGAACTGATAATGGTGTGTTTGTATATGGCCATTTTTACTAAATTTTTTAGTGCAGTTCTGCTACTTCAGTAACCTAAAGTTTCCTGCTGCTTAATTGATATCTCGCTATTTCAGCTGGAATAAAAAAGGAACTTGCTGCTGCTAGGAAGAAGGTGAGTAGGATCTAATTGTTACAGTTATTTTTGTTTTTTAAAAAGAATCACTTTTCATTGAAATGTAATATTTTTTGTTCAATTTTCCATACGTTTGTTTCAACTTTTCAAAATAATCAGAAGCCAAAAAGACTGAAATCTAATAAAATCAGAAGTTATTTTGAATAGCTTATTTTAAAATCAGCTACATCTTTTGAAAAAGTAATTTTTATGATCATAAACAAACAAAAAGTTAGCCTTTTTTTTCATAAATTATCTTAAAATTAATGACCAAGTTGTTTTACATCAAGACCACTTGTTTTTTAATCTGTAACAAACTGCCATATATCTATCTAAATTGAACAAGCATTGAAGCATTTTATATTTGTTGGGAATCTAAATATGTTTGTTGCAGATAGCTGATAGGCGTGATCAAGAGAAAAAAGCATATAGCAAGATGTTCCAATAACACTCTGGTGGGTATGTCTCTATCTCTCAGCTAAACAGATAAAGTAATGAATGTGTAGGTATATCAATCACCATGAAAAGTTGAACACAGCCACATTTGCATGACCACCATCTTGGATCTAAATAGAAATTCATGTGCAACAATAAAAGTTTTCCATGTTGGTTATGCTGTCACAATTGCTGATGCATAATCATAGATATATCAATTAGTTAATCATTTGGTTCAAATGAGCAGTTATTAACCCCATACCCTCTCTTTTCAGGTTTATGTAAACAACCAGATTGTTGCAGCATTTACATATGGTAAAAGGTTCAGGCTTGAACCTATTGTTGTTACTAAAAGTATTCGGAGTGGGGCTCACATGAAATAAGTGGATAAGGATTGGTATTGTTACATTACATATAAAATTTTTTGTCAACCTTTTCTTTTACAGTGAAACTCTGATAATTTTCTTGGGCGGTGATATTGAAATGCAATTTAGATGATGGACCAGGCAGTGCGTATGTGATTTTGATATAATTGTCATTTGTTCGAAATTTTTTCCATTTTAGTCATTTTCCTTTTCATCTTTCTCTCCTTTTTCCCTTTTCTTTAATTTTTTTATACTTTATTTTCTCTTTTCCTTTCCCTTCTTCTTCCACATTTTTTTTTCAATTTCCTCGTATGTATTATTGTTGTTTATTTATCATCGATCTTAATTAACTTGAGTTAAAGATGAGGATGTTATATTATTTGTTGAAAACTTTTACAGTATAATGTAGCGCATTTATTGGTTAGAACTTAGAAACCATACGGTTATTTGCTGTTTTCAGTTTTGGGTTGAAACTAGTATACAACTGGAAAAATTAAATTAAAATATTAAATACATCATTTTTTTTTAAATTTAAAAAAGAAATATTATTATAAAAAATAAATATAAAATAAAATCATGTTTGTCATAAGAAAATAATTTATTTATAAATGGACATAAGTTGTTAAGCTAAATTGTAAGAATAACTAAAAAAATATAACTATTGATTTGTTGCTCCTCTCTAACAGAATTCTTATGTCCATTGTGCGGTTGTGCTTCCTGATTCTGGAAGATTTACTTCCTCATGGTTCTTACTGATTAATCTCCTGCAATACCCTTCCCTTTCTTTCAGTGAACAAGCCACTGACCATGGTCTTTCCTCCATCTGGGTTGTGTCCAAGTCATTGTATATAACAGATCATTTAAAGAGATACATACTGATTTAAATGATTGGCCGATTTTCTTCTTGTCACTGCTAATAATTATACTTAACTTCTTCAGTCACCAGTTTGTGTCCTTGTCATATTCTGAAATCTCTCTCTTTGGGTTGCAATCTTTATCATGTATACATACTTCTACTTCGATGAAAGAAAAAAATTGTAAATTTGATGTTGAAATATTTTCTATTGTAATCTCGTCAAATTCTTATATATAGTGGCTTGATGCAGAGAGCTGCTAAAATAGAGCTCCTGACCTATTCTCTTTTTATTCTCTTTTTACAACCTATTCTCTTTCTAAGCCTAATTAGTCTGGGTAGTTGACATGACTTGTATCATCTCTACTTACAACGACACTAATTAAAAGGGGGCTTTATGATAATACATGTTTCTTTTACTAGTTAAGGTTATTTATTCGAATTTACCCAAGAAAGAGTGTTTAGGAGCTCTTCTCAGCAGTTTTCCGATCCATATTGCATGATGATTACTCTGTTTTTCAGGCTGCTGAGCCTAATGATAGGAAAATTGGAAAGCTATGTAAGTATGCTTCTAAGAATCCATTCACGCACATCCAGGTAATCATCTGCACATCCAGGTAATCTTCTCCACTCCAGGAACCTCCTAAACACAACAACGCTTTGCTTTCCCAAACATTTACCACTGGATTCTCCTTCCACACGCTCACGCACATCCAGGTAATCCACTAATCATAGTACTTCTAGGGTTCTAAGTTCGTCAACCTTTTAGATTCTGTTATTCGATGTTCCAATTAACCGTTGTTTCTTTTCTCTCTCACTTTCTCATTCGTCTCTTTGTTCACTCTGCTCTTTTGCTATTTACAACCACGCGTTTCTTCATATATTCCATACTTTAATTTGCTGTGTCAGATCAGTTATCATCTTTCTTCTTTTCTTTCATTCATCTCTACTGGTTTTCTGTTTATATAACCCGACTACCATAGAGCTTACAGTCTTTTCCTATTATTCTCTCTTGTTCCCTTTAATGCAGGAAAAGGATGGCATTTGCCCCAAACCGGTTATAACTTTTGTTTTAGGTAATAATCATCAATTTATTCACAATATTGCTGTCAGAACTGAGAAAATAGTGTTTGTAACTGAACACTAATTTTGTGAATGACTCCAATTGCGAGTTCCATGCTGCTCTCTTTCTGCATATCTTGTGTTTCTCTGCTTACAATTAACACTAAATATATGGATGGCATGTCTTATATTTAACATTGGAATTTGGAAGGTACACTAGTGAGGTTGATAAGTCTCTTATAATGCAATTTTAAGGAATGACAACACCTAGATATAGTAGTTAAGCTTATGTATGTTGAATTTTACTATCTCAAATCAAGGATATTGGGAGCTGAGGCATTGGGATTTGCCTTTTTGATGATGCTATTCACGACTTTTTATTTTTAGGGGTTTGCCTTAAAACCATGATAATTAAAATTGTTCTTTCACTCTCAGGAGGCCCTGGTAGTGGAAAAGGTACACAATGTGCGAAGATTGTTGAAACCTTTGGATTTAGGCATCTGAGTGCTGGAGATCTTTTGAGAAGGGAGATGGTTTCTGATAGTGAATATGGGTGATGTTGTCTTATCCTAATTTTGTATTTGTTTTGTTGGTACATCTTTGGGATTTTAACAATAAAAATACCAAAAACAGCTCAATGATTATGAATACAATTAGAGAAGGAAGAATTGTTCCATCAGGAGTGACTGTTAAAACCACTTATAAGAGAGATGGAATCTAGTGACAATCATAAGTTTCTTATTGATGGCTTCCCTAGAAGCCAGGAGAACCGTATAGCTTTTGAACAAATTTTAAGTTTGACTTTTAACCTCATTTCTCTTAAATTTGGGTTTAAGTTATGTCCCCTCCATTGGGCTCTTTTTTTCTAATGATAAATTGATATAGTATTGAGTTATTTCTGTGCCAGTACCTGTTTTTCTATGTATTTAATTTACTATGAATGTGCCACATCCTCTGTATTGAATATCTTTGCAAATGACAATAACTATGGATGAACAAAGTAAATTGTCATGGCAGAAAACTGTTTTTGAGCAAATAAATAGTTTCATGTAAATTCTTTCTTGTATTCTTCAACTAAATAAACACACTCTTAATTATGCAGATTGGAGCAGAACCGGATATGGTACTTTTTTTTGATTGTCCTGAAGAAGAAATGGTGAAACGTGTGCTGAGCCGTAATCAGGTTCTCATTAAATTCCTGGAGATTTAACTTCAGAAGCTGATTACAAACTTCTGTCTGATATATGGTACACATTTTATTGCAGGGTCGAATTGATGACAACATAGATACAATCATATTCATAATAAGCCCATGTATATTACAGAAAATGGTGAGTGAACATTGATTACATAATTACGAAACAATTTCTGTTTTTCATTTCTGCTACTCACAAATAATTTTAAAAACATCATTGTCATGTTTCTTTTTTCTCATTTTCAAATGTTTGTATAGGAAAGAAAGCAACTTTGAAAACAGAAACAAAGAAAAGGTAGTATTTCTATGATTCTTAGTGAAAATATGAAATGAAAACAAGAAAAGAGTTTCCAAAATGTCATTAATTTTCTCCCATTTGTCTTAACACGGTGTAGCTTAATCACTTAATACTGACCATTTTATCTTGAACTAGGAGACCAAGAACAGTGACTCTTTTTGTTATGTATGTTTGGCTTTGGCTTTTGAGAAATGAGTTAATTAACAAATTTTAGATTGCTACATAAAATTTGTTTTTCAGGATATTCTCCACCGCCGAAGCCAGAAGATTTCAAACGAATAGATTATCATAAAGCCTACCTTGCAGCTCTGCTTAGATCCATAAAGTGAGTGATGGGAACAATTATATGAGCAACAGGGTTATTTTCAATAATCACTTTGTTTGTTTACAAAGGGTAATTTATTTTGTGCAGGAATGGTGCAGATGTGAGAGGATATATGATATGGTCATTGTTGGACAGCTTTGAGGATATATGATATGTTTTCATAAGAATGTTGCTAAGAAGCCTATCCTTCATATTGATATGTTTTCAATTTTTGCACTTTTAAACATCTTTTGATTTGATAGTGCTAATATCATCCGTGTTTTACGCTCTTAATATGTGATGTAACTATAAACATATGCCAATATGATATGTTCTTAAATAATATAGTATAAAATTGTGATTACAATCCAAACTGTCTTCAGAATTAATATAAATTACACTTGTAATTTATCTGCAAATGTGATATTATTTAACGAAACAAATGTCATATTTAAATACTTTGTGATTTGCATTAAGGAAAATATATAAACGAATTAAAAAAAAAAATGCGAAACGAGGACGGTTATTTGGAAAAAAACCGTCCTTGTATCCTTTTTTATTTAAAAAAAAAAAGTTAATTTAAATTCGAGGACGGTTTTTGGACAAAAACTGTCCTTGTATGTCTACATACAAGGACGGTTTTTACCCAAAAACCGTCCTTGTATCCTATTTATTTAAAAAAAAAAAATAATAATATAGATTTGAGGACGGTTTTTTGGATGAAAACTGACCTTGTATGTACACATACAAGGACGGTTTTTACCCAAAAAACCGTCCTTGTATCCTATTTGTTTAAAAAAAAAAAATTAAATAAAAATACATTTGAGGACGGTTTTTACATAAAAACTGTCCTTGTATGTATACATACAAGGACGGTTTTTACGTAAAAACCGTCCTTGTATCTCAATTTAAAAAAAAAAAAAAAAACAAATTAAAATAATCAACAAGGACGGTTTTTCCGGAACCGTCCTCGAAAGCGGCCATTTACAATGACAGGCGCTACAAGGACGGTTCGACAACCGTCCTCGTATGGCCCGTAGAACCGACCTCGAATGCGATTTTTGTAGTAGTGAGAGGAAAATGATTTACTGGTCAAAGTTTGCGGTATTTGAAATAGACAAACCAAATGTTTTAATTTTCTAGGGATCAAGGTGTCCCTATTATTTTAGTGATTGATTTGAACCTTCATATTTAATTGAGTCAAAATCTTATATATATATATATATATATATATATATATATATATATATATATATGTATATATAAAAGTAACACTTTTTTATAGGAAAAAGTAAATTAATCATGCTGTATGTAGATCACAAGAAAATATAAGGAGAATTCAAATTGTTTTTTAAAAACTTTCGCAAAATTCTTTCTTAAAAACGTTTTAAAATGATTGGATCATCTTATTGATATAAAAGAAATCTTAAAAACCCAGTTCGCCAACATCAAATGATGTGTATACAATTAATTTTTTAGGTTAGTTAAAATAAATAACAATATAAGGGAAATGATATTCTTTAGGTTTAAATATTAGAATTCAGTAAAAAAAAGGTTTAAATATTATAATTAATAATAATAAATACTAAAAAATAATTGGTTAATGACATTGATCGAAAGTGATAAAAAAAAATCAAAATGTCGTTGAGAGACATATTCAATAATCATGCATTATCATGAAAAAGTATGTTTATATAAAAACTTTTTAAAAATATAAATATATTTTGACATTTCTTGAAAAAAGAATGTAACTTATTTACCCAACATTATCTCTTGTTTTACTCTTGAATGGTTAATTAGTGCATGTCAGCATCTTTTTTACTAAACGTATTGAAACCGTGTAATTGGAAGGAAACCTTTGGCTGCCTGTAGTGAAAGAAAACAACATTAATTCATGAGCCAGACCCATACTACTTTGTCTAATTACGAGGGAAAAGGACAAGCGCGGGTCGCTTGCATAGGAAACGATAACATTTTTATTTTCGTTTCATACGGTATGGAAGAATAAAGAAGATTCAAATGATAAAGTGGACATTTTTTTTTTCTTTTTCTTTTATTTGGTGACGGTGGTAGGAAGGAAAAAAATGAAAAACAGAGAAGAGTCGATGTCAATGCAACAAATTGATTCGGTGGAAGCTGTAGTAGTAGCAGTCAAGAATAGGAATCCATTAACCCAGTGTCGGATTTGGTTCTGCAACCTGTAATTGTGACATGCATGGTTAAGTTACCGCCGACACTGCCCTCTTTTTTACGTTGTGCAGCATCTCCTCTCTTGTGAGAAATTATATTTTTACATTGTTTTTAAATAATAAAATAGAAAAAAAATGTAAGATAAGTTTATTCAGATTTCTTGACTTAGATGAGACTGTTGGTCTTCTGGGTCCAAGATTTCTTGACTAATTAAGGAGGAGGTAACGATTAATAAGAGGTGGGTTGTTGACTATATAATAAGTGACAGAGTTGGAAATTAAAATAATATGGATGGGTTAAAATAATTAAGATTTTAATGTATAGATTAATTAAATTTAATAATTTTGATAATATTGTTTTTTGTGATTATTTTAAACACTTAAAAATCTTACTTATATGCCCCCATGTTATAATAAGAAAGCTCCACCCTTGATTGTAAACAAGCACTGAAAAATGTTGATAGAGGTAAGCTTTTGAGTAGATTGAGTGCAATTGAAAAGAAATACTGAAAAATAAGTGAAGACGCCTAAGTTAGTGAGTATTCCATCAGAGCAACATTTTATACTAAATAAGTACTTACTATATATATAGGTAATGATTATATTAATAGATGTGTAATTAAATTGGGTTGAAACGCATAATATCATGAGGCCAAAGATAATCTTTCAAGGACTTATTAATCAAAATGGATTAAAAAAGAAAATTATTTAGTGATTTGGTATAGTTTTGAATCGATTTATTTAATGAGTTATTTTTGTCACATAAAATATAAGATAGATAATTTGAAAAAAAATTATGTTCTTTTTTGTCATTTTCTTTTATATCGACTTTGTATTTATTATTATATTGGTTATAAATATAATCAAATGATAAAAAAAATAACCATATTTGATAAATTGTTCTAAAACTATACTAAATTAATAAATAATTTTCTTTTTTAACCCATTTTGGTAAATAAGTCATCTTTCAAAGAGTTGAGTGATATTCTTCCGGTTGATGCAGCTGCAAAATGAATTTACTTTAAGACTAGGTATGATTCTCTATGCATTATTTCATCTTAGAAATTTTACTCTTAGGTACTAATTCAGATTAATTAGTGTTGGATTGAAGTGACTCACTATATAGAATGGATCGACCTCAAGTATAGTCAGAAACAATGAAATTGTTGACGCACTAGAGAAAATAGTATTATATAAAAATATAATTCATCCATTTTTTTCATTATATTATGTAATTATATATGTAATTAAATAAAACTATATAGGATAAAAATGTTCAAAAGATAGATGCCAACAGATAAAATTATTCTCTTTATAATGATTATAGATTATCATTTTTATGTATCGTTTGTTAAGAAAATTTTAAAAATTAATATATGATATATTTTTTTTCCAACACACTAGCTAGTTTTATGGGTATTTATTTTTTTGAAGGATTTATGGTATTCCAAATAATTTTTTTAGGTATATACATAAAAGGTGTTTATCAGTACGTCAACAATTAAAAATTAATTAATTTATGTCAAAAACATAAAAACCATTAAAGTCAACTTTATGTATTCCAATAAAACTTACTTTGTACATTTAACTAGACCCTAATCAACATATTAAAGTAACATCGATCCACGTACCAAATTTTGTTAACAGCAACATAGTAATATACTAATGTGTAATAACATTTAAAAAAAAAGAAGAAAAAATCATATTCCCACGGCTGCATTCCAACCTCTCCTCCCCCTTTAAATATCCAACCTCTCTCTCACTCCTTCTTGGCAACTGGTTCTTCCAAATGGCTATTCCTTCACTAATAAAGCATCCACAAAGAACACCCTCTCTCACATTCACCTTCTCCTTCCTCCTCTTTCTCACTATCTGCACCCCATTGGCTGCTGCTCACACCGACTTCGCAGGTTCAGCCTGCCTCAAGGTTTCCCCTAGCCACTTCGCCGGCTCAGTGAGCGAAGTCATCACTGCCATACGTCAACTCGCTTCCATCCTCTCACGCTTCGGCTCTCCCTTGGCCAACTTCCGCCTCCGCACCGCCATCGCCGACTGTCTCGACTTGCTCGACCTCTCCTCCGACGTCCTCTCCTGGGCCCTCTCCGCCTCTCAGAACCCCAAAGGTACATCCTGTGTTATTATAACTATAAACCAAAAATATAAGTAGGGGGAATAATTAACTCTGATTGTGTGGCAGGGAAGCATAACAGTACGGGGAACCTGAGTTCGGATTTGAGGACATGGCTAAGTGCGGCGCTTGCACATCCAGAGACGTGCATGGAGGGATTCGAAGGTACAAATAGCATTGTGAAGGGTTTGGTCTCTGCAGGCATCGGGCAAGTGGTGTCGTTGGTGGAGCAGCTTCTTGCGCAGGTGCTGCCCGTACAGGATCAATTTGATGACGCCAGCAGCAAGGGGCAATTTCCTTCTTGGGTTAAGCCCAAGCAAAGGAAGCTGCTGCAAGCAATTGGAGTGACTCCTGATGTCACTGTAGCTTTAGATGGGAGTGGGAACTACGCTAAGATCATGGATGCGGTGCTTGCGGCTCCTGATTATAGCATGAAGCGTTTTGTGATTTTGGTAAAGAAGGGTCTTTATTTTGAGAACGTGGAGATCAAGAAGAAGAAGTGGAATATTATGATGCTTGGACAGGGGATGGATGCCACCGTCATCTCCGGTAGCCGGAGTGTCGTCGACGGCTGGACCACCTTCCGCTCAGCTACATTCGGTAAGTATATGCTACTACTATTTTTGTCTTCGCTTTCCTTCTCTTTGTTTTTAATAACATTTAACATTAAATCAAAAGAAACATACAATATGATGCAAAATTCAAAATAACTGCTTTGGGTTTCGATAGAATCTTCTATTTTGAAGCCTAAAGTTGATTGCCTACCAGATAGGGTAATAGCATGATAGCGGGAACTTTTCACCATGCTTTTTTTAACAATCGTATTCCTTAAATATTTTATTAATATCACGTTTATAATAGTAATTTTTTTTACCGTTGTTTCTTTTAAGGTTTTTATACACAACTCAAGAAATAAAATATTTTTTCTTCGCTTTCCTTATTTCTTTGATAGTTGTAACATTTAACAATAAAATACAACAAAAAGCAAAGGATATGGTGCAAAATTGGAAAAACCCTGCTTTATGTTTCGATGGAATCTTCTATCTTCATTCTTGAAGCCTAAAGTTGATTTCCTACAAGATAGGGTAATAGCTAGCGTGATAACGGGAAGTTTTTACCATGCTTTTTTTTTTTTAACGTTAATGAGTCTAATAAAAACGAATAAAATTAATATTTATATTTTTTATAGACTAACATGAAATATTTGTATTGTGAAGAACACGTGTGTCGTACGAAATTTCTCCCTCACGAATTTAGAATTTCAATATTCTTTATGTGCGTTTATAAATTTTAGCAGACAATAACTAATTACTGTTGAGTTGGGTTATTGGCTTTTATTGTTTCACAATAAATAACTGAAAATTCACTAGGAATAACAATAATTAACGAGCTTTATACTGTTCATGAAAACCGAAAGGTGCTGGCATAATAAAAAAGCGATTGCCATCCGATACCGATAAGGGCCCCTTACATTACTTTTATATCTGTAGAATACCTTAACCTTTAAAAAAAGTTTTTCTAACAAAATGTTTTTTTTAGCAGAAAATATGATTAAATAATTGAACAGCATATATATGGTCCAAATTAAATCCCTAGTCATGATATCTTATTTTTTTAAAAGGTTTTGGTACGGCAAAAAATAATAATACCAATACGAATTATTAAATACGTGTTGATCACTAAAGTTTATATAAAATATTTGTAAGTATTTCAAAACAAACCAAGATAACGGTATTTAGTTATAAAATTTGATCCTGGAAGTAATCCATGACAGAATAAGTAAAACTATAAAAGTATAGTCAGGAAGCTAGTGTGAAGAAGAAGATTCCATTCCAGGAAATCCAGGCTCATTACCAACATAATCCATTTCTGCAAGCTAACACCTAATGAATCAGCATATATAAAACAATGAATGCAGTGGGTCAAAGTTGTTCTGATTAGGAACAATCCCTTCTGAACACACAAGATTGAAGGAAGTGATTTAATATATAATTTCGACTTATAACAACTTTCAACAGTAAGTAGGGCCTCAATATTTAACCATGTATTAGCCACTAACTAACATAATCCACCACGTATGCAACTAACCGATAATTAACAATTAATGAGCACGTGCATGCAATTAAAATCCTCAAAACCATCTCATTCAGCGACGGAAATGTTTAACCAAATTCTCATTTTGTACCAACAAATTGTGGTCCGAGCGGTACTCGATTCTAAATAAGGTCTCGAGTTCAGCACTTCTGAATGAAAAAAAATGTGATTGAAAGAAGAAAAATCTTAAAAATGATATGTCGATCGACGAATATTAATCATTCACAAAAAAAAAAACAGTGAATATTCTGTAACGATATTGTGACCAATTTTTTTTTTCTCATTTTGTACTTGTTTAATTGTGTGTGCAGCTGTGAGTGGCAGAGGGTTCATAGCAAGAGACATATCCTTTCAGAACACAGCAGGGCCCGAGAAGCACCAAGCAGTGGCACTAAGATCAGACTCTGACCTCTCCGTCTTCTTCCGATGTGGGATTTTCGGTTACCAAGACAGTCTCTACACCCACACAATGCGCCAATTCTTTAGAGACTGTACAATCAGCGGCACAGTTGATTACATCTTCGGTGACGCCACTGCAGTGTTCCAAAACTGCTTCCTAAGAGTAAAAAAAGGGTTGCCAAACCAAAAGAACACAATCACAGCACACGGTAGACAAGACCCAAATGAACCAACCGGTTTCTCATTCCAGTTCTGCAACATAACTGCAGATTCTGATCTTATACCTTCGGTTGGAACCACACAAACGTACCTGGGGAGACCCTGGAAGAGTTACTCACGAACCGTTTTCATGCAATCGTACATGAGTGAGGTGATAGGGGCAGCAGGGTGGTTGGAGTGGAATGGAAACTTTGCACTGGACACATTATACTATGCTGAGTACATGAACACTGGAGCAGGTGCTGGAGTTGCTAACCGTGTGAAGTGGCCAGGGTACCATGCATTGAATGATTCGAGCGAGGCTAGTAACTTCACAGTGTCTCAATTTATTGAGGGGAATCTATGGTTGCCTTCAACTGGAGTAACCTTCACTGCGGGAATCACAGTTTAACAGAAATAAACTACTACTACTGCCACGCCTTGGCATTCTCTTGTACTTAATTATATAAAGTTATTATATATTTATAGTTTATATCATGGGGAAAAAAAGGTATTAAAAGAAAGAGGTGAATGGGTCCGTGTTCACTTTAATTAATTAATTAATTGGTACTTGATTATTAAAGATTTTCCATTTTTTGGTTTGGGAGGGCCTTGGTAGTTCGGTGTTTTTCTTTTTTAATTAAAGGGAGGCTATAGCCATTAGAAACGAATAACTCTAGGGAAACAAGTTCCCATGCAATCACTCCAAAGCAAACTCTTGCACTCTACAGGAGGTAGCTCGAAAATGTGACCAATAGGGATGTCATGACCCTTGGCTGCCAAACAATCAGCCACATGCAACATTTGTTTCCCGAAAGACATAGTTGGGTGTTTTGCGTTTTGGAGAAAATGGAGGCAACAAATATACGTGTGTTGTGTTGCATTGCATAGTGCAGTTTTAACACGAAGCTGTCATGTTTGATTGATGATTAATTATACTTTATGAAAATTATTTATATAGTTAGTATATATTTTCTTTATTCTTAATTATAAGATTTTTTAAATTAATTCATACTATTTAAGAAAAATAGTTATTATATTAAATTTGTTAATTATTTATACTATTATTCTAAAATGACATTTTTATTTTCTCTCTATCCATTTATTTATTTCTCATTAATATTTGGAGAGAAAATAATTAAGTATATATAAAAAAAATAATTAGTATATCTAAAAATTAAGAAAGAGTCTTATAAAAAATGAACAAACAAAATTTTGAAAATATCTTATAATTAGGGACTAAGTAAGTATAAAAGAGATATAATTTCATGTTTAGCTTTAACTAATTAATTAATAGGTAAAATATTTTTTAAAAATAAAGTATTTTTTTGTTAAGTATGGATTAAATATAGTTCTAATTATCATCCATATTTTAAAATTAAAAAATAGTATGATTTAAGCATCAAAGAGGAAATTATAATTTTCCAAATTATTTTCGACTCAGTTCATCTTGAAATCTGGACATAATAACGTCAACTTTTTAAATATAAATTATATAGTTATTTATCATTAAAAAAAAGAAGCTCTCTTCCGTCTGGCTGATTCAGTTCATTTAAGTGTTTTGCAGTTAGCATTATCGAGCTTCAACCACAGTCCATTGGTTTGGCGAAGTTTTCTTTGTGGGGGTTGACTTTATTTATTTGGTGTGGTGACAAATCACTGCATGAGAAATACTACTACTATTTTACAACGAGCCAGTGCTAATTAATGAAGTCCCAACAAACTACATTGTAGAGATTACTATATTACTATATATATATATATATATATATATATATATATATATATATATATATATGGATTTTTTTAACCTGTGCAGCTTTGCTCAGAATCTTATTAATTATCCGCTCTTCAACTAACTATCACTAACCAATTATTATGATATCTTAACAAAAGTGATTTTTCTCTCCTGTTTATTTTTTTCAGACCCACCTTGATATAATCTCTCTTCCTATCAATAAAATAATACCTAATTAATGTTATTCATTGCCTCTGGAAACCGTCCAACTTAAATATTCTATTTGAACCTTTTTTTTTTTGGCGCATCATTGTGATATTCTCCGGGTAACAAATTTTATTAAAATAAAAGTTCTCCTTCACACATTCAATAGACTTATATATGTCAAATAACTTGAAAAAGTCAGAGCCATTTAGTGTAGATTTTATATACTCATACAATCATGATTCATGCATAACGAAAACACAATTTCCTTTATAACATCGAGACTTCTTTATCAAATTAAGATTTTCTGGATGTTCGAAAACAACTTGATTAATAACCTTATTCTTTAGTAGCAGTGAATTGTCTTACGCTTCATATTGATGAAGACTATAATTTGGTGGAATGAAACGATTATATAATTTTCAGAGGCTGTAAATATGTATTAATGAATTATTATTTTATTGATAGGAAGAGAGAGATTACCTAAATAAATAGGAAAGAAAAAAAACACTTTTTTAGAAATCATAATAACTAGTTAGTGATAGTTAGTTGAAGAGTGGATAATTAATAAGGCTTATCCTATGTAAAGTTGCCCAGGTTAAAAAATCGTATATATTATAAACTTATTTTATAATTATCTTTTCAAATATTAAAATAAAACAAACTTACAATTAACAAAATTGAGTAATATTATACTGTATTATAATATTTTTTTATTAATTATCCTAATATTTTATAAAATAATAAATAAATGCATTTAATACTTAAAAGCATAAAAGCAATATTTAAAACTTCTAGGATTTCGATTTAGTCAAACAATAATATGAATCACTACAAACAAATGTATATTTTTGAGTCGCGATTCTAGATTGGTCACAATGTTGACACTATTAAGAGTACTTGATAAGCTCTTACAAAGATGTCTGTGATTCTCTCTCAATGCTCCCTAAGCCTAAGAGGAAGGCTTCCAAAGGACACAAGAATCGGCGTTTGTTGTGGTTGTCGATGAAAAACCGTCGCCGTCTCTTGAAAAGCAATGATGGACGAGAGCTTGTTGTGGCTGCTATGGAACGGGGAACTTTAGCACCATCACTGAGACTATCAACTTTGCTCCAAATGACAGTGCTGGTAGGACAGTGATCTATGTCAAAGAAGGGACTTACGAGGAAAATGTTGAAATCCCAAGTTATAAGACCAATATTGTTCTGCTTGGCGATGGAAAGGATGTTACAGTTATTACTGGCAACAGCAGTGTCGTTGATGGCTGGACCACTTTCAGATCCGCAACTTTAGGTAAACCCTTTATGGATGGAACTATCAATGTACCTTATGTTATAATTAACTTTTTGAATTGATCACTTTGATTTTGTGTACTGAAACTATAACGAATTAGGCAGTTTGGATAAGCTTTTAGCTTATGAGAGCTTTTTTAATTGTAAAACTTTAAGACACTTTTGTGAAAAGAATGTTGAACTTTGTTAAGTTTACAGGAACTTGTAGAGAAGTGGCAGCTTCTAAATATGGTTGAGGTGCATAAGTTTATTTTAATTAAGGAAAAAACTTAGATGCAGTAGCTATCCAATTATAATTGAAGTTTCATCTTGATAATTTGTGTAAAGGTTTATAAATATCAATATAGGTTTCTGAGGTGAAGTTTCAATACTGATAGGAAAACAACAACTAAGTAACTATATCAAAGTTTTGTCCTTTAATTAATGAGAGAAGTTTAATTCATTTCTCTTCTTTACACTCGACAAAAAGTTTATTCAAATCGACTCTTAGCAACATGTTTGATTTGCTCAAAATGGCAATTGCATGACCATTGTCTCTTTCTTTTCTTTTTTAGTTGTCTCTGGTTAGGGTTTTCTGACAGGTGATATAGCTTTTTAGAACAAGGCAGGGCAGAGAAGCATCAAGGAGTGGCCTTGAGAGTGAATGCAAACTTCACTGCTTTCTACAAGTGTGTCATGTATGGTTATTGTTCTTACCAAAATCTAGAAGTGGTGCACATCAGGATGAACGTGACCAAGATGGATTCCAGATCCTGTATGTCGAATGATGTGTCAACCTTATTAAGAGGGGGACCTACAACACAAATGAGGGGATTCCGACGCTCAATTAAGTACATCAATCATGTAAGAATAATATATAAAAATGTGCATATCAATGAGCGTATGGGTGCTCGTGAATAAGTGCAGAGAGTAGATGTCTCTCATGTAAATTGGTATTGGTGAGAATGTGTTTGGTGTTATCAGTGTGAGAATCTCAATCCATGTGAGTGAGTGTGTGAAGGGTTAGACGGAACTTGGTATTTATAGCGTGGAGGAGGAGCCCTCAGTCCTTGTTTGTCGGGGCTGTTACAGTAAGTAACAACTCTTTTAGATAATTATTAATATGTGGATAAAAGCTAACAAATAATTGCAGGTTATAGATAATTAGGCTTACAAGTATTGTATACCTTATAGATAATCCGTAGCTTGTAGATAATATGGTGGCTTATAGATAATTAGGAGGTTGCAACATTATCAATAACATTTGAATAATAAAACATTAAAGATAACATGTTGGGCCAACAGCCTGATTGCTGAGGGGGAGACATTTGTGCTCCTATAGCAGGACTGACGTGGAGAGTTAACAAGTGTGTTAGAGTACCACATAAAAGGTCACATGTATTTGGTGGATCCCGAACAGTACAGTTACCAAGACACTCCTTTATGTCCACTCCTTTAGACAATTCTATAGGGAATGCGACATTTTTGGGACCATAGATTACATATTTGGAAAAAAAATGTAGTAGTGGTTTTACAAGCATCCAACATTATCACAAGTATGTCAATGCCTAGTCAATTCACTGTCATCACTGCACAGTTTAGAGATTCCCCTGATGAGGACACTGGCATTTCAATCCAAAACTGTTCAATT
Source organism: Glycine latifolia (assembly GCA_013407115.1). Classification (NCBI taxonomy): domain Eukaryota; kingdom Viridiplantae; phylum Streptophyta; class Magnoliopsida; order Fabales; family Fabaceae; genus Glycine; species Glycine latifolia. The sequence goes on from CM023957.1 coordinate 3,725,819, forward strand.
CTAGCCACCACAGATTTGTACTCCAATTCTGGTAGTGTCAAGAGCTACCTTGGAAGGCCATGGAGGGTGTATTCTCGTATTGTTTTTCTTGAGTCCTACATTGATCAATTTATTGACCCAATGGGGTGGAAAGAGTGGCCTAGTGATCAAGGCTTGGACCCTTTGTATTATGGAGAGTATGCTAATTATGGGCCTGGTTCAGGGACTGATAACCGAGTTAATTGGGCTGGGTACCATGTAATGGATTATGACAGTGCCTACAACTTGACATTTTCTGAGTTTATTATTGGTGATGCTTGGCTTGGTTCTACTTTATTCCCTTATGATGATGAGATTTAATTAAAAAGAAAGAGAGAGATTAAATAGGTTTAGCTCGTTCCACTTGGCTTTTGCTATTGTAAAATAAAAAAATGTGAGCTTCTAATTTTAATATGATTAAGGTAGCTAAGTGTCATGAAAATTTGAAAAGATGTTGCAAAATATGTTGAACCAATCAGTTGTTTTGACGAATCAAACTATAAGAGAAAGGATCAAACAACCAGCATAGTTGGTAGATAAGTGAATTAATCTTTATGTCTAGAAAATTAGTTTCATGACTTTCAATTATAAAGTTTTTTTAAACACAAAATATATAAAAGAGGGAAAACAAATATTTTCGAATGATGTCAAGTACTGTCATGCAACTTAGTGCTAATTGCTAAATAATTTTGAGCTATTTAGCATTTTCCTTTAAATAGTTGTATATTCTTATCTAAGTTTAATGTTTTATCATAAATGTCTTATATAAATATATTTCAGCAAAAAAAAAAGTCTTATATAAATATAAATAGCTAGGAATTTTAACTACGCTGCCAGGTGTGGATTCTCTGCCCCATGCCAATTGGCAAACAACTAAAATCAAGAAAAATGAGTGATTAGCACGAGTATTTACTCCCACATTAATGATTAAACCATACATTGGTTGAAAATTTTCTAAAACGGATACGTTTGTTTTTCTTAAACAAGAGAGCACAATTATGCCATTGGTGTTAAAATATACCAGGTAATTTTAGGTTTGTTTATTTTAAAAAAATAGTGGATTACAAATTTACAACTATTCCTTAGTCAGTGAGATGTATTGCTCACATTTGGATGTTTTCACCGAAACTATCAGTCATTATAAGACTAAACATGATCCTAGATTGGACAAACAAAGGACAATTTTTTAGGAGAAAGAGTGAATCAAAATAACCAAGATATAAATAAACAAAGTGCTGCTTTTTAGATATAGCTTCTTCCTAGGATTACTGGTGTGGAATTTACAAGTTAGAAACAAATGTGGCATACTATAATGATGTTTGGTTTGTTTAAGTTTTCACTTCCATTCTACTTTTGGTCATAGAGAAAGGAGAGAAGGATAATGAAAGTTGGTCTAAAGGGTATGAAAACTTAGCGGTAAATAAGGTTATAGAAATTGGAAGACCGGAAACTGTCACACGTTCCTAAAATAGAAACAGCTGAAATGTCTCTCGTCCACACTCCATTGCAAAGAAACCACGTTAAAGTTGGAAACGATGAAACACAGACAAGTTGTAAAAAGGAGTCAAAGGACTAACCCTCCCTTGGATCTCTTTCTACCTCTATTCTCCGCTACTGGTTTCAGTTTGAACCTAAGGCAGAGAAGCCAGAGAGTCTCCTCTGCCTTAGAGAAACTTTCACAATGGCGTTTCAGGACTTTGATCTCATCTCAGAGAGGCGAAGGAACGAGAAGAGGCAAAAGACGAGGAAGAGGATCATGATTGGCGTGGTCTCTTCCGTTGTCCTCGTTGCCATGATAGGTGCAGTACTCTTCGTTGTGGTTAGAAACGACAACGAAGCAGGCAACAAAAAAAGCAATGAAAACAAGTCACATGGCCATTCACAACAATCTACCACCCCTAGCAAGGATCACGTTGTGGCGCATTCGGAGAAGATGGTGAAATTGGTGTGCAGCTCCGCGGACTACAAGGAAAAATGTGAAGACCCTCTTAACAAGGCAATGGAGGATGACCCCAAACTCACGCAACCAAAAGACATTCTCAAGGCATATGTCAAATTTGCTGAGGATGAGGTTAGCAAGGCCTTCAACAAAACCATCTCCATGAAGTTTGAAACTGAGCAAGAGAAAGGTGCATTTGAAGATTGCAAGAAGCTCTTTGAGGATGCCAAGGACGACATTGCAACCTCCATCTCCGAACTTGACAAAGTTGAGATGAAGAACCTTTCTCAAAGGACTCCTGATTTCAACAGCTGGCTCAGTGCTGTCATCTCCTTCCAACAGAATTGTGTTGATGGCTTTCCCGTGGGAAAGACAAAGACTGCACTTCAGACTCTCCTCAACGATTCCAAGGAATTCGTTAGCAACTCCCTAGCCATTCTATCTCAGGTGGCATCGGCTCTTTCTACAATCCAAACACTAGCACGCGGCAGCCGTTCGTTGCTGTCTGAGAACAGCAACTCCCCAGTTGCTTCTCTAGACAAAGCTGATGGCCTTCCTTCTTGGATGAACCATGAGGACCGAAGGGTATTGAAGGCTATGGATAACAAACCTGCACCTAATGTCACCGTGGCTAAAGATGGCAGTGGAGACTTCAAAACCATCTCTGAATGTTTAAATGCTGTCCCTCAAAATTTTGAAGGACGGTAAGCACCTCTCACTCTCCAGACTTCTATCTCTATCTCTTTCTAGGATGCGGGAGAGAGAATTCCAACCATCTCATGATCAGAGAGACCCCATCTTTGTTCTAAGTTGCATTTTTGTATATGCTGTTTATGTTTGATCTCGTTTCAGCTATAAATAATATTCTCGGTGTTGTGAACATGCAGGTATGTGATTTTTGTTAAAGAAGGAGTATACGATGAGACTGTGACCATAACAAAAAAAATGCAAAATATAACCATGTATGGTGATGGATCCCAAAAGAGCATCATCACTGGCAACAAAAACTTTAGGGACGGTGTCAGGACCTTCCTAACTGCAAGTTTTGGTATGTCTAAATCTTAACTCCCTTCATAAAAGGCACAAGTGTATTACTTTTTTGGTGAACTGAGTATCCTCAACCAAAAACTATAGACTAATCTCTCAAGATATTAATATCAGTATAAAGAGTTGATCTCTTTCAACAACTTTTTTTTTTTCATACACACAGACCTTAATGGAATCCTTAATAAAATATCATTGGTCAGATTCATTTAAGGGGCTGACTTTTTCCTTACTACTGAACATATTTATAATATAGTACACCATCATATTAGTCCATCACATTACAGGTTCTTGAAATTTCAAGACTTAATCTGATGTATCATAGATGAGTAACATGTTGTTTTGACTCTGTTGCGATGCACGTGCAGTGGTAGAGGGAGATGGATTCATAGGCCTAGCAATGGGATTCAGAAACACTGCAGGCCCTGATGGTCACCAAGCAGTGGCTGCAAGAGTGCAGGCAGATCGTGCAGTGTTTGCCAACTGTCGGTTCGAGGGCTACCAAGACACTCTATACACTCAAGCTCACAGACAATTCTACAGGAGCTGCATTGTTACAGGAACAATCGATTTCATCTTTGGCGACGCAGCTGTCGTGTTCCAGAACTGCATCATGGTAGTTAGGAAGCCACTGGAAAACCAGCAGAACATGGTGACTGCTCAAGGGAGAGTTGACAAGCAACAAGTCACTGGAATTGTGCTGCAAAAGTGCACAATCAAGCCTGATGATTCACTGGTTCCGGAGAAGGACAAGATCAGGAGCTACCTAGGGAGGCCGTGGAAGGAGTTCTCGAGAACAATTGTGATGGAATCAGAAATAGGTGACTTCATTCACCCCGATGGATGGACAGCTTGGGAGGGAGACTTTGCTCTCAAGACATTGTACTATGCTGAGTATGGCAACACAGGACCTGGTGCCAGCACCAATGCTAGGATCAAGTGGCCTGGTTACCAAGTCATTAACAAGGATGAGGCTAGCCAGTTCACTGTGGGATCTTTCTTGAGAGGCACATGGCTCCAGAACACGGGCGTGCCTGCCACACAAGGCTTCTACAATTAAACGCCTTTGCTTCGAATTTCATACCACTTTAGTTCTTGCTTCAGCCTTTGAGCTGCTGCTGCTGCTGCTACATGTTGTTAATTAGGCACACTGGAAAATAAACTAACTTGATGGTGTTGCTCATTTTGATGAATTGTATTTTTCTTTCTTTCTTTTACCGTAAATTTTTAAAAACATTTAATCTTGAATTGTAATCTTGCACTAACTACAGTGGGGTGGAATATAGTTGCATAGAATTGTGACACCAAATGTTTAAGTAAATAGAATAATTATTATACCAGCTATTATCAGTTCTTGCTGATAAAAACAAGTTGAGTCTGTAGTGAACTCTGAGATGTTAATAAAATTTTATTTGATTGCAAAGTTAACAGATGAATCAAAATTGTACAATTAAAGTTGTGTACAATTAAAATCTCAAAAAAAAAAAAAAGAAACAGAAAAACTAAATTCGCCAAATGACTATAGCAATAGATTCCAAGTGCAATTAAGTCTTTTATTTAATTATTCTTTAACCTTATTATTATTATTTGTCTTTTCAACGGTTAAACTACTAATGAAACGTGTAAATAAAATTGAAATGACTTATTAACCTGAAACGTAAGAGACATTATTTTGTTTCTCCTTTTGTTTTGTTTTGAATAAAGATGCATTTTTAAATCAGGTTTCATTACAATACAAAGTGTCTTAAACTCAAAAAAAAGAGGTGCAATACATGATTGAATCTGAACATATGCAGGTTGACAAACCAATATTAATCGGGCATCATGACAGTATTAACAAGCATCAGGAATGAGATTAAACCACAAGAAGACCGTCTCTTGAACGTGTTGGCTCACACAGTAATGAGGATAAACATAAATCAGCAGAACCAGATCAGAATGGACAAAATCACAAAATCAGCAATACTCAATGCAAATTTTGGACTGTGATAGCTTACAACTCAAAATTGACTATCACCCCATCAAACACAGGCACATGTTGCACTCTCCATAAGTGTGTGACTCTCTGAGTCCCAATTTTGATTTTTAATTAGCTCTTCAACAGATTTACGTTTTTTAACTAGCATTGTTGCATAACAAAGTGAATTCAAACCCAGAACAGAAAAGAATCCCAAATTGAGGTTCTCCCAGCCCACTAAATGCAACAGGCATAAAGCAATGATTATTGTTTCAAACCGTTTGTAGAGAAAGCAATTTCCTTATGGAAAAATCATTTATTATAATAAAAAGAAAATTAGTCAGCCACAAAATAAGTCTAATCCATGCATGAAATGACGACAAGGTTCTGAAACCAGTCTCGATTTAACAGAGTAGCTCAAATACGATAAGGCAAAACCAAACTTTGAACATAGTCAGTAGAATTAAAGCAAACTATATTACGAGGAATTAGAGTATCCCCTGGTGCTATGTTGTCTACATAGACTCGTGAACTCCAAACAATTTTCACCTAAGCAATTAAGTCTCAATTCCGTTATATTTAATGTACTGCTCGAAAATGGCGATGACGACGTTATACTCGTCATTGAATGGGTCGTTGAATAGGATTGGGGTGTCTCTGCGAGATCATTGAAAGAAGGATCAAAGATGAGGGACTTCCATGACTTGCAAATGCACCTGAATCGCAAAAGTGCATCCACCGGAAGCCATGACAGGATTTCTACTATGAAGTCGCCAGGGAGAACACCATCCATTCGATCCATCTTAGGAATGCCTCCAGTGGTCAATCCTATAAACCTTAACCAATGTATACGGAGCAAATCTTGTATGCACATACACTCAACACGTTTAACATGTAAGCTTTGCATACAACTATTATACTAATGACAATTGTAATCCTCGTCGCAGTTTACAAAATTTATGGTTAAAATCATCTCCCCAAGAGACTTTGAGTTACTTAGTTTCTTAGGTAATATTCAACAGTTTAATAGTTATATACATGATGTTTGGTCAAAAATTCCTTGATTTGTTGCGATAAAAATGAATAGTACAAAGTTGTAAGCCTAAAATTCTAAGAAAAGCGATAAAAAAAGGTTTTGAACTTAATCAAGAAAAACATAAGATTAGACTTTATCATTCAACTCTTTAGTATTCTAATGAAATTTATACTCTTTAGTATCTAATGAAATTTATATATATGAATCATTCTTTTCTGTTGTTGATGCAGATGCTAAATCACATCACATTGATTCTTTGCATATGATATTTCTAAGAATAGTTATCAAATATTAATTCCTTACATATTTAATAATTATTCCAGCATTAAAAATAGGTGTAAGATTACAATCAATATACTATGATCTATTCTTAGCAACATAATATAGAAAATTCAAACTCTTAAGAGTATTTTCTAATCAAATTTAAGATCTAGACTATTAATGATATTGAATCAAACATAAAGAACAAAATGATGTTACCAACAACAAATAGAACATATATATATATATAGACATCATCATCAACAACTAATCAAAACGTCAGATCACACTAAAATAAAATTCTAAAAAGAAGGAAGTATTTCTTTCTCTCTCTACCCCTAGCAGTTTCTCCTCTCTTCAGACTTCAAAATTCACCCTCGACACCTCCGAGGCTCCGACAGCCGTCGTCAATCCTTGCTGCCACCTTCGAAAGTTTGTCGTAGACACTTCCGAGAGTTGTTTTTTCCGCCGCTTTCAAAACCTTCATCGTCGCCGTCGTAGCGTGTGCTCTCTAAACTTCTTAAAATGCTTTGAATGTGAACTCGCTCCCACAACAATTTTTGGGAAAGACCTTCGTATGACTATTTTCTCTGAATTTTCAACTACAAAACGCCCCTTTCAGTGATCTAAATGTTGTTCGGGATCAGTTTTTAGAGTTTTAAAATTTCAAAATAATGAATAAGAATTAGTTAAAAATTAGGAGCAAAAGGTAACAGTTTTTTTTAAAAGATAGAATATTTTTCTTGCATAACTTTGCACACCAGTTGTTGTCGCGGCAGTCTCCAAGGAAGTGGTGATGGTCGTTCTTGAAGGAGGTGGCCATGGCAGTTCTTGAAGGAGGTGGCCATGGCAATTCTGCAAAGAATGTGGATGCGATGGTAACTTTGAGAAGAAAATCTGAGGAGGTTTTTGGACTTTTTTACCTAAAAATACAAATTAATTAATTATTTACATAAATAATACAAGCAAAATATTATTTATGCAAATGATAGTTGAGAAATCGGTTCCTGCACAGCTTTTTTCTTTTCTTTTCTTTTTTCATGCCTCTTCCAAAACCGTCATAGGTCATTTCCATTGGATTCTTGCCTTACAAAGCCTATCAAAAAGATGGTTTAGAGTTCCTTTGTTCAAATGTCCTTTTGATATGGTTGGTATGATGACGATCCCAGTAAACCATATCTTGCAAAAACAAAATAGCAGCTTTTTGTTGCAGTTCGTGAACGTGATACTAGAACTTTAGAATACAATGTAGAGGGATCTTTTCAAAAAATTTATCTTATTAATTTATTAAATTAGTAATTTTATAAAGTAGCCCAAGCTAGAAATGGAGAAAAATAGTATTAAACATGTTTATTAATTCAATTATGGAGTTTAACAATGATTAGTACCTCAATTCAGATTCACTGTAGAATCCGATTCCGGTACCTCATGAACAGGGCAAAAGCCTATGACTAAATTAACGAGAACTACTGAACTAGTCCTATACCTTTCGCTGTGAAAGCACCCTGTTATTTTCGGAAAGAAAAATAACCATTCTACACAAATCATCTTTTAAAAAATGACTACAAGATTCTCTACTTTTATAATTACTTTACCTACAAACTACCGTAAAAAAATAATTAAAAAAATAACTCTCCATGTTGAATCAAATTTTAGGTAGTTGTCATGAACAAGTGTATGCTCTTTAGAAACATAAGGGAACTAGGCAAGTATTTGTGGCCGATTGGCTAATTCTATTTTATTCCTCACAGACAAAACGAATGCAAAGACTAAGAGCTGTCATGATCTATACACCATACGCCCGTTCCGACAAACATAAAGAAACGTAGCCAAATAATTCAAAATTCACCTGCCAAAAAAAGTGTTATTCTATTTGCAATCATATCTGGCATCTATTAATTTAAATGGCTCAGTAGCTGATAGACATTTATTTAAGTTTTAAATTTGTCTTTGTGTATCAATTGGTTTTTTCTAACCCGGATATTCCAGTCGGGAATCAAAGACTAATCTCCTGAGTCGCTGAAAATTTATTTAAAGAGTTTATCTCTCTCAACAAAAGTTATTCTATTGGCGCAAACTTGAGGATTGAAAATCTGATTAATATTTAAGGGATATAGTTATCTATCAACCATATCATACCATGTAAATATATATCAACTAATTTGGTTACAACATTATATATGCATCTACCGCAGCCCCTAAACTATCAGTCAGAGATGGCATCAAGGAAAGCTCTTAACCAATGCTTGGTTCTGCCAATCTTGCTGATGAATTGCTTTGTTTTGCTGGGTCAATGTGCTAGGTCACTGAACACAGAAGGAGAGGATTTGGTCACAGCAACCTGCAAGCACACCTTCCATTTTGAACTATGCATTTCTACCTTGAGATCAGTCCCTGCTAGCAAGACATCAGATCTAAAAGTGCTTGCTGAGATTGCATTGAATCTGAGCACAACATATGCTGCAGACACTTTGTCCTATGTTCATGAGCTGCAGTCCAATTCTTCTGCTGCCAATTATGGCTCCAACAACAACATTTACGCGTCACGTTGCTTAAGTGACTGTGCAGAGGAATACTCAGAAGCCATAGAGAACTTGAAGGACTCCAAAGAAGCACTTGCTGATGGAGATTGTGACCAAGTGGACACGTTGGTTTCTGCTGCTATGTCTGATGCTGAGACATGTGAGGATGGCTTCAATGACATGCAAAGTGGGGACAGTGATTCTACCTCTCCTCTTACTGAGAGGAATCGTTGCTTCTCTGAACTCTGTAGTAATGCTCTTGCCATTACAAAGCTACTAGTTTAATTGAGTGAACCTTGTTCATCCAATGTGCTGTTAAGTGTTAACGTTATATAGTATATGGTAACAACCTGCATTTATTACTTTACTAATGTCTTTGCTTATTATTAAGTGTATGGTTTTTTGTGTTCTGTCAGCAACTTGATCAGTATGAGGAAAATAAAGGTATCATCCACAGTGTTACATGTTAGGATTTTTTTTTAATGCGGAAATAACATGTCCAAGTGATCAATAACATGTTTTAAGATGAAATTGTATCATGTAGGCTCCATACTTCATTTCAAAATTATTCACTCCTTTTCAATGCACCAAATAAATGAACTCTAAAGACATGGAGTTGAATATTTTTGAAAAATAGGTTGAGTCAACTCTATCACGATTTTTTATAGTAGGTTGGTGAGTTAGCAAATTAAAATAGATAAGAAAATATATAATTTAGAAAAGTAAGCGGTCTGTACTGTAACGTCAGGGTTGTGAATGAAAAAAAAATTCATGAGATTGGAAATAATAGGAATTAAGTTCGTAATAAGAAAAATAAAGGTTTTGAAATTAAGGAATTAAATTAAATTAAAATAAGAAATTTGATTTTAAAAAAATATATAATTCGACCCACCAAAATTACTAATTATGAGATTGATGGATTAATAGACTGACACTTAAAAAGAAATGATAACTTAATATGACCAACTCAATTCATTAACATTAAGAAGAAGAAAAAACTCGATTCACTAACTCTTAAGACAATTTATAAGAACGTATAGACTTGCTAATAACTATTATCCAACTAACTAATGAGCTGCATCTTATTGATTTTGTTTTTTTTGAAAGCGAGAAAGTATATAAAGTAAGGAAATAAGAATATATATGCTCAATATTTGTTAGATTAAAATATCTTTTAAATTTAATTGACTTTAAATTAAAATTGAATACATCTCACATTCTTATTTTAAATACATCAAATTCATAGAAATATATAAATCATCATATCATATCATATAAACAATAAAGTAATAATATATGAGTATCATTTTCTTATAGAACAATCTAAAAAATTATTAATTCTTAACTAATTTTCAATAAAGATCTATCAAATATTTTAAAACAAGCAAAAAAATGTGCCAAGTTCAGGTAATTAAAAAAAATGCTTTTAATTTCTACAAATATAGTTAAATTCAATTTTATTTCTTCAGAATATTTATTAATTTTGATATTTTTAGATTTTACTAATTTTAAGAAAATAATAATTATCTACTAAGAGAAGATATAAAGTTTACTTGATAATAACAAACTAATAACTAACATTTTTTTATGACAAAATAAAAAAAAAAGTTGATAATAGCAACTGCCAAAAGAAGGCCACTTATGTGTGTATTGGGCCATTTGAAGAAAAAAAATGGCCTCGTTGTGTGAGCGTTTCAATTAATTAACTTACTTATTTTTTGAAGTATAAATCTCTCTGGTTAAGCTTGTGGTGTAAGTTTCTTGGGATCGAGAGAAGTATATTATTTTGGCGCCCCTCTAATTCTTTTGAATCCTCACCCCCACACCACTCTACACATTTTCGTTCTTCCCTTTCACCCATCTCATCTCAACAAATGAATCTTTGAGGGTCTTTCAGAATCAGAATGCTGGTAGCAACTATGGAGCAGCAGCAGCAACGCCACCAGAAAACGCCCCAACAACAAGACGAAGCTGAAGAAATACAACATGGCCCTTTACACGTCGAGCAACTTCAGGTTTAATCTTCATCACCCACCCTTCACTTCTTTTCTTCAAAAACCCTTTCTTTTTCATCATTTCTTCCACCCCATTTATCGAATTTCCTCAATATCACCTTTTCCGCATCGAATTCACACCCATAATTATTTTAGGGCAAAAAAAAACCCCCCTCTTTTCGTGTTTTCTGTTGATACCCTTGTGCTTAATTATGATCTCAGGCATCGGGCATAGCCGCCACGGACGTTAAGAAGCTTAAAGACGCGGGAATTTGCACCGTTGAATCCGTTGCTTACACTCCCAGGAAAGATCTTTTGCAAATCAAAGGTATCAGTGACGCTAAAGTTGACAAGATCATTGAAGCAGGTAAATAAACACCTTCACCTTTGTTTCCCTCATTGCTATTTCATTATAATTGTGAGGGTGTTGTGATGTTTTGTTTTCTGTTGATCATTGACAGCTTCGAAGCTGGTGCCTATGGGTTTCACCAGTGCTAGTGAACTCCATGGCCAGCGCGATGCAATCATTCAGATAACCACGGGATCGACAGAGCTTGACAAGATATTGGAGGGTCAGAATCGGAAACAATTAAGACCTTTTTTTATGTGTGGATTTGAATTTGAAACATAACGAGTTTCACTATTGAAGTAGTGTCTTGACTTTGATATGGATTCTTCTACCAGGTGGAGTTGAGACTGGTTCTATCACCGAGTTATATGGTGAATTTCGGTCTGGAAAGACTCAGTTGTGTCACACTCTCTGTGTCACTTGCCAAGTAAGTAGTTTAGTTTCTTTACGTCTTCATGCTCAATAACAGTTGCTCTGGTGCATTCAGTTTTAAAATTCGAATTTATTAAACTTTTGGTTCATATCTACCTGTAATTCTCACACCTTTACCAAATTTGTTGATGTTGTAGCTGCCACTAGACCAAGGAGGTGGGGAGGGTAAAGCTATGTACATAGATGCTGAGGGCACATTTAGGCCTCAGCGACTCTTACAGATAGCAGATAGGTATAATAAATATAATGAATGATTCTTGATATGATTTTACTGCTACCTTGTATGTGATCTGTGCAATGCATTCAGTATTAATGTTTCTTAGTGCTGCAGGTTTGGATTGAATGGTGCTGATGTATTGGAAAATGTTGCTTATGCTAGAGCATACAATACCGATCATCAATCACGGCTTCTGCTTGAAGCAGCTTCAATGATGGTGGAAACTAGGTGGGACTTGCAATGGTTCCCTTTGCTCAGTATTTTTAAGATCAGCTAAATTCTACATAATGATCCTTTTAAATATGCATGATACCATAATTATTTGTTCTCATCTTGCTTTATCACTTACCAGTTTAAGTGTTTTACTCCTTCATTTTTTTTCTTAGGCTAGAGCTGTAAGATTTTCCTCAACTAGCGACAGTTGATTGTGGAAACTCTTTTTGTTTGGCTAGCAAAAAAAAATGCTTTTTAGGCTTACATTTTGATTTTATATACACAGATTTGCTTTAATGATAGTAGACAGTGCTACTGCCCTCTATAGGACAGATTTCTCTGGAAGGGGGGGAGCTTTCAGCTCGGCAAATGCATCTAGCAAAGTTCCTGAGGAGCCTTCAGAAATTAGCAGATGAGGTAAAACTCCTAGTTGGGCTGGCAGTGCTCCTAACCTTCTCGGTTAAACTAATTCAAGATTCTGGCTTAGGATGTTGAATTATAGAACATACCATGTTTGACTTTTCTTGGTAAATATGCATAATCAGTTTGGACTTTGGAGTTCATATTTTTTTCTGATTCTCTAATTGTAGTTTGGTGTGGCTATTGTCATAACAAACCAAGTAGTTTCACAAGTAGATGGTTCTGCAGTCTTTGCTGGACCTCAAATCAAGCCTATTGGAGGCAACATTATGGCTCATGCCACAACAACGAGGTATGAACTGGAAATATGAAATGTTAGGTTTGTTTCTTCTTTGAGCTTGTTCTTACCCTGGATTTTAATTAATTTCTCGATGACAGGCTAGCTCTCAGGAAAGGGAGAGGGGAAGAGCGGATCTGTAAAATGATAAGTTCTCCTTGCTTAGCGGAAGCCGAAGCAAGGTTTCAGATTTGTGCAGAAGGAGTTTCAGATGTTAAAGACTAACTGATTTCAGAATGTTAGAATTTTTTGTTTTCCTATTTGCATATCATTTTGTAAGGTGTACCAGTTGATTTGCAACTTGCAAGTGTCCAGTATCAAATTTTGCAATATTTGTCAGTTTGGTGCCCCCTATTTTTTAGTTGAGTTGTGAAGCCCCTCACACCATATTTGTCAGTTCGTTTCTTCGCATGTTGTGATATCGATATTAATAAATTTGTAGTTATGATTGTAGAGTTCACTTACAGTGAACTAGAGATCCACTTATCCAAAGCTTTTAGCTGGCTTTTGATTCTTTGAACTACATATAAGTTCTATTCTGAAAAAGAAGAGGTTATATTATCTCGTTCTTCTTACATTTAAAAAAACAATCAATTTAATGTGTGAGAATGATAGTCTTTTGTGTTTAAAAACAGTGTTAATTATCTCGGGCTAGAGCGGCTAGTTTAACCAACGAATTAGTAAGCTAACCAATTAGTCTTTTGCTAGTCAGAACTGATTATTGTATTTGGTTCTATATTTAGATTTTTTATTTTTTTCAAATTCGGCGACTCACTTTGAGAGAAATTCGTCCAAGAAGGATGAGCTCAATGGGCTCAAAAGGCATACCATCGACCCATTGTTCGGTGAAGAATAAGAGTTATATTTTATTTATTATCATTACTTAAAGGAAGGAGATAAAGGTGTTTCTAAAATTAAGAAATGAGGTTTAAAAAACTATTTTTCTTAATTTTTATTCACTAAATCAAATACAATAAAATATTAAAATCAATTTTAAAATAAATGAAAGCTTGTGGGCAACAAATATAGTTACTAGATAAATAAATTTGTGAACAAATCAACGTCATGCTATATTTCAATATTTTCGACAGATGTAAACTCCTTGAACGAACGACATATGTGAAATGATTAAGTAAATAATTTGAGGAACATATTTACATTCTTTAAAAGTTATTTTCTTTTAAATGTTTTTTTTTTGTTGTAAACTTAATTAATCAAATTAAAATTGTAATAAGACGGCAAACCTTGCAATGCACACTAGTTATGTTATGATAAACTGAGAAACAAACGCAGCGTTTGGTTCGGAAGACTGAAACTGGGAGGTGGGTACGTTGTTATGTAAGGAAGCAGGGACAGGAAGGAAGGAGGAAGAAGCAGAAGCAGAGCGAAGCGGTGAGAGACAGAGGAAAATGGGAAGCAGAGGTCCACCTCAATCCCATCCTAATTCCGCTGCCATTTCCAAGGGTTACAATTTCGCTTCCACTTGGGAACAGGTTTCCTTCCTCAACGATTATTCCCCAAATCACGCTTCGGTTTCTGTGTTTTTGATCTTCTTTCCTCGCTCTAGTTACTTCGATTTCTAGATCTCGTATTTTCCAACTGCATTTCCATTCAATTCTTATCACATCATCTTAATTCATCTCTTTTGCTTACAATTAAATCTCACTCCGCCACAGATCAGATCTGGCGATGTTGTTTGCCGCGATTCGATTTGATTTTTGAAATGAATTGTGATTTGGCAGAATGCTCCTCTGACAGAGCAACAACAAGCCGCGATTGTATCGCTTTCTCACGCCGTTTCTGAGCGACCGTTGCCTCTCAAGTTGGTAAGGTTTTGCCATTTACATGTAATTGCTATTCTCTTGAATCAATTTAAATGCAATTTGCATTTGTAGGCTCAAGAGAATGCGTCGGTACAAGACAATGCCTTGTCTGTTAAAACCAAGGATAGTTCCGTTGATGACTCTGGTACTATTGAGACTGTTATGGTCAATACCAATCAGGTAAGTTGTCTGCGCAATCTGGTTTGTGGCTTTGAATGCTTGACGTGAGTTTTATTTTATTTTATGTCGTGTTTTTTTTTTTCTTTGAATTTGATGCAGTTCTACAAATGGTTTACGGATCTTGAATCTGCCATGAAATCAGAGGTTAGTACTTAGTTGTCTTGTTATGCCAACATTGTGTAACACTGTTTATTTTGATTGTGGACTCTTAACTTAGTCTCCAATTGTAGACAGAAGAGAAGTATCAACATTACGTGAACACTCTAACAGATCGCATACAGACATGTGATGAAATTCTCCAACAGGTCATTTTCATTCTAGTTCTGTTCTACTGGGTTAGTTGCGGGTATCTAATTTGGTGACTATTATTTTCTCATTCGGTTTTCCATTTGGACGACTTCATCTCGTGCAGGTTGATGACACCCTAGACTTGTTCAACGAGCTACAGTTGCAGCATCAAGCAGTAGCTACAAAGACTAAAACACTTCATGATGCATGTGACAGGCTGGTATGCTTTTGTTACCTATCACATAAATTCTCAGTTTTTTGAAGTGTTGGCTGGAATGATTGCAAAATTTATACTGTAGGTTATATTTGCAAGAGATCTCTTGTTCCTTTAATAATAGACCATGTAGGTTAATGTATATGTTAAACTAATAAATCAGGAAAATAAGTTGATGGAACTGGAGATTTTAGGTTGGTTGACTTCATTTTCCTTCATGCATGCTGGTAAAAAAAAAAGGTTTAGTATGAACCAATGAAAACACAACACGTTTTTTTTGGATATATTATTCCTATTTGGAAGTTGAAAGCCTATGATATTTTCTTAGGCTCACTTAGCTGCCTTAGATTTCTTCTTTGGCTGAAATGACTGATTTGCTCACAATTTTTTTTTTCCTATTACAGCTACAAGAGAAACAAAGACTGATTGATTTTGCAGAAGCACTTCGTAGTAAACTCAATTACTTTGATGAACTGGAGAATGTAAGGTTTGACTGCTGGCTTGACTGGATCTTTTTCTTAATTTAGTTTACCATCTTTTCCTTCTTCTTTTTTGGTTTAATGATCTAATAGCATGTTACATCTTGAAGGATGTGAACATGCTAATAGGATATACAAATTTATATGCTTCTAGCACCTAATAATATCTATCACTGAAAGGTGCCATTTTGGTGGACTTCAGGACAGTGCAACAATGAGTGCTAAGACTAGTTGTCTCCTGGGGAACATCTATAATCTATAACAATCATAAAGACAGTACCTCATTTGGGTTTCCATTTTTTAAAACTATTTTACCCCTTTAACTGCATACTATATTTATTTTATTTTATTTTATTTTCATTTTTTATTTAAACTTTATTGTCTCTTCTTTTTCTTTTAACTTCCTATTTATCAAAACTAATTGCTGTAACTTCTCATTTTCTATTTTCTATTCTATCTTTCTTTCTTCCTCTTTTTTCCAATATTTCTTTATGATATCACAAAGGTACGGAGTCCCTGTCTTTCACTAGTGTGATAAAAGAGGGATCACTTTCACATGTTTTCTGACATTGTAAAACTGAAAAACTCAGACTTGCATCAAATTGATGATTATTTTAGTTCTTTTTTAATGAATTAAGTTTTGAGATATACTGAACTTTCACATGAATTTCTGAGATGTGACATGCTAATCATTATTCATTTGTAATTGTAAAATAAAGTATTTGTTCCTGCTGCTTTAATCCTTCAAAATCTCCATCTATATTTATTCAACATGCTTTTGCTGGTAGATCTGGTAGTATATTTTATTAACTTAAAAATTGAAGTTGTATATATATTCTTTAGAAAGAGTTTAGAGGTCTTTGTTTTGTTCAGAAGTTGCACAAAAGTGCAAGTAGTTATTATTTTATAAGTGATGTGTATATGGTTTGTTTAAATTCTTCTGTACAGGTTGCTACCAATTTTTATTCTCCAAACATGAACGTTGGAAATGAAAACTTTCTCCCACTTCTCAAACGACTTGATGAATGCATCTCGTGAGTAAAAATCCAGTTTCATTCTAGTAACTTTGGCATGCTGAGTGTATAGAATGTCACTTAAACGATTTAACGTTGGCTTTATATGCTTTGTAGTTGAACAATAAATGTGATCATTAACATTTTTTATCTTTTAATTTAGGTATGTTGAAAACAATCCACAGTATGCAGAATCTAGTGTTTACTTGCTTAAATTTCGGCAACTCCAGGTATATAAGTTTTACTACTAAGAATTGTTAATTAATTTTAGCAAACTGTTTGTTCTACTTGTGATCTTCTGTCTATGGCTAGAAGTCTGTCCTATGATATCTCTCCTGTTTGATAAATATTAAACCTTAAGTAATTTGGAAACATTGTTCTTTTTTATAGTCTCGAGCATTGGGCATGATGCGTTCTCATGTACTTGCTGTTCTTAAAGGTGCCTCTTCTCAGGTGAAGTTAATTTAACAGGTTGAGGGGATAATATGTGTGCGTATATGTATTCTACAAGGATACAAGTATTTCGAATCCTGTTATAATGTAATTTGGTATGTATCTCAACATCAGGTCCAGGAAGCAATCCGTGGAAGTGGGGGTAGCAAAGCATCTATCTCTGAGGGAGTAGAAGCATCCGTGATATATGTTCGGTTCAAGGCAGCAGCAAGTGAGGTAAGCCTTTCCATTTGACATAAATCTTTGGATTTGAAGGTATATTGTGGACCGAAAAGACAGTGGTCAGTTTTAATGAATAAGCTTTTCTCAAGCATATCTCTACCTCTCCTTTGTGCAAGCTGATTAAGAATGTAACTTTTGCAGCTTAAGCCACTACTAGAAGAGATTGAAAGCAGGTCTTCAAGGAAAGAATATGGTCAAATTCTGGCAGAATGCCACAGACTATACTGTGAGCAACGACTCTCTTTGGTGAGAACTTACATGCTTAGTCATTGTATATTGTTTGTATATTTTTTTAAATATTAGTAAATAAACTGATTGCAAGGTTCTTTGTTTCATTCCATGAAGATAAGAGCTATAGTTCACCGGCGAATATCTGAGTTTGCCAAGAAAGAGTCTTTGCCATCATTGACTAGATCAGGATGTGCATATCTCATACAGGTACTGTAATTATTCTATTTGCTTTTATGCTAGATGTGAACTTTTAAGTTTTAATGATATTACTTGCTTCATATCTTTATGGAAGGAAATCTTATTGATTGAAATTTAAAGTGCAGGTCTGTCAACTTGAACATCAACTTTTTGATCATTTTTTCCCAGCTTCTTCAAAGGATATTTTAAGTTTAGCTCCATTAATGGATCCTCTGTAAGTTTGTATTCCTGTTAAAAGAATGCTTGTTTTTTTTTTTTCTTTGAACAGAAGAAGCATTCGTATATCCTGATAGTGTTTGTCCAGGGAAGTGAAGGAGCATTAGTGCTTAATGCATGCCCAACTTGCAATGGGGGCTCCTTCCTTGTTTTTTTTTTAATACTTCTTGGCTTACAAGTCCATCTTTCTTATTATCTATTGTTTATTGTTTAATGTGAATGTTATTTTTTAAAAGCAAAATTTCCATACACTCAGTATGTGTATAGCATTTGCAACTCATGATTTCATCAATTTTGCTTGCAGGTCAACATATTTGTATGATACACTGCGTCCCAAACTTGTTCATGAAACAAATATTGATTTTCTTTGTGAACTTGTTGATATACTTAAAATGGAAGTCCTGGGGGAACAACATAGTAGGAGGAGTGAATCACTAGCTGGTCTTCGTCCTACGTTTGAGAGAATTTTAGCAGATGTTCATGAGCGGTTGACATTTCGTGCTCGCACTCATATACGGGATGAGGTAGGTTACCTATTGGTTTTTTATTTTTATTATTATTTTGATGTTCTGACTTCTTAGTTATTTGTTTTAATTTAGTTCCTTGTGGTGATCGTTATAATAATTTAAATTTCTTTTCTAATATCTTGGTTTCTTGAAACCCTTTTTCTTTATCTTATTGCAGATAGCAAATTACATGCCAACTAATGAAGACTTGGACTACCCTGAAAAGCTGAAGAGATATGCTGAAAGTACTTCTGAGATCAATCCTGTAAAGTGTCTTTGTTTGAAACACTATTTTTTGTTTAGATAATTCAACCGTGACTGTTTTTCACTAATGATGGGCTGCTGACTAACACATGCTGGTTTTCCTACGATAATCACATGCTTGTTGCACAGATGCATGCATGCCACTGTGTGATTGTAGCATATTTCTTGTTTGTTCACATGATGGAGACCTCAACCAGACTTGCATTTATTTAGTGGTTGTTGCTGGATATTTTCATGCTCACTTGTTTGACAATTTGCGTTATGTAAATAGATCTAGATTTGAAAATTGTTAGTCTTTCATAATTTGCAAATTGCTTTAAATTTGCAGGCTGATGACAACCCAGATATATTTAAAACATGGTATCCACCCCTGGAGAAAACTATATCATGTCTTTCAAAGTTGTATCGTTGTTTAGAGTCTGCAGTTTTCACGGGTTTAGCACAGGTATTAGAGGTTTCACTTTTAACTATTTTTACCCCCCCCCCCCCCCCCAACCGTTATTCTCTTCCTTTGAATATTTTAGAACGATCAGCTTTTGTTATTTCAATCAGGAAGCAGTGGAAGTTTGCTCAACATCTATTCAGGTAAGGCAAATATAAGCTATCTGGTCTATATCATGATCATATTAATGTAATATAAATATTATTAAGGATTAAATATCTGATAACATGTATTGGGCCATATTGTCTTTTTCTTTTCTTCAACTAAAGACGTATTTGAACCGGAAAGAGAAAACAGTAGACAAGGATGAAGGATACAGAAATAATTCACACAAATGGTGCTTAATATTTAAGTTTGAAAACTACTTAATATTTTGTTTTGACTAGCATGTTTTATGTTTGCTGATTCGTGTTGTCTGCCACAGAAAGCAAGCAAATTAATTGCAAAGAGATCATCACAAATGGATGGACAGCTCTTCCTTATAAAGCATCTTTTAATTTTAAGGGAGCAGGTAATCCTGTCAGACTTTCTTGTGTATTTATTTAGTAGATTTTATATAATTTGTGAGTAATCATTTTTTGGTCTTCCAGATTGCACCTTTCAATATTGAATTTTCAGTTACACAAAAGGAGCTTGATTTCTCTCATTTGCTGGTTAGTGCTTCTTAGCCCATTAATATATTTTTGTGAGCTGAGTTCAATACAGTGCTGTTCTGATTTCAAACACTTATCAATTTGCGCTCATTTCATTGTTTGTTATCATCTTATTGCCATGTAATGTGAGGAAAAAGAAAGAACTTGGCAAATAAGTCTCAAATAAGAAGCACATGCATTCTCATCAGTTTGTTTCACATGATTCAACTTCATTGTAATGAAAAAAGTGTCTGGAACTGTGGGAATTCCTCTACTGTTATGTTAAGGACTCTGATATGATGCTTCTTCTTGTATGGTCATGATTCTTAATATCTTATCAAAGGAAGCCTATAACTTTGCATAGAAGGCTAGATATTATCGTAATTTTACCTGCGCTTGGAACCATTGACTAAATGTACTAATTACTATGAGGAAGGTATTTTTTTTAGGAGAAATACTATTTTAAAAAACAGTTAACAAGTATACCAGGGTAAGGATAAGATATCTTAAAGGGCTGAAAAAGAAAAGAAAATGGAACAAAGGAAAAGAAACTAAGGAGACTACGGAAGCAGTAGGGCAGCCCAATTCCTCTGCAAATTGGATGACCCAATCCCAAACCAATTTAGTGAGGAGATTCACTTTAAGATGCATAGCTTTTGCTCCATGAGAGGATAATACGTGTCATTGTGCACCAAATAGATATTATAAAGCAAACACAGGAAATTTAGGAACTAAAATTACCAATGATGTAATAAACTACAAGAACCACTTGTTAATCTAGTTGATTTGCATATCCTTTGATCTATTATGTTAAAGTTCTCAATCAGTATGTGGATGCTATGTAAAGAGTTTTTTTAATCTTGATTTTGCCTACTAATATTGTCATGTCATGATTACGATTTAATTTTTTATTTTGTCGATTTAGCTTTATTATCACTAATACTTTATGTCTCTATCAATATTGGAATATGGTTCAGGAGCATCTACGAAGACTTCTAAGAGGTCAAGCCTCTCTATTTGAATGGTCAAGATCAACTTCATTGGCGAGGACATTGTCTCCAAGAGTTTTGGAAAATCAAATTGACACAAAGAAGGTTTGTTATTTTGTGGATTAATATGGTTGATCAAATGACTTGTAAAACAAGCCTCTCATGGATATTTTGGTTATATGTTCTCAGTTTGTTTGTCCTTCCTTATGCAAAACTAGATTAGAAACTGATAGAACTGGACCAGAAACAGAGAATGTGTGTATTATTATTGTGGTGTCTCCAACACCTAAGAGAAAA
This sequence comes from Glycine latifolia, assembly GCA_013407115.1. Taxonomy (NCBI): domain Eukaryota; kingdom Viridiplantae; phylum Streptophyta; class Magnoliopsida; order Fabales; family Fabaceae; genus Glycine; species Glycine latifolia. The sequence goes on from CM023957.1 coordinate 3,746,945, forward strand.
TACAGATGAGTTTCGAGGTCTCACCACCCTCCACTTCCTAATCCCCGATTCCCTTTAATTGACTATTTATAGTTTCTTAACTAACTAATAGTTAGCCATCCTAGCTGTTCTAACTGATTGACAGTTACTAAGGCTCTTAGCTCTTCCAAGGATATTTCCTAACATACCCCTTTCCTCATCTATCAATACCCCCCCCCCCCCCCCGCCCCCTCTTTCAAGATGGACCTTGTCCTCAAGGTCAAGTTGAGGAAAAACAACTTGTCTTTCATCAGCAAAGGTCTCCTTCCTCTTCTTCCGTTATCATCAATCTGAACTGTTTATTCTTACACGCGAGCAGGATTATACTTGTCTTCACAAGTGAAACATTCTCCTTTCTTCATCTTCTCATTTACTTCCGCTGGTGACAAATTATGGAAGGTTCTTCTACCTTGTCATCCACTGGATTCTGTTTCAGCAGCACTAGTAGGATCAGCTACCTTACTATTTGCTGGTTGCCAATCCCTTACAAATCTCTGACCCGAATAACTGGGTTTCTGAAAATTATACCCCTTACTATTACTCACGGGTAACTTTCCTAAGACTCGATTCTTATCTTCCACTCTACGAACCTTGACCATAGATTCCATCAAGTTTTTTGGTTCATGGAACCTTACCTCAGTGCTGATCTCTTCTTTCAGCCCTTTGGGAAACACCTCCACCAGAAACGGTTCCTCCAACCCCTTCACCATTCTGATGAGCTTCTCGAATTGGCCTATGAATTCTTGCACTTTTTCTGTTCCAGCTCCTGCAATGTCTGAAAAGGATTCTGATAGTAGAGATAGATGGGGGGAAATGTAAGCTAGGAGATTCCCTTGAAAACTGTCAGTTAGTTGAGACAATTAGGATAAGTTAGTTGCAACTAACTGTAGCTGAGACAGTTAGGATAACTAATTGTTAATTGTAACTAACTGGTTGGTTAATAGTTGTTAGGGGACAGTATATAGGGGGAGTGAGAGGTTAGGGGGGAGGTGTCTTTGGATTGTTGGAGGGTGGTGATACCTCGAAAATCACTTGTTATCATTTTAGGAGTTGGAAGCTCTCACTGAATAATACTGCAATTTCTGTTTTTCTTTCTTTCCTTTCTTTTCTGGTCCAGTTCTTATCAGATTCCTTAAGTTAGACGCTTGAAACCTTTGGGAGATTGCGATCGTGAACCCTTCCCAAGAATGGTTTGGGTTCCAAGATTCCCACCATTGGAACCATCCTAGAGCTTCTTCGTCCATGGCAACCATCACTCTTTCAAACTTATCCTCTTCTCTTACAGCTTGCAATCGAAAATACCTTTCTATCTTCGTTAACCAGCCCTTCGGATCTTCTCCCTCGAATATTGGCATTTCAAGAGTTCTCCATCGGTTGCTGCCCTGTGCAGCATTCCCCTTATTCCCTCCTATCAAATTGTCCGCATGAACGTTTGATTCGGGAGGTTTTTTCTACCATGCCACCGCTAATCGCTGTATGATCCCTTCTATTGAACTTAGTCACACCTCCACTGCTTTGCGATTTTTCCCTATCGCCTTCTCCATGGCTTCCATGCGTGTCTTCATTCTCGCGTTCTCCTTCGTCACCATTAACTGTTCCCAAGCTCCTAGATCAGAGCTCTGATACTAGTTGATAGAACTGGACCAGAAACAGAGAATGTGTGTATTATTATTGTGGTGCCTCCAACACCCAAGGCAGAATACAGATGAGTTTCGAGGTCTCACCACCCTCTACTTCCTAATCCCCCATTCCCTCTAATTCTCCTTTAATTGACTATTTATGGTTTCTTAACTAATAGTTAGTTATCCTAGCTGTTCTAACTAAATGACAGCTACTAAGGCTTTTAGCTCTTCCAAGGATATTTCCTAACATACTCCTTTCCTTGTCTATCAGAAACATAGGTTAGACATAACTCCTCTCAAAGTTGAAGAGTTTAAATTTGGCATTGGGCCCTTTGAAAGCCTTAAGTTCAAAGTTGATTGAGATTGCATGTATAATTAGTCAACCAATATGTGATCAAAATTTTCCTTGTCTTTTCAGTGATTCTTCTTTAATCATGTTATTCCATATGTTGCATTGTCAAATTTAGACCATTATCTAGTGCCTTTGACATTTTTTTTCAGGAGCTGGAAAAGAGCCTTAAAGCCACTTGTGAGGAGTTCATCATGTCAATTACTAAGCTTGTTGTGGATCCTTTGCTTTCATTTGTTACAAAGGTTTGTCTGTAAACAAGTTATTTGTTACTTTGCCAGCTGGTGAACCAAAAACATATCCTTGGCTTTAAAGCAAAGGCACTTGTAAATATATATGGTTCTTAGTACAAATTTGTGTTACTTGGATGCTGCAAATCTTATGTCATAAACACATTTGAAATATTTCATTTCTTGACAACAGTTCACTGAATATTTTTAACTTTTTCCATCATCTTCATAAAGAGAAATATTTTTACAGAGATTTTTCATATTGATTTGGTAGGTTACAGCAGTTAAAGTTGCATTATCATCAGGGGGTCAGAATCAAAAGCTAGAGTCAGTTATGGCCAAACCTCTGAAGGATCAGGCTTTTGCTACTCCAGATAAGGTGGCTGAACTTGTTCAAAAGGTAGGTCATTTACTAATTAGAAATGTAGAATTATTTACATTATTTTTTTTTAATTGAACTACAGAATATCTAGTCTAATAGGAGAATTCTTACCCTTGGTTGATAATTAAAAATAAAATAAAAATCAGTGGCTCCAATCTCATGTATAAAATAAGTAAGCATGGTAGCTTTAGATAAAGCATAAGTGCTGAATGTCTGTTTCAGGGGTATTATATTGTTCATCACTGGCCAACGAAAATGCCCTTTTTCATAGAACTCGTGGTCTTGCAGAAACTCATCTACATTAGTGATGTCACGTCTAAATGAGAGGACAAATTAAATTAGAAAACAATATTCCTTGCATTATCTTGATTTGTGGAATCTATTTTATTTAACTTAGTCATCTATGGATAGATGAGTTTTTTAAAATTAGGTTTGTGAATCCCATTCTTTTGTCGAGCTAAATTGATGTTTGGTGATCTAATAGGTCAGGACTGCTATTCAGGAGCAACTGCCGGGGGTGATTGATAGGATGAAGCTTTATTTACAGAATTCATCAACAAGAACAATACTTTTCAAGCCAATAAAGTAAGTTTATATGTAAAATATAGAATTACAGTTTAAACATTTTTCTGTATTCCTGTGCTTGAAAAGTGCATCTTGATTATCAGAACCAACCTATTAATGTTGGTTTATATTATCCCCAGGTTTATGAATTTGTTACTTTCTAGTTATGCAGAATCATGCCGATCTTAATGCTGTTTCTCCTTGTGTTCATGCAGGACAAATATTATTGAAGCCCATACCCAAGTTCAATCCCTACTACAATCAGAATACACGAGTGAAGAGATCCAGATCATTAATCTGAAATCCATACAGGATCTGCAAAATGAGCTGGATAATTTTCTCTAGTTTGTATGTAAAGGCCATTGGATAATTTTCTCTAGTTTGTATGTAAAGGCCATTGGATAATTTCCTGTCCATTTTTTCCCAGCTGGAGGATCTTTGAACAAGACTTGATTACATACATTCTAGATAATTTTGTAGAATTATTAGCAAGAGATGGCAGAGTTGTGGTTTTGCTGCGGACGATCTATATATACCCTTTTCTTTTCTAACACTGCGTGGTATTTTTGTTGTACATTTTTTTCATTAGTCCCAACAAACCCTATATTTGCCCAGCCTTCCGCAGGTATTTTTTTGCAGTTCCCTGTATCTGTTTGCTGTGGCTGACGTACAGATGATTACTTGAATTTTTCTCTTTCATGCAATGACTCATAAAAAAAGCTATTTCACACATGATCCGACTTTCTTGTTTCTAATGAACGTGAAGCAATGAAAGGGTCTTGAAGGAAAAATTGCACTATATATTTTTTTAATTTCCATATTTTCACCCTTTAGTTATGTGTTTTTTTTTTTCATGCGAGGATACTGTACTTCGTTGCACTCCATGATTTGGCATTTTAAAGGTGTTTGTTTTGCATTTCAGGAATTACATTTCCATGAACATGATATCCTTAGGAATGTTATCCTTTTTTTAAATAAAAAAAAAAGAAAAGAAAAAGGAATGGTATTATTGTTTTTTGTGGTGGAAGCACAGGGCTAAAGCTCCGGCAAGAAAACTCTTATTAAAACCCAGAGGATAAACCAGCCCTTACAACATTTATAATAAAAGACAGAATAAGATAAAAAAATTCTTGAGCTAGAATTAATGAGCAATCCAAATTTAGACAAAAGATCAACAACTTGGTTGGCCTCTCGGAGGGCATGGCTACAAGAGAACAGACCCCCTCTCTTCTTCATGCTATTTTATCACCGAAATTAGATTGAAGCACTCAGGATCACAACCCCGCCTGACTGAGGATAAAGCAACTTTTGAGTCTGATTTAATCACCGGATGTTTAAAGGAATGCTATTATAATAGACATGTTTGGATGATATTTAATAGTTTTAGAAGAAAAAATGAACAAGTAAAAGTGAAAAAAGAAATGTAGAAGAATGTAGTGAAAATATGTAACTTTCATTTTTATGGAAATATGAGAAACTCAGTTACATTACACAGCTCACGAAAATAGAAAATTTGAAATGTGAGCATGTCACTTTTTTTGGGAATAAAGCATTTCGAAAAATATTTCTATAATAGTATAGTCTTCTAACTAACATGGAAATTTTGGAACTAGAATGATAAGTTGTATGTCAAAGATTAAATTGATAGTACTTTAATTTCAAGAGATTTATTTACTCTTATGAAAAGTGTCATCTTATATTTTACACAATATATATATATATATATATATATATATATATATATATATAATTTTATAAAATTAATCTTACTATCATACTATCATTAACTCATTATAATTTTTGTTGTCTATCATTAATATTATTAAGATATAAATAAATAAAAGGTAAATAATTGAAAAGCTAATATATGGGAAGAAGCAATATTTTTCTAATTTTAGGGACTAACCACCACACAATTTTAGGAATTTTAGGAACTAAAACAATAGTAGCTTACTTAAATTATTACTTGACATGTTAAGATGGTAAGGGCATAGCATAAATAACAAAAACAATTTTCAAATATATACTTCCACACGGGTCATATACCAGTGAGTTGTAAGAATTTATCAACGCCTTTCACATCCGTAGAAAAAGAAACGCAGTGTGCACAATTCAAACACCATTCAATAGGTTGTGAACTTCAAATCAAAATTACGACAGATTATGAAAGCAAGAGATTAAATACAAGATATAAAATATATATATATATATAAAGAAAAAGAAAAAAGAGGGGAATCGCTGTACACTTAGTTACCCTTTCAACAATCTGTGGTAACACAAATCAACAGCAGCTGCATTATGCAGCAGACAAATATAATGGACATAAGGAAGGAAGGAGAGACCCGTGTCAATGGAATGGTACCAACATTTACAAGATTCAAACTTTGACCACATCAATGAAATGGGTCCCATGCCTCACGCATTTTCATCGCAAATGTCAGATTGGGACCCACTGGAGTGTAACTCTGGAGGGGACCATTGATCTGGCACCATAAGAAAATACAAGCTCATGGCTTTCCTAAACCGTTTCTTGTACTGCTGTGGTGATATAACAGTTGGAGCAGTGTTCTTGGGTCCACCAAGGATGCCTGAGGTCTTCACCCAAGTTTCAAGGTGTTTGTCCCATGTATACTGCCTCATAAAATCAATGATACCTAAAACCAGCTCATGCTTTTCCTCATCCACTCCAACCAGCAATGAGTAGTCCATCACATATATTGACTGCAACAATATGTACAATATTAATGGATGTTTCATATGCACTCTAATTAATGCATTTGGATGCTAATATACTCCCACTTGATTTTAAGGAATATGTTAGTAAGCCATAGCATGGATTTATTAAATTTAAAATACTCCCAAAGATGTAGCTTATACACTAATTTATTAGTAAACACACACACACCTATAATATCTAATCATAAGTTCTCCCTCCTAACATCATAAATTTGCAAAGAAGGAAAAGGAAGCTGCAAGAAAATCCATGAAAGTACACCTAAATGCTAGACTGTAAAGAATTAAACTTGTGAAGGGCATCAGACTTACAGCAAGGAAGGCAGTGTCATTCCACACAGCTCTCTCAAGCAACCGTTTTGCCTTGTTCCCGACAAATATTGGAGAGGTTGGCATAGCTTCAATAAGATTCTGATCCAGCAGCACTTTATTGCTCCCACTTGTATCTGGATTGTACCGTGATCGAGAAGAACCTTTAAGGTCATAAAGTCGTCTAATGTTACGCCTGTAAAGAAGATTTTCCATAACCAAAACATCCATCTTTGTTTCCTTCCCTCCTTTGAGGTGCTTTGATATTACCTTCACAGAAAAGAGACAAAACCATACCCAATGAGAACAGAAAAACATCAATGATTTGCATTAGGAAAAACAATGGCCGTTTACAAGAAAGATTCAAGCCAACTCTTAATTAACAAAAAGTACCTGATAAATGCCCAAGATCTTCGCAAGACAAGTTGGACTCCCTGTACTGATTGACTCAGATAGATACTTAAAATAAGCTGGTGCAAACTTAATAAATGACTCGAGCTCTGTTTTTGTAACCTGCTTGATAATAAATCTATCATCCAGGGTTTTTGCAAAGAAAACATTGCTCTTTCCTCCCTGAGCTCCCCACTTCTTACAACGACTAAGGGACCGCACAAAATCTAACTCAGAAGGGCAACATGTTCTTCTTAAAGCCTCAAACCTCTTTGCATAGTAGCAAGTTACAGTATATTTCACTTTTCCAAGGGAGCTATCATCAGTAAAAGAAACCCTTGCATGCAAATCCTTTGTGTATGCGAATGGATCCCCAGCCGGCAAACTCCGAGACCCAGAAGTGGATAACACGTTCTCCTCAAAAGAGCCAAGACTTCTGTAGGTATTAGTAATTGTCTCATCAAAAGAGTTAAGAGAAAGTAGACTTGTTGAATCAAAGAGCGGCAATGAAATTGAACTTTCTCCACTGTCTTTAGGTCTATCATATTCTAACATCTGCATATGATAATCCATTGACACAAGCACATACGCTATAACACTAGTGGGTTCATCATCATAGACAGGCACTATGGTATCATTAGTGCCGGCTGGAAGAAGCAGTCTAGCACCAGTCTGGCGCTCCAACTCTCGAAATGATAAAATGTGGACTGGGTTGTACTCGACAAGCTTCTCTGTATTGAAGGAAGAAGTTTTGTTGAATGAACCAAAGACGTTTGCAAAAGGTATTCCTTTCCATTTAGTATCAAGTCTCTTGGAAAGCAATTTAGGGTAATTAGTGCATCCTGCCTCAACCCCACCTTTATTAGCAGTATAAATATCAGAATTTGATTTTGATGTAACTATATTTGCCACAGGTGAATGAACAGCCACAGCTGCTGCATCGGGAGGTAGACAACCATTTTCTTTGTGTGATGAATTTGTAGGGTGACCTTCACCTGTCCATGCAGCATCAAGGGTATCAGATAAATTAGCCACAACATGAGATTCCCCCTCAGACAAAGTCCTCCGTACAGCCCCTCCAAACTCCACAGAATCAGATTTATCATTGATATTTGCACCACCAGAAAGAGAAAGGTCAACCTTATCATGATTTGTGTCTTTACCCTTGTCCTCACTTTTAACCACATGGTGACTAAGGTGGCTAGTGTTTTCTAAATTTAGGTTTCCATCAGGTTTTGTTTCCAAAAGAAAGGAATCACAACTGCTATGGCCTCTTGCTGGCCTAGTGGCAACATCTGCCTCGACAACCTTTTCCCTAGAACCAAGCAACTTCTCTCTATGATTTAAGCTCTTCGAGTTTTCTTGAAGAATAATTTTACTTAAATTGGATGCATATATCAAGCGCTGGTCCCAAACATAAGAATGGATAAGGATATGCCTGTGCAACTTATTGAGCTCTAGAATATCAACCACAGGCTGACCAGCTTTTCCCTCTTTATGCAGCAACTTGTGTAAGGAGTCCTAAGTAATTCAACATTATAACTAGTAATTAGTCAAGCAAGGAAAATCCAAAAATCAACAAAATTACAATGAACCCAATCAATTTATCAGGGATTTTATCAAAAGAACAAAAGTGTTAAAAAAAATCCTAAGGAAACTTTTTTAAAAAGTGTGTGTGTGTTTGGTGGTTGGGGGGGGGGGAAGATGCTGATGAGTAATTAAAAAGGGGAAATGAACTCAGTCTCAAACCACCTACCTCAAATTCTTCTTTCTCATACTGCAGCATCCCTTTAAGTTCAGCAATTAGATTCCTAAAATCTGACACCCTATTGCCACCCTCCTGCAACACAGGACCTGAAATCTTCTCTGAAATTTGATGCAGAGTGTTGCACACTTCACTAAACAGTATTTCAGCCTTGTTATGCAGCTGGTGGACAAGATCAACAATCTCATAAATACAGAAGGATTCAGAAGGGGATTCTATATTTCAACTAAGAATAGCTACCAACCTCATTTGCTTCTTTTTGTAGCCAGTCCTGAATATCATAGTTGAATTCAAGTTTAGATGGGGGAAGATAAACAGAATGAAGGTGAATTGAAGCATAACGAAAGCAGGCAACCATCTTCCCAAAACTGCACACAGAAAACAACTATTCAAGAAGACAACCAAAAGTTGTATATAAATCATTTTTATTTGATAGTCTGACATGTGAGTATTTCAAGTGCTTCACAATCCTAAATGATACAGTTCACCGTCAACTAACTGATCTTAAATATTCCTATAATTACATTGCAGGCATTTGTTTCAAGGTATAGTATTGTATTGCTAGGAATACTATAATCAGGAATGTTATTCTTGAGCACATTCAAAAATCCATTCGGCTAAGTTTTACCAATCCCAGAAATATTACTTAAAATTCAAAATAATTAATAATAAAAATAATAGAGTAGAAATTGAAGTTATAATTGGGTTAGAAATACCTTCACATTTTCTCATGGTAATATAACTTACTCACCCTTCATCATGGGAATAAAAAATGGAGTAAAACAAAGTATTGTTACTTTCCTTGTCATAAACAGTCCTAGGAATAATTTTTTAAAGCTTGTAACAAACATGAAAATATTAAATTCCTAAGTTCACATTCCCAAGACTAAGTGTTTAAACCACTCTTTGACTCCTCCCTTTACTCTTCCAAGCAAATATTCCACCACAATCCAAGTTATTATAGATTCAATTTAGGAGGAGAAAAGTGTACCCGTAGAATCTTAAACAATCTCTGTGGAGAGAATGACCACAACTTGCAACCCTGCTTGCTGCTGCATGATTTGAAAAAACTCAGCTCCAAAAATTTCCCAAAGGATAAGCCCCAGGCAGCATCAGACATAACTACTCTTCGTGTAGCAGGAGGAAAACCATGTATGCGAGGACATTTCAGACACCTGTGCCACATCCAAATTTTACCTTCTCGTTCTCCTGGTAAAGCAAACTCTGATTTCTTAACGGAAATTGTCAGGCTGCCTTGCCGATGAGTATAACAATGAACATGAGCTTCTGATGGCAACTCACATGAGCAGCATGTGTAACTCTAATAAAGAAACGTTATCAATTATGAGGTCATACAGTAACCATTGTTGATAAATTTTATTTAATGAAAGAAATAATTTGGAAGAACAAATACCGGATCAAGTAGTTGATCTCTCAAAAACCGTCCCAAAGGCTTATCAGAACTTCCATAGTATTTAATTCTTACAAGATGGGACCTTTCACAAACAGTTCCTTTCCACACACAACGTGTTGATAAAAAGACCAAAATACTCTGATGGTCAGAAGTTGAGGGAGGAAAATCTTCTTTTGAATGTATCATATCATCATGATCATTATTGTTATTATAATTATTAGTGTCATGTTTTACATAAGGTGGCTCAGGGTTAGCTCCTTCATTAGCAAACAATGCTGCAGCTCTGAGGTGGCTATTGCCATCTTGATGTGAAGACTCAAAGGTACCAAAAGAATTTGAAATAAGACCATTGTTCAACATAGTTTCCATTCTCTCATCTGGTCTGTATTGAAAAAATTCCTTGGGACATTTCTTATCATCCTCCTTAGAAGAAGTATTTGAAAGGAAACTATTGCAGTTGGAAGATGGCATATCCTGAGCCGATTGGATGATGCCTCCAGACACTTCATGCATATGGGTTGAGTCACCCACCAATAATCTTTCAGTGGACTCACTGCAGCTAGATGGGGTTCTTTCAGTCTTGTAGATGTCATTTGATTTTGGTACTTCTTTAAAAGGTTTTTCTCCCTGAGACTCTCTAGCAGCGATAACAGAAAATCCAGGGATAGTGGAAATGGATCTCACAATACTAGATGGTTTATCAGGTAATGCAACGGTTATGGGAGATTTCAAGGGAAACTCTAGAGGTGAAGCACCTTCATCAGCCAGAAAAGATGTCTCCAGTGCCAGATGATAGGCTGCAAAGATTCCATATTGGATCACATGTTTCACCTTCTTCAACTCATCCCCATTGGCACCCTTCAGCAAGATCTTCAAAGTAAAGCAAAAAAAAAAAAAAATACACATAATAAATAAATAAAAATATAGAGGGGGAGAAATAGAAAAGTAACAAACAACTTTTCTTTACAAGTCCTTGTTAGGTTAATCAAGAATAGACAATTACATATACGTTTAATTTCAACCAGTAGTGAAGAAGGCAAACATAAACTAGGAACAGCTCCACTAGAAACATAATGTTATGTAATGAATTTTAAAAGTTGCAATTCATGAATTTATGTGCTAATTGCCTAATTTTAAATGATTTTTGGTTCCCTTTGCCATTATCAGCTTAATTGTCTGACGTGGTTACACAATATAATATTTAATCAGTTGTTTGAAGGAGCACAATTCAGACCTAAATAGCTACATAAATTATACAAAATTTTCCTTCTTGTTAGTTGTCACCTGTCTTTTATTGAACCTATGATCATGTGAAAGTATTGATAAATGATCTATCAAAAATTTCAGATAACAGATAACTAATAAACTACCAAGATAACAAAGACAGAAGACTAATAGAGTAATTCAAAGACTGTAATAATATGTGTATGTACCAACACTTAATTTTGTGTCCCAGAATATGTAAAGTTATTGAACTTACAGTGCAACCTAAAGGTTTTGGGCAACCCTCAAAGAACATCAAAGTCTTTGTTAATTTTTTCCCACCTTGCCCAGCACTACCATGCTCCTCAAAAAATTTGTCTACATGGAATGTTTCGCAATATCCCAGCTTTTGAGAGGTCAGATGATCAATTGAAGGGACAATCTGTGCACCAGTACAACGGGCAATACGCTCTAAAAGTGGCTTTTTAATATTCAGAACAAGTGATATGTCTTTAGCAAGAAGGTATTCTTGAGCATAACGAGATACTGACTTCTCCACCAAAAGAACATTGGGGTGATGAGCATCAATCCTTGCTACGGCCATTTTCAAATGGTCCATCTCCTGGGAATGAGTAAAAAGATAATAAAATTCAGGAATATTATTATCGGAAAGACTATGACAATCAAGTTTTATCCTACAAGGTGAGGTCAGGTAATAGAAGCCAGACCCAAGGATAGATTATTCACATGTAAGGCCAGTAACAACATGCATATTTGACATAAAATTATCAAGTTTTAAGAGCTGGTTGGGTGGAGAGAACCTGCTGTAACAAAGTATCAACGCTTGACAACTGGTTAGAAACACGCTGATACTCCAAAGCACCTCCAAGTATTAGAAAACGTGGTTTATCAATTTTTGCTGTCATTCGCCGATGAGCCACATTTTTTTTACATACAACTCCTTTAACCACCATGCTGGAAATAGAAAACTAGAACATCAAGACTATACAGAGACAGATAGAACAGATAATGAACAAACTTATAAAGACTTCTTGCAAAACAACAATCATATGGAGCATATGTCGCACTTTTCCATTCACCAGCCTGCTCACACGACATGTATCTTTTATTATTAAGAAAGCAGGTCCATAACAGTGTAGTCTCTTACTCAAAAGAAGAATTTATTGATAATTTTACAGTGCAAAGGTATTTACATTATATAGAATTCCACTCATAACTGCTAGCCCAGAAAAAGGCCATATTACAGGCAACAAACTATTCCAACTAAAAGGAAAATAAGCCAAGAAATAAAAAATAACAATAAAATAAAGAAATATAATATTCTACCATCCTTAGATTGCTCATTCCCCAAACAAGCACAATGAATTTAAAGTTTAAACACTTCAGCAGACAAAAGATGCACACAATTATTCTGTACTAGCAATTATACTAACATCTCTCCGATAGTTTTTCTTTGTTTTTTTTTTTTAGTGGGGGGGGGATCTTTCCATCAGAATTCATATGACAAACAAGCACAATGAATTTCTGAATATTATTATTGATAATTTTACAGTGCAAAGGTATTTACATTATATAGACTTAGGCTCATAACTGCTTGCCCAGAATAAGGCAACAAACTATTCCAACTAAAAAGGGAAATAAGCCAAGAAATAACAGTTAAGGGAAGAAAAGGATTCACAAGAGGAGAAGACATCAACTGTCCTTCAACATACTGGAGTTATTCATGTACTCCATAAAATGGATTTTGCCAGCATAACTTTTGTGGCAGATATGAACTGTCCATACAGAATAGGAAAAAGGGAAAGGAAAAAGTAAGCAATGCACGTTTTGTTGTCTATTCTTTTTTTGTCTCAAGGGGGGCATATACTATCATTACATTTTTTTCTCAGTTTATTTTTATTACTGGTACATGGAAAACCCATAAATAAATTAGAAGCATAGTTGTCAGCAGCACAAACCTAAAAATCAGATCAAAATCTACCAAAATACTTAAACAAAAGAACAAAATAAAAGATCTAGCAACATGTAGGTCAGCACATTAATCAAAAAATTTTCCTCCCCTACCATTACTGTTAGAAATACAACAAATACATGTATAACCATTTGTATCTTCACCTAAGAGTTTAAGCTTTTGGGATAATTGGTTGTTGACAATTACCTTTCATTTCGATGTCCACAAGCTATACATTTAACCTTTACATAACCACCAGGATCCATACCTCCACCTCTGCTCGTATCTGGCTTCAGAAGTGTAGCAGCTTCCCAAGACAAAGCAGTAATTATATCCAACCAACTCTCTTTTCCATCTTCATCACAAGTAGTTAGGTTATCCACTTGTAAGAGCTGAGCTACCAGAGCTCTAAAATGCCCTTCCACTACAGTCTTCATGGCCTTCCTATGATCTTCACTTGTTTTATCTCTGCTACGGCATTCTTTTGAGCCAAAACTAGTGGAGGATCGTAGATATCCCCATTCCCCACCTCCAGTAGTACCTTCATCTTCATCATCATCAAAAAGAACAGCTTCTCTATCATCCTCTTCATCTTCTGGCTCAGGAGGTATCCACAGTAGTCTATTACTCTCAAAATCCACAGGCTCCGCATAATTGCTCTCCTCATGATAAGGAGAAGTTTCACATCCATCAGCATGATCAGGCTCATCGTCTTCTTTCCCAGGTGCTTGAATTCCCACTACACCTTGTAGATCAAGATTCTGTGGTTGGGTTAGGCAAATCGAGCTTTTTTCCTGAATGTTATCTTCATCAGGATGCATGTGATGTGGCCCATAGACATGGTCGCCCCCATGAATGTTAACTGGATCATCATGGGCATGAGAATAATGCCTTGATTCTGTATCAGAATGATAAACACCATAATCATCATCCTCATCATCACTCCTGGTTCAGAAGAATAAACATAAAATAACAGTAAGAACAGAAAAACAAAAAGTTTGACGACAACAGCAGAATTCACCATCATTAAGAACTAGTCCAATATATATTTCTACTACAAATGACATTAAGAACTAATTTGAAACAAGATCCTATCTAGACACCCTCTTTTTCAGTACTAAAAGATCACCCTCTATCAGCACCATTAGGTTCATCTCTGGATCAGCACATGATCACATCAAAAATTTGTAGCACAGCCTTATAAAATCCACATCTTAGCACAGCCATACAAAAACACATCTTTGCTAGACTAACATTCATATATGTACAACAAGATTCTCAATAAGGAAAAAACTCTAGCTCATTTTCAGCCTTATTTTATCTTTACTCGATGTGGATGTTTTTATCAGTATCAGAAATGTGAGGACATAAATGACTCCAAATATTTACAGGGAATGGAAAGAATTACATTCAGCAATCTGAAAAAATGAACAAAAAAAGAAAGTGTACCTGCTGAAGCAATAGCCAAATTGGTTAGAAGTCACATTCCCTACAGCCTCAGAGGGATTTGCACTCCTCCCAGAATTTAATTTTTCTTGCTCATCTGTTATCTGATTCATTTGTGAAGATTGACGGGGACTATACGGTACACGCTGATAAGGCCCAGTTGTATAGGGAACTGAACCAGCAGTGCTGCTGCTACTATGACAGGTGCAACTGGACTTAGTGCTGACCAAGCTTGTTGTAGATGGTGAAGGGCTGAGACAAGGGGTGGCCGAAAGATCTGCACTTCCATTATTATCAACTGTTGCTACTTGCTCCCATTGTTTAAAACAATAGTTACAGACCCTTATCCTCTCCCAATCCTCGCGGCCAGTATTTGGCTCGTCCGATGGCACAGGAACAGAATTGGCAGTGCATTTTGCACAGAAAACTCGACCACAGATTCGACAGTGATGCCTGCGGTTGAATATTGTGAAATGTGAATCACACTCATAGCATACCCTACAACTCTGATCAGGCATCCAGAAGTCCCTCGACACATTTGGTGGTTCCGCCCTTCGAGGGATCCAAGACCTAACTACATCAACAAAGTCAGATACTTTCTTGTCAGGGGTGCCCATGGACTGTGATTCAACCCAAGCCCTCTCATTATGAGTCCCTCATTGACCAGCCTTGTTAACATTCCATCTGATCTATGATGCTTGTGAGAACCATATCCTGGTAAACAAATAAATATTCTTCAGAAAACGAAATCAAGGAAAAGTGGAAAACCAACACATCGTTGCACTAGTATATCCAGCAATCACCATTTTTTTTTCCTTAAAAAATATAACGATTTGATAGCCAACAATATTCACTATATACTACTACAAAAGTCGAGAGGTAATCAATTCATCGAGTCTCAAGAACTGGACAACCAAGTCAAAACTAAGTCAACACAACAGTTACATAAACCATAAGTAATAACAATAAATACACTTGTAAGGGGTTAAAATTTAAAGTTGATCAAAGAACAATGAAATAGTAAACATAAAATCAAGTAATTTACTATTGCAACTAGTCCACAAACTGAAAACAAAACTAGAAAGCCAATAACAGCTAGCAATAAGACAGATTGTATTAGTTACCAAATGAAATTGTTCAGACTAAGTTCCGGACCAAAAGGCAGAGGCCATCATTGGCCACCGCCATGGAAAGCGAAACTCCATCATCTCAGTTCATAGGATGTTGTAGTCAACTCAGCTCAATGCCTCAATTCCCAGCAAAACCAGAAGCAAATTCAATCCAAAACAATGACCCAAATGCAAAAACACCAACCACTCAAGCAAACAAGCACAGAATCAGCATCACCCTAAGCTAGTTCTAATTTCTCCACTTTGTCACCGACCCACAAAGCAATCAACCGTTAAAATCTGAGCATGCATGTAAAGACAGCGACTTTGGGGGAACTGAAACCACAAACAACCGAAATCAGATCTCACAACCCCCTCCAGAAACACCCAGCAGAGTATAATAATTACAAACAGTGAGTGAGCAAATAAAAAATAATAATCATAAAATTATTATTATTATTTTATTTTTATGAACAAAAAAAAAAAAAAAAACTAAAACCAGATTTTGAATGAAGGGAAGAGAAAGAGTGACACACCAAAAGCAAAGCAAATAGAAAATCCTCCTTCGCTTGGCGCCACACCTTATCACGTGCGTATCCGACACTTACTACCTCATGTTATTTTTCATTCTTTATTCTTTATTTTCTGTGTTTATTTTTCATGTTATTTTAACTATCATATTGATATGAATATTAATGATTATTTTTTTTCTAAAAATTAACTAATTATTTTTTTATCACATTTATTCGAATATCAGACTTTATTTAAGTAATCAGTCAGTATCACAACGTTTATTTTTTTATGTTAATTTATTGTTCTTATTTTTTATACATTATTGTTATTATTATTTTGTTTAAAGCTGTTAGAAAAAATTCCAACCAACCGCCACGCGCTTTGTATATCTGTAACTCTACCACCTTGTATAATTACACGTGGTTCTGTAATTATTATTATTATAAATACGTAGTGTCATTTTCTCTCTCTCTTTTTTGTGAATATTAGTATTTTCTTTTCTCAGGTTCACGATTATTTGTTTTATTGTTTTCTCCTTTCACAGTCACGAGAAATTTGACCTACTTTTGCTATAATGACGTGTGACTAAAACTATCCATTGCTATAGTTTTCAAAAGTAGAACTGCAATAAATTTATTGACATAAATTTTATACCTATAAAATGAATGTATATTTTTGTCTAAAATTGAAGAAAATTAAATGACATGAAACTGAAAAATGGAAAGGGAAAATGAAATGGAGCAAAAAATAGATTTTTCTTTTTTTTCTAGATCATATATATCTTTCAAAAAAAATAATCTTATTTAAATTTAATAAATGATTATTAAAGTTTTTCTTCTAAATATTTAACATAGTCACAGAAAATAGATTTTTTAACTCATACTAATATTTTGCTGAGTTTACAAGGAAAGAAAATAATATTAATTTATATCCTTATTAAATAATTGAATTTTTAATAAATAAATAAAAATCACGAAAAAGTCTTTGTCACATGATAAATCATGCAGTTTCAAAAAGTTAATAGTATTACTGTGATGAGAGTTGGATTTGCCAAGTTGATGATATATATGCTTGATTTGACGATTTCCAACTTTATTAAATATACGCATGAAAGAGTGTGATAAAGGGAACGAAAGCTTTCGAGTAAATTTTGCATTATTTAGGAATTTTACAAATCAAAAACAAAGAAAAGGAAAAAATGGTCACGTATTGAGTCGGAAATTTATTGAGTCGGTGTTCCAAAATATAAAAACAATACAATTTTAATCATATTATCAATAGGAATATAGAACCAGCATTTTCTGACCAGAATGCACAAAAGTTTAAGAGAGAACAATTAGAACAGAATACAAGCTTGAATTCATTAATATCATGGATTTTTACAAATTGAATTGTAAATTAAAAAATTAGCATTCTTTTTAATTTGGAAGAGTTTTTATGTATATATAAGGGAAATAAAACAAAAGCTAAACATGAATAAAATAAGCCACTATAACATCCGTTAGAAGAAGGAAACAAAATGTCAGGAATAGAAGAACTCTAAGAAAAGAAATCACATCTCAAGACTTCGCGGAAATTTGGAATGAGTTTTGCTAACATTGGCCTGCTTTAAGAGACTTTTTTGAGGGACAAAACTAGATTCGAACCTTCACAAACGGTGAAATAAACTATTAGGATGAGTTTGGATTGATGTATCCACCATCATTTTTCAAAGCAACAAATGATTACTTTTGTGATGAAATCAGTATGATTTTCTACCATCAAATCAAACATAATATAGATTAATTTATACAATTAGTTACTTTTGTGATAAACTTTTTATGATTTTCTATCATCAAATTCACACATACTATTGATGAATTTATACAATTAGTTACTTTACTATAATTTTCCACCGTAAAATCAAACATACTAATAAGTCAATTTATACAATTGTTACTTTTGTGATAATCTACCGTGATTTTCTATCATAAAATCTAGATATGGTAATAAGATCCGAACCCGTGGGTATCCGTCCAAATCCGTCCCAATTTTAATAGAGAAAAATCGAGTTTATTGAATTCGGATTCGAGTTTTCCTTGATAGTTAAAAGCGGGGGTGGGTATGAGATTAGTGATACCCGCCCCGCACCAGCACCTGCACCCGCCCCGTAATAAATAATATTAAAAAAATATAAAAAGATATGTTATTTTATAATTTTTTTAATTGAATTGATTGATTTTGTTTTGTAAATTTTAAATTATAATTCCATATTTTAAATGTGAATTTGTTATTGTTTTTTTTGTTATGTAATTAATCTTTTCGTCCGATTTTTTCAATAAAAAGAGTAATATTATCTTTTAATTTTTTTTATTTTAATGAATAGGACAAGGAAAATCCAACCCCCAGCGGGAGCAAGGATGTGTTTTAAAATCCGACGGGGATCAATGGCAAGGTCGGAGAACCATTTTTGAGTCGGAAGCGGGAACAGAGAATGTAATACCCACCCCCACCCCATTGTCATGCCTAATAAAATCAAACACACTATTAGTCTATCTAATTTATATCTTAATGTAAGTAATTTAAAATATTATACATGATTAAAATACATATCTAAAATAATCTTAACTACAATTTTAAATTATTGTATTAAAACACATGGCATGGTGAGGAAAAATAATTCTAACTGCTAACCAAACAAAAAAACAAGTTTGAACATAAGAATTAATGCAACTGGTAACATAGGTCATAGGTGATTCAAACTCTGGGGAAGGAATCTTATTGGTTGAGGCATAAAAAGTCCAATTTTCATGCAAAATTCTTAAATCATAAACAAACAGTAAATAAAAGAAATTGAATGTCCTCTCAAACTTCAAAACACAAGGTTATTATTTTTCTTTTTTGGTAATATTTGATGTCTTACTCAAAAAATTTAAATATTACCGACTTGTAAATCCAATTCCAGAAAAATCCCTCAGCAAGAACAAAAGAATTCAGCAAACGAATAGAACTTATTTCACTGATTGTCTATGTACAATTAGTCCAACATATTCACATTATAAATTCGTGTATTGGATATTTGCATCATTTGTAATAAATATAAATAAATATGTATAACCGAATTATGAGGAGATCCCTCATCCATATGAACCAAATATAGAGGACTTCTGGAATTACATTTCACAAGTCCATGCACGAGCTAGAACTGTATATACATCAGGCACTATTTATCACACCACTTGCAATTCTGCAATTGAAACCAGCTTAGAATCGTAAACAGGAATATAGTTCTTGAAGACTGGCATACAAGGGTTGAGCGGCCTTTGGTCTGTCCACCATTCCCAGTAGAATATCAGATGTGGTGAGGTAAGGATCACCATAAAAGCGCAAATTGGCATCCATCCTGGTTGCAACTATATTTCCTTCCAAAGAAACTCCCACAAATGCACCTACAGTTTTGCAACATTTCGTGTTGTTAGCTATATTTTCAAACATCATTTACCATAAACATTTATCATGGAAATAAAATAAGAAACAATGATAAAAACAAGGTAGTAGGCACAATCGCACAAGTAGACAACAATAATAAATGATGTGTCAAGGCAATTGTGACACTGACAAAGAACTATGACAAGTACCAAGCACTTGAAGAACCCTCCCTTAGCTGTCGAGGGCGACCAAGTCACTTCAAGTACTTAATCACCAAACATCCCATACTAGTCGATGTGAACCTTAGACACTCTATAATACCCAAAGTTCCTATCATAGCACAACCTCTCAGAGCTGAAACCCCAGTGACTACTCAATGTCTCACCCAACAATGTAATTCACCAATAATAGTGTGTACTTCGAAAGAGTATGTTGCTGGCAATTATCTACCACTTAGTTTCCTTAAAACTTGATAGCTAGGTTTGAGTATTGGTAACATTACATAACCTTAACAACATATATTAGATCAGATGTTGAAACTATTCAATTTGAAAACCATACTTTGGATACTAACATGATAACTAACAGCCCAAATATGCCCATGCATTTAAATGAAATTCAAAAATGTCATTGGCATTACATGCAAAAAGATCCAGCAGTATGCCAAAAAAAAAAGACCATTATTACCTTTACTGCAACTGTAAGTGTAACACATGCCAGAGCCTCTGTCACCAGCACGAATATCTGCTTCAAGCACTCTCCCAACAGGCCCTGCTGCAGCACTACAACCAGCACCAAGAGAAAGATGCATACGACTGCAGAATGTCTTTACAGCTTTCATATCCCGAAGAACAACTATAAAATCCATAAGTTCACCACCAATCTGGGAATACAGGATGAACACATACAATCCATCAGTGAAAAATGAATTTATAACCAAATTAACACAATCATGTATGAACGGAGAGATTTTTTATATTCTCTATTGACTTCCTTCTTATTATAAGGGTAGTGTTTAATTAATTGATGGTTAAGAAATGGTTACCACCAATCTAAGAGTAACAACAACAAAACCTTGTCCCAATATGTAAGGTCAGTTATACTACCAATCCAAGAGTGTTTATTAATAAGTCACAGAAAGAATATTCATGTCAATCAAAATCGAGGAATGAAGGAAGTTCTAAACACAAATTTCAAAATGGCTCCACCTCCATCTGTTGTATTCTTTCTCCATTTTTTCTATAAAACCATAACAGTGAACAAAACCATAGTGAGAAAATTCTACAAATTAACTAAACTCGCATATATTCTCCTTACCTGAGCACCCCATCCTAAACCCAGGGAGAATATTGCTGATGGTGCAGACCATGATCCATCTGATCTTCGAGCAACAACCAAGCCAGTACCCAGTTTGTAAGAGACCAGTGCACCAGCTTTAGCAACTGTTAAAATTGCTAAGCCCTTGGCACTTTTAAGAACAGTTAAAGGGATAGACTTCTCAGGATTGGATTTGGCCACCTGCCAACAGAAAAGTATTTCACGTAAGATAAAAGCAGTAAAGGCTCATATCCAGAAAAATCTCACCTAGTTATTTGATGGATGTATTAGTAAAGCAGTCAGTGCAGAAATATTAATCCAAAATATTACCTAGATATAATGGCAATCAGAGTACATTTTATCATTGGAAAAACAGCCTTCGAAGTTATTTGCTTAATGAAAACTTAGGTGAAATTACAAAAACAAATGGAACTAACCTGACAGTAGTTTCTTAATGTATTAGATGCTTTATAAATCTCATGCTCCATAGATAAACCAATAGGAAGATTAATCCATCCTCTAGCACAAGTCCAGTCCGTGACATCATGCTTAGCCCCCTGCGCAGCATTGCTTATGGTGTTGATAAGAACACCCTGTAAAGGATCAAGTCGATCATAGCAGGCATCGCAAACCCTTTGGGGATTCCTTTCCCTGAACCCAACAGGCATTAAACATCGCCCCTTTGTACATGTTCGACAGAAAATCCCCCCACAAAACCGGCAATGATGTCTACCCCGGGTAAGCGCAGTAAAAGGAGCACTACACTGCATACAAACAGTAGTAGAACTATCAGGGAGCCACTCAGGGGGGTCAGCTTCCAAGACCTCTTTGTAAGAACTGTAATCACTTCCATTAGGCAGACAAAGCGGCGGTGCACTTGGTGTGTACACTGAAGAATCAAGGAAAACATCCCCATTCTTTCCAGAGTCAAGAAATGACACATTTGAACTTGGGAGCTGCTGGTTTGCAGTAATGCTTGGAGCCTTGGTCCGTCCAGTCAAAATAGAAAAAATCCCAGAAAGCACATTCTTCAAGTTCACCTCAGGAGGCCTGTTAGAGGGTACGAGACCACGTGCATCATCACCTGATTCATAACCTCCATCAAACAAGTCATCATCCTCGGAGGGAAACTGATACAATGACTCTTTGTTAGAGAACGTTGGGCCTAATTGGCCACACGGGGTGCTAGGCATAGGCTCAGACCACACAGATTCACCATGATGATTCATATTATCGTAGCCAAAATGGGCATTCTCCTTTTCTAGCTTAGATAGTGAAGAATACGTAACTCTACCATCGGAGGATGCCATTTACCAATCAAACTACACTACATCTACTTAAATATAGCAATCCGAAACTGCAATAGAAAATTCCAAGGATACAAACTTTATTGAAGGAGCACAAGGAAAAAAACAAATTGAACAGGGACAACGAGAATTTTTGGAAAAACATGAACCGAGCATCGAATTGCATGCAGAAAAACCAATCGCGCAAAGAAAATACAAGGATTAAGCGCGTGAAGGATGTAAAATTAGGGTTTTGATGCCAAATATAACTAGGGATGAAGTACGAGAATTACATGGATTATGATCACCTCTAATTGAGTGATTGACGCTGCGAAGCTTGATTGAGTTGAAGCAAATTGGGAATCGAATCGGCGATATACCTAATTGAAGTGGAAAAGGGGGCAGAAGAAGATAAGAGAGTTTAACGAAGCGATAGAACCTCAAAGAAAGTTAATGGGAAATTTAATTGAATTGCATTGGATTATCCGATAAATTCGACGACGTCGTTGAGACGGAAAGTATGTACTTGCGTAACTGCCACACTTCGTGTATGCTATTTGTTCGGGTTCGGTTTATACCCTTGAAATCAAATCAATATATTTAATAGATTAGTAATTTAAAATTGAGTTTCAAATATTTGTAACATCCATGCGTTCTAATTAAATCCTTTAATTTTAATTATATTTTTTAAACTTAAATATAATTTTAGTGTTTGATTTTGGGATAAATTTATTTTTCATCCTTCAAATTAAAAATTAAATAATTATGTGAAATAATTAATAAATTTAATTATTTTTTCTTATTATCTTTTCGAGCACAGTCAGCACACACTCAAAAACAAAATACTAAAATTTATTATTATTTCATTTTTCGCTTAATCTCATCAAAAACTTGTAATTTTTTTATTGTTTAATAGTCATAAATTATTTAATTTATTTTGAAGGATTTAATTATCACAAATTATTTACTTTATTTATAATTAAATTATTCATACCAGCTACTTCAAATTATCCTGTAACGGAATTATTATTAAAAATCAATAAAAATATGTTTTTTTTATAGGAATTATGTTAATATGAAAAATTATAAAAATAAAATTCATATTTTTTAATTTTCACATAAATCTAACCTACTTTTTTACCTTTAATATTTTTAGTCTTATGATTTAAAATATATGTTTTTGGATTTCTATCCAAATATCGCTAAAAAGCCCAAAAAAGAAAAGAAACTAAACAACAATTACACACAAAGTCTCAACTCCTAAAGAATTCAAAAGCAACAAATGAGTCAATAATCTTGTCCGGTGCTCAAAAGTCACTAAGTCCTCCTCCAGCTCACAAGCCTAGTTAACTAGCAAATCAACACATTGATTTGCTTCCCTTTTAAAATACATTTAAATTAGGTGCAGAAAAAAAATCCAATTTGACCCAAATGGGTCCGGCCAATCTATAAATTTAGCAACTAATGTGAAAAATGGGTTGGCTGGTTGAACTTATATTCATGCTTTGGTTATTCGAATAAAACGATTAATTCATATGAGCATATAAATGCCCAATAGATACATATATTAAGGATAACGAAACAAATTATATCTAATATCTATGTAAAATAATTTATTTAGTCATCAAATAGAATGATAAAACGAATAAATTTAATGACTCAAAACGTCAACATGTCTAGTCTAATTTGTTAATATGATTACCCTTTTATTCTCGATAAAAATCACTTTATTTTTTGTTTTGATTTTAATGTTCTTAAAAAATCAAAATATACATTTGTTATTATTGTTTGTTTATTTTATAATCTCAATTCATCTAATATCAATAGAAAAGTTAATGTTAAAATCAAATTCATATTAATATTTTTTATGTCATTTAACTAAATATATCACTTTGAGTTAGACATGTTGACATTTTGAGTCAAAACTTGAATTTTCTATGTTTTTTTTTTTCATTTATGACTGGTCAACCAGCCCCTATATATGGTGCGAACTATGATTTAAAGTCCACCATTAACACTTTACCTGGGAAGCCAATCCATCCTCATTGCATTTTGGTGGATTGGTAGTAGGATGAGCCAAAATAGGTTGAATTGTATTATTAAAATATCATTATGAAAATCTCATATAACATATTTAACTTGTTTGTTTTAATATTATTATCTAGTAAGATAATCACACTTTGTATAAGAGAATTTGAATTTCTTTGATATTTATCTTTAATTTCTGTGAATAAAAAAACACACTTTATTGATATTATTTTTGCAAATCATTTCATACCAATTAACAAAGCTGATTAAAACAAGTAAATGTATTAGTATCATTTAAAAAATGTATCACATGCATCTCAGTCCTCAGACTTGTGATAGCTACGCTTTATAAACCTTCGCCCATCCATAATTCCATATTATTACTAGCACATCATAAATGCTACCTTATCATTTCTCTCTTGTTGCAGGAAAAAAAAATCATTTTTCTCTAGTAATTAATTGCAAAAGGTGTGGAGATGATTGCTATCTCACCAGTTTATTTTTATCCCACAAGTAGAATTGGAAACAAAGACCTATCGTGTAACTGTAATTTTTATCACTTTGACACACCGTAATCTTACCAGTTTTGACACTTTTACGCTTTTCTTGCTTTGTGTATGTTTATTGCATTCCTTCTGTTTAATGTGTTTATATAGTATATTACGTGTTATGCTAAACTAAGCTTTTTCAATAACAAAATTAAGAATTTATTGTAACTCTCAAATGTCGGTCTACGCAATCGCATCGGCACGTTCCTGAGATTTTTTTTAAATCAGTATATATGTGTTTGGTACGAGTCAGGAGAGAATAATTTTATGGATGATAATTTTTATTTGTGTCCCAAACACAATTAACATTTTGGGGAGATCAATATTTACTCCCTTTCAGTTTTATTCATCAAATTTTTACATTCGTCTAGAAGAATCACATAAAAACACATGATAAGCAAGAATGCTTTGCTTTGTGGTAACCTTCTATTCTAGACTCGTTAATTTTTTTATTAGCTCATCATCTTGCTGCTTTGGTTCAATCAATGTAGCCCATTCTCATCAACTTTAGGCCCCATGTTCATAACTTCATATCGTGCAAAATCACATTGCAACAAATAATAAAATCATGTGGTGGGAAGTTAAATTTAAAATATGTAAATATCAATGATGGGTCTTATGAAGATTAAACTCACCTCTGAAGAGAAACTTATGTTCTAAAAACATAAAGAGATTAATGCTTATGTATTGATGATATAAAACAGTTTTACACATTTATCTCATTATAAATCATTGTTTGAATTACTTAATTACTTTAAGATAATTATTTTAAAAGTAACAAAATTTATCATATGAATTATAATTAGCTAACTGTATAAAACTTTTTACATGGTTAATGTATAATAATTCTTTTCAAACATAAGTAATAAACACTAGTTACTTTTTGGTATTGTTAAATTGAATATCCAATCTTAGAAGAATTTGATTAAAAAAGGATAAAGAGTTTATAAAATTAAAATTTCAAGCTTATGGTTTTCAATGCTAATTCGCCACTTAATCTGCCACCATTACAATGTGATCAACGAGCTAATTCAACTCCTTGCTTTTTTGCTTAGTCTAATATGTAAAACATATTAACTTTACTTTTGTATTCCATCTAGCAAGCCTTTTTAGCTTACTTTTCGAATATGATATGTATTTCACATCCTGTTGATTTTCGATTTTGTTATTAGTTTTATATTCAGCTGTACCAAAAGAAAAAAGTTTTATATTCAGCCATGTGGATTGATCACTGAATAATACTCAACATTCAAAATTTCTATGAAACAATTTCCTAATTCCACGTAAGAAGTTCTGGATGACTTGACTTCCTCGTTATAAACATCCATTAATGTTAAGAAATCAATCATCGAATATTATGAAAACTTGACTACCAATAAAAAAATAAATTTATCATGCCTTCATTTTTTTAAAGGTTATCATGGCTTTATTTGTCATCTGAATTATATGAAAGGTATATATGAATCAAATAATAATCTGAGTTTATGTTCATACACTTTAAAATGCTTTATAAAGTGTAAAAATAATATTTTAATACGATTTAAATCGTCAGCATAACATATAATTTATGAAGTTCATTTTTTTAACAGATTTATTAAGTCTTCTAAAAAACAGATTTATTAAGTTCTATACAATACAAAGTATATAATAATATATTACCACTATATTAGTATTTATACATGGAGTTTACATATAAGAAAAAAGAAAATAATTTAGTTTCAAATTAACTAGTATATTTTATTGATTGAAATGAATGACGTGTGTGAGCTTGAAAATATGTTGTCTTCGTTTGTTGAGGACAAGCAAGAAGGGGGTCCAAGCCCAAAACAAAAGGATGATTGAAACTTGAAAGCGAAGTAGAAACCTATCAATGGGTTAAAGTTAAATTTCAAAAAATAAAACGCTGTATCATAGTAGATAAAAAAAAAGACAGTAAGTATAATATTTATGAGAATATATATTTTTTATCATCGTGACATTAATGTAAAATATTTAACAATTTTACTAATAATTAATTTTCATCAAAAAATATAACATTGAAGTACTTCGCTCACCTTCGAATAGTGAAATGATCATTCAAAGCAGACTAACTAAAGACATAGGACAAAGGAGCTTAGAAGGGTGAGGGTGGCGGAGGGAATAAGGTATGAAATCACTTAGATAGAAACATGTTGGATGACGGCCCCTATCGCTAATAAGAGACTTAATAGTAACAATTTGTGGATTCATAAATTTGGAAAAATAAGGTAATAGAAGGCTAGCTATATGCTTAACACAACTAGTTCGAAAACGAGCCATCAAAATATTAACTGCGCATCAAGCCATCTCTTTTGAAGGTATGACACCTGCTAGGTTGATCACGCCCCGAGGGAGACTATGGTAAGGTCGGATAGATCGAGTTTTTTGATACTCTTATTCTTAGGATTGGGCCCCTCTGTAATGAAAGCTATAAAAAAATGTCTTCCACCCGAAAGAGAAGAAGGATCACTTTTAATAGATCTCTTCTTTTAATTAATTTTTTTCATTCACAAAATTGAATCACTCATATCAACAATTTGTTAGTAAAATATTTATAAAAGTATAAATAATTTTATAATGTCTTTAAATTATAAATTATATACATTGTATTTCTAATTATATGTTTTTACTCAAATCATACATAAAATCACAAATAAAGTCCATCCCTATGAATTTTCCTTTTAAAAAAGCAGGACATTTGTCACACTTTTTATTTATTTTAGGACACACATTAAATTATGTGACTATTTTTATTACTCATTTATCAAATAATTATAATTTTGTTTTTAATTAATAGATTTAATTTTCACTAACACTAAATGTAATATAATATTTTAAATTAATATTAATCATTAGTACCAAATATATCAAAACATTCATATATTACTAGTCAAACAACTAAAATTCATATTTTATCTATGTTTTTTTAAAATTAGCTTTCCAAATATGCATAATCCTTCTTTCTAATTAGATGCAAATACGAAGGTATCATAAATCTTCAAATGTTTTTAATATAGGAGTACACCATAGTACAGTTTTTTGACCAATAAAGTCTAATACATTAATAAATAATTAAATTATTTCGTTAACATTTTAACATAATTAACATAAAAAATTATATATATATATATATATAATTAAAAATGAAAAATAATTTCTTTGATATGTACATCTTGTATGGAAAATGCTTTCTAACTATATAAGAGGGAATAGTCTTAATATAAAAAAATAATAATTTGTCAATAATATTTTTTAGCTTAAAATAATTAAAAAAATATTTAATGTTCCAAATTATTGTCATTGTAGTCTCAATTCTTAATAAATTTTGGATAAGGAAACTGGAAAAGTGACTATATAAGAGCATCATTATTGTATTGCCGTCCTTGGACAATAACTATATTTGTAAATTCATATTCTCCTTCGTAGCCTGTAGTCATCACGAACTGATTCAGATGACACGTTTCACAATACGTCGGTCGTTGAATAAGAATAATTAAATTGAATTTGCAAGAAGAAAAAAAAAAGATACTGTGAGAGATAATAACTAGTAGTTACGTATTTATAAATTAAATTACTTATTACGTTTGCAATACACATGATTCTTTCTCATCAATAATTATCAAGAGTAGTAATTCTAACATTGTTATTCCATATATACGCCTTCTTTTAGAGTTTAACGCGTAAGTATTGTAAATTTATTTTATATTATTATTATTCAATTTAAATTATCATTTAAATTATTTTAAAAAATATTTCAAAATTTAATAAATTTATCATACATAATACATAATAAATTATAAATTATAAATGAACGATTTTATAAAAAAATTTACACAAATTATTTTCTTTTTTATTACTCTTTTTTCGAATTTCAATGTGTGTGGACGGAGAATTCACACATCAAAATTTAAATTTTCTTTATTTAATTTTGATTTTGACGCTGTGGTTTTGGTTTGTTCTCTGGGTCTGAACCTTCATCTTCACTCTCTCTCCCTTTCATTGAGAGAGAGAAATCAGATTTTTTAATTTTAAATAAATAAAAATTTAAATTATATATCCATTTTTTCTTCAAAAAAATAATAATAAATTGAATCAATAATTAGCAGCTCTTGTTCCTGCACCCGTGGTTCCAACCTTTTTGTTCTCGAACCTCCCAAATCTTCTTTCTCCCATTCAATTTTCGCCCAGTTTTTCTCTGGTCGATCTTCTCATCGTGTCTCGTTCGCGAAAAAAGATTCCATTTTCATAATACCCACATGCTGTGATCCTCTGTGCGCAAGTGTGCAATTGTAATCACATATTCCATTCCGAAAAAAGATTCAATTTTTGTTTGTGGGTGGCGATTTTTTGATCTGGGTGTGTGGAGGGTGGAGTGAAGAATAGTGGGTCGTTGTCGATTTATAGCAGTGATGGTGGTTGTGGATGGAGCTGACAGGATGAGGAAAGATCAATAATTTGGAAAATAATGCTGTATCTGAAGCAGCCTAGAGTTCAGAATATGGGTTTGGATTTTTGGGTTGTGGGCCTTTTGCATTGTACTGATTCTGAATTTTGGTGATTTTGTATTGTTATTACTCCTTGCATGCCATTTTGGTGGTTTCCCTGAGCCTGAGGCTCGGGGGATCTAAGTGTTACAGAGAAGAAGTTATGGCATCGTTAGAGAATGAACCTTGTCACACTCCTTCTGCCTCTGACCAATCCCCTTTTTCTTCTTCTCCTCCTCCTCCTCCTTCCAATGTCTGTATGCAGAAATTTAGGCTATATGAGACTCGATCGGTAATGCCCTTCTATTCTTCTTTCCACTGTTTTGAAACTGTTGTTGTAGTTTGCTGTCTGCTTGGGGTTCTCTTTGATTTTGTCATGTGATTTGATCTTTCTGTGTTGTAGAATTTAGAAAATATTTGTGGATACTTTTAAAAGTATTATCAATACACTTGTTTCTTGTTCATATTCATATTTAACATGTTTTAGTGCATTTATTGTCCTAGTTATGCACCATTGTCAAAGCTGGCTACTTGGCTTTTGTTTTGAATGCTTTTAGAAGAGACTTGACCAGCTGGTCATCCAGTTTGTTGGATTCTTGCATGATGATAGACTTCAATGTGTGTTTCGAACTTCCTTGCTTTCGTTGTTTTATGAGATAAAAGTTAGTTTGGGTAAAGTAGAAGGAGCTACTTAACTTAACTTAGTAGCCTCATTCCATGTTTTGATGAAGTTCTAATCCTGTTTCTAGTTTAATATTCTTATGTATGTTTTTTGCCTTTCTGAAATGCTTCAGAATGAAATCTTTATGCCTCTGCATTTGATCATCTATGTGGATGCTTCATAATTCCTTCTTACCTTAAATTGGGATATGTTATTTGTCTAGCTTTGAAAGTGGGTTGTCTCTTGCTTCTCATCATGCTTTAGATCCTTGGATGTATGAATTATCATCCCTTGTAATCTAATGTGTATACTAAGCTTGGGATATCCCATTTGAGAAATTTAATTTGCAAAATTGAATGTGTTATTGGAGTTGCAGTGTTTATCATGCCTTTCTTGTATTTAAAATATTTAACTTCTGCGTTTTTTTTATTCCACAGAACTTTTACATGATAGGAAGGGACAAGAGCAGGACATATTGGAAAGTACTAAAGATTGACCGTCTCGATCCTTCTGAGCTAAATTTGCGTGAAGATTCTACTACATATACAGAAAGTGAATGTTCTGATCTTTTGAGACGGATACATGAGGGTAACAAGTCCACTGGTGGACTAAAATTTGTCACAACTTGTTATGGAATTGTAGGTATGTAAATCCATAATGTCTTGTCTACCACTCTACCTGCCTGTTGACCAATTATGAGTTAGTGTCTTGATATACTATTATGGTTTTAGGGTTCATCAAATTTTTGGGGCCTTACTACATGCTGCTTATCACAAAAAGAAGGCAAATTGGTGCAATCTGTGGTCATACAGTATATGCTGTCTCAAAGAGCGAGATGATTCCATTGCCAAATTCTTCAGTTCGGTCTAACATCAATTTTAAAAATGAAAACAGGTCTTTATAATCTTGCATATTATGTCAATTCTACTTATCATGGAAAACCTGAATTTTAGCCCAAGTGATGCTAAGCATCTATTTGCAAGTTATACATTATATATGAATATTTATTTGCTTCTTTTTCTTTCAAATGCTCATTTCTTCCCTCTATTTACTGTAACTATGTTAAACAAGAAAAATATTTTGGTTTTGTTTTAGTTTACTTGGATTTCTACTGATCTCTCTATTTCTACCCTTTATCCAGTTTTAAAATTATTTCAGTTCTCCTCTGTTTATAAACATTTGAAATTAATATAAAAGTTAGCAGATAAAATTACATGATTACATTCCTTCTGTTCGACTCAAATATAAATATGACATGTTAAAGAAGCACACTGGTTTGTTTAGGAGAACCTAGTTTTGATTAGACTTTGTTTATGATATTTTGGTGTAATTTAGAAATGCTACATGGTTCCTATTATTAATGTCATTTTTTAAATTAAACAGTTTTTTGGCATTATGTCAAATTTTATTGTTCTTTCTACATACATTATCAGGTTTTGTATTAATTATATCATTTTTACATTTATTTTTTAGGTACAAGAGGCTCCTATGCATGGTCGACCTTACAAAGGACTTTTTTTTCAGCTATTCATACCAAATTATGCGTAGTCTTCAAAGGAACATGTGTGATAATGAGACAGGTCATGTTCTTTTTGAGACCATGTTTGTTTGGAATGAGTTCTTAACTCGAGGAGTTAGAAATCACCTCCAGAATACTATTTGGACAGTTGCCCTAGTGTATGGATTTTTTAAACAGGTGAAGATAGGTTACTCTCAAAGTTCCATTTGATAGTGTATTCATGTATTGATTAATCTTGTCAAGTAACTGTTTCCTGCTTAATACAAGCAATTTTGTCTTCCTCATCTTGAATATCTGACATCTATCTGGTGGCTTCATTAGGAAACGCTTATGATATCTAGACGGGAGTTCACACTTACGCTCATTGCAAGACGATCACGTCATTATGCTGGCACTAGGTCTGCAAATTTCATCATATCTTATTTCAAACATTAAATCCATTAAATAATTTTCAAATGTGATTATGTGCTGCATATTTGATATCTGGTTCTATAATTTGACTATGTGCAAACTTAGCTAGTCAATCTATCAAGTGCCTCCTCTGCTGATTTTATCCGTATACGCTTATACTCTGGTCCTTTTTTTTTGTAAATTTTAGTTGTTTTAATTTGTCACTATGTCTTTGTAGTTTGAATATAAAATGAGTATAGTATAGGAAATGTGGCATGGAATAGTCTGTCTTTCATGTTCTTATGATGGTAACATCTCGTTTTTCATTTGGGTGTTGAAAGATGTTGAAATTATTAATGGGACTTTGTTTTTCCAACCCCCCCTCCTTCAAGTCCAACTAGCTTAGCCCAATTGTGACTTGCATTCATTAAAAAGAAAGTGAGGTGGTAGACTAAACATAATAATTTCAGTATATAAAATTGTTTGTTAGCTTTGCAAAGTTGACCATGAGTTGAAACTTGGAAGCAATCATCATGCAAGATTTTCTGACACAGTAAGGAAATATTAGATTTCAGAGAATTTGAGAGAGGAGAAGAGATTGAGATTGAGAAAACTGATATTATTCAACCCAACTGTTAATCAGTTAGAATTCTGTTTATATAGTTGGATAACTGCCAACTAACCTAACTGTCAACTAACCTGAGTTAGTTGATGCAGCTAACCGTCTAAACTACTAACTACAGTAGTAACAGATTAAGTAAAATATATAGAGTACTGTATACTCTTATAGGAAATATATATTAAAAAAAAGAAGCAGCGTGCAAGCAGTAAAATCTTGAATTTTCAAGGATAGATATGGTAGAAAGGAATTCTATATATTTGCAATAATTATGTGTACAATTCACAGTTTCACTTATTTGATTATTTTGTTTAGGTATTTGAGGCGTGGTGTTAATGAGAAAGGAAGAGTAGCAAATGATGTTGAGACAGAACAAATAGTCTTTGAGGATGTTAAAGAAGGTCTTCCCATCCAAATAAGCTCTATCATCCAGAACCGTGGTTCAATCCCTCTTTTCTGGTCACAGGAAACTTCAAAACTAAATATTAAACCAGATATTATATGTATGTCCTCCCATTTCACAAATATTGTAGCACTAGCAGAGTTATTTCTCTCTCAATTTCTCTACTTTGATGCGGAGATGTTTTTATGTTTGCTTATGTAGTCACTTATTTTTCTTCAGTGTCAAAAAAAGGATCAGAATTATCAAGCCACCAGACTTCACTTTGAAAACCTTGTCAAAAGATATGGGAATCCCATAATTATTTTGAATTTAATAAAGGTAGTCATTTTTCCCCTCATTTATTACATGTCATCATTTAAATTCCTGAAAATTCATTTTCTTATATCTTGGGTGTGTTGACACATATTGATGTTGTAATTGGTTATTTCTTGACTAGTTTTATGTTATATTTTTGTTAAAATAAAATAAAGGTGATATAATAATGACAAAGTGAATATTCTGTTGATGAACTGTACTGTCTCATGTTGATTTGTTAGAATATCTACATAATATTTAGAGGAAGAGAATGATGCATGATGGATTAGAATAAATGATGTTATTTTTTAAGTTATTTGTTCCCTTATTTAATTTAATTAGGATCAAGAGCCCAGTATTAGTATAAATAGGACTATTGTGTTAGTATTTACTATTTTGTATGACATAATACACCTTGGCAATTAAATATTGTATTATTTTGTGTCTGTATTCTCTCCTTTTCTCCTTCCTTACGTAAGTCCTAAACCTTATAATTTCAACTGTATCATTTTTTGAACAAGACTCTTGGGTGGGGTGATTGATAAGTTTCTTTTTTTATTAAACCAACAGACCCATGAGAAGAAGCCTCGCGAGTCCATACTTCGTCAAGAGTTTGCTAATGCCATAGATTTCATTAATAAAGATTTATCCGAGGAGAACAGGCTTAGGTTCCTTCATTGGGATCTGCACAAACATTTTCAGAGGTTGATTTTTTATTATGTAATTCTATACTTTTTGGCAAATTACAATGTGTTTCCTGATTAAGCTGATTTGCCTTATATTCAATTCCAGCAAAGCTACAAATGTCTTGCAGCTTCTCGGCAAAGTGGCTGCATATGCATTGACATTAACAGGTTTTTTCTATTGCCAAACAACACCAACCTTGAGACCAGAAGAATGTCTGAAATGGCCAAGTACCGAGTAAGTTTTTCATTTGTTTTAACTCTTCAATTACATTTTTCAACATTTCTTAGTTAAGAACAATGATATCAGCTTTTCCAAAGAATAAACCAGACTGTGTTTATAAAATATCGGCTAATGCTTGATGGACATAGGAAATACCTAAAGTTTTTCCTCAGGCATCTTTTGTTTACTTAATGTTAAGTTTTACATGCAGCAATATTGATAAGGGAACCTTTTCACCTACTAGACATGTCAATGATGACAACGGGGATGCTAATAATTTAGAGAGGAAACAAAGTGAAGGAAACAATGATGCGAATGAAAATCATTCTGTCAAACCACCCATGTTGCAGAGGGGGGTGCTCAGGACCAACTGCATAGACTGCTTGGATCGCACAAATGTTGCACAATATGCATATGGGTTGGCTGCTCTTGGTCACCAGCTCCATGCTCTGGGAGTTATTGACCACCCAAAAATTGATCTTGATGAGCCTGTAGCAGATGATTTGATGGGGTTTTATGAGCGGATGGGTGATACACTTGCGCATCAGTATGGTGGTTCTGCTGCACACAACAAGGTGATTTGCACTCTGCAGCTTGTCACAATTGCTTCAGTTCACATATTCTAATGTAGCTTGGGAATTGATATTTTTGCTCCATTTTCTTTTTTAATTATCTAAAGCCATTTGAATATATTTGTTTTTAATAAAATAAATGTTATCATTACTCATTGGGTTTAAACTTTGTGATGGTAAAGATAATCATCAAACTTCCTTTTTTTGGTGGAGGGGGTGGATGGAGAAAGTTGACCTCTTTATTTATCTCCCAATCAAAATTATTTAAGGGTTAACTACAGTTCATAGCTTTCTAATTATGTTGTTTGAGCTGGATGGCATACAATAGCCTTGTTAGCTTAATTGTTAGTACTGTGAGAATGGACTGATACACTGTGTTGATTCCACGCATCATTTATAGAGAATATTGACAAATACGATTTTGTGACTATCAATAATTATCTAAAATAATCTAGGAAATTAGAGTGAATTTGTCTTTATTGAGAATGTTCCATTGATGGGCTGGTCAACTTTCGATGATTATGTATTTCTTGCCTGTTAAATTGGTAGAGTAGCAGTGGTCATAGGATTTTCTTTCCTGTTATATCATAACTATACATTGGTATAACGTGTTTTTAACCTTTTCTGATGATCTTTTCTATAACTTGGGTTTCTATATAGATTTTCTCTGAGAGGAGGGGTCAGTGGAGAGCTGCAACACAGTCTCAGGAGTTTTTTAGGACTCTTCAACGCTATTATAGCAATGCATACATGGATGCTATGAAACAGGATGCAATCAATGTGTATGTGCTACAGTCATGCATTGTCTTCTTTTTCTATATGCCTCCAAGTTATATACTTATTATTTTCAGTGGCTGGATTGTAGCTTGTCTTCTACCTGGTTTGTTTGTTATTTTCTGTTCTGTCTCTATCTCTCTGTTATAGGGAGCTTTTGTTTTGGACAAGATTTTTTTTAAAATGGAAAGAAGGATAGCACGATAGGATTAGGAATGCTC
Organism: Glycine latifolia; assembly: GCA_013407115.1. NCBI lineage: Eukaryota > Viridiplantae > Streptophyta > Magnoliopsida > Fabales > Fabaceae > Glycine > Glycine latifolia. Next base: position 3,782,412 of record CM023957.1, read on the forward strand.
CTCAAATATTGCAAAAACAAAAATAAAACAGCAACAATGTGTTAGGATCCAATTGCAAGGTATGGGACTTGGAGTCCCACATTGGAAGTATGGGATTCTAGTGTTGGGTTTATAAGGCCTTGGGCTCTCCAACAACAATAGCTAGCTTTTGTGGTGTGGTTCTCTCAAGGTTCTTATCAATTGGTATCAGAGCCTTCCACCATGACTCCCAGCTGCAAACGAGTGCTGCGGGTGGTGATGCCGGCATTGCAGTGTTCACCCGGGACTAGTCAAAGGGCTAGTGCACAGCCAGCCCGCATGGGCGCCGGGGCTGCAGAGCATGGTGGGATGTTAGGATCCAATTGCAAGGTATGGGACTTGGAGTCCCACATGGGAAGTATGGGATTCTAGTGTTGGGTTTATAAGGCCTTGGGCTCTCCAACTACAATAGCTAGCTTTTGTGGTGTGGTTCTCTCAAAGTTCTTATCACAATGCAACAAACTTTTCCAACGCCTCTGCATGTCTTTCTGTCCTCTAGCTTAGTAGCAACTTTTGTGATATTATTTTAGGCAGCTTGTACTTTTGTAATATATTCTATTGGAAAGATGCCTTTGCAATTTTAACTTATTATTCTCTTCTTCTAATCATGAGATGATATTTCTGTTTATTGGGGTAGATTCCTGGGGCATTTTCAGCCACAACAGGGCAAGCCTGCTCTATGGGAGTTGGGTTCAGATCAGCTCTATGATGCAGGAAGACATGGAGATGACGATGCAAGGTATTTGAATATAATATATGGAATATAACACCTTTTTTCCCCTAACCTTCTTTGAATTGGTCCTTGCTGGAAGATCTTGCATCGGGGTTTTTCTCTGTCTGGAACTTACACCGTCCACCTTCCCCTTCCGTATTATATATTGATCTACGAAACATACGCCTTGGCCCTAGTAGACACTTTGATAAAACAATCTAAAATAAAATTTGATATTTAATAATCATTTGGGCTTGTTGCAAATATGATGATAACTTGAAACATGTACATTGAAAATGCCTGTCTATGCAACTAATATGGTAACTATGAAATGAGTTTTTAGGTCATTTTTCAAAAGATCCTTCTCAGATGGGAACATTCTTAATGAAAGTTCTACCCCGATGTCAGCCCCAAAGGCCAAGCACGAAAAATTCCCAAGCCAAGGCTGTTTACCAGATCGATCAGAAGAAGGAAGCAAGGGTCTTTGTGAGTCATCACCAGAAATATCCACTACTGACAGTGACATCTCATTTTCAAGGTTTGTGTCCTATATTAATGTAAACTTTTTTTTTTTTTTTTGATCGGCAAAAATATAATATTATATATATGGAAGTAAGTACAAGAGGTACTAAAAAGAAACAAGAGGCCAACAATGTGCTAGCAACGCTTTGGCAGCCTAATACATGAACTGAATTAGGATGCCAAAGAACATGCTAGAAACCCACATGATGGCAAAAAGAAATATAGTGACATCCTAATTACGTCCTCCACTACAAACAAAACCGTCTTTGATATGGCTAGACCATATGTAGAAAGGGATATCAAAGCCTTTCTCCAAGTTTGCTAACCATGACCAACAAAAAAATATAGCATCCTCCATCAGCTTAGATCCATTAAAACTCTCGTTATGGAACACTATCCTGTTGCGGTGATACCAAATGCTCCACGTGAGGGCAACCCACCAGGTATACCAGCGCTGAACGTTAAGGCCCAGGAGCTTGCAGTAACTATGTTGGCGGAAGTGGTCGCTTGGGTAAACTTAAGTGTAATCTGTTTTAAGCTGTACAGGAGGAAATAGATAATCACTATCCCATTTTATACACTGTCTCTTTTCTACTGTCTTTGTTAGTCACCTTAATCTAGGAAATTTTTATTTCGTAGCATGCCATTCTGTATAAGAATTTTTGTATTATAAGTATTTTCTAGAATATGGGAAATTTTTTTTGTATGTTGAAATGTCCAATAGTGTAAATTTGTAATCTAAAATGTTCAATGAGCTCATACTGCACAGATACAAATTGGAATTTCTGTTGCCTGCTTGTATGATGGCGTGTTCTGCCATTTGCTGCTTAATTTTTTCCATTGAGCCCGTATATGTATGATATACAATTCATTTTGTATGTGTAGGTACACTCCCTCAATGCCTCGGAGACAGCTCTTTGGAGATATGCAAAGAGAGCGCTGCCTTGAAAGTGAACATATTTACTATTCTGATCACGGGGATTCCTTCAGCTGCTCCAACTTTGTTGACCTGGATTGGCTCTCTTCTTCAGGAAATTCATGCGAAGAAGAGCCATTTGAGAGGTAATACTTTTTATAGGAACTGAATTTGCTATGCAATTAATGGGTAAATATGACTGTCTTGGTTATATCCTGTTCTTTTTTCTGATGGTCTACAAAATTTACCCATGTTTCTTTCCTTCTTTCTGGTGTTTTGCATTTGTTTTATCCAAAATCAATTTTGTTAGTTTAGAATCAAATTTATACCGAATGCAGGTCATCAATTACCAACTCTCCAATTGCTGGAGTTTCTTCAGAAAATGTTGTCAATGGAATGATGGTAGGTGAGGCAACTGCCTCCACTAGTGATTGGGGGGCCTCCAGCCTAAAGGTATCACCCTTTCTGATACAGTATAATGTGATTCATATCACATTCACTACTTCCTCATTCCTATAGATTCATTGTACTTGCATACCAATGAACATGATGTAATATATTGAATTCGTTAATAATTATACATGCTAGGTTTCCTTCACATGATGCAGTGTATGTAGTTTTGAAGCATGCATTTGAAGTTCATTTTGTTAAAAAAAGTAATAAACAGTTTAGGCTATTCTTGGTCTAGTAAGGGTATGTTTTACTCTGATATGATAAAATATTATGTATTCTGTGCACATTGCACAACAATCTTTTACCATTCATTTAGTATATGTATGAGTTTTATGTCAGTCTGAACTTTTAACAAGTTTAAATGTGTTTTACTTCTTAAATTACTTGGTCTTTATGTTAGAATTCACACTAATTCTATGTAATATTCTCAGGGAAGGGAACAAACTGAATCCGAGTTATCCTACGATGATGCACGGTCCAACACACCAGAGGAATTTCCAGATACTTTTGTAAACTGGGTGACTTATGGACAGACACTTTGCCATTGAACTTTGCATATGATCTCTTGCACTAATGTATAATTGACATTTTTTGGCTTGGTCTAAAGATGCTTATTAGAAGAAACTAGAGAGAAGGAACCGGAGAAAGAAAAAGAATCAGGCATTTGGGTAGGCTTCTGTTTGTGTTTGTGTTTATGTGGTGGTGCTAATCTAAGAATCATCCTGAAGCCAATCTTGGTATTGACATGCAGCATTAATTCTGTTGTGAAGATCTCAATCAAATCCTCAAAGGCATAGTAGAAAATAGTGCATAGCAAAGCAAGGCTTGTAAAATTCTTTGTTGTCTTTTCCTTTCTTTTATTATTATTATTATTATTTTCTGTTGTTATTGTCTTCTTGGAGTTCAGTGTTTTCATTTTCCTTTCAGCAGTTATAATAGGTGCACTTTTTGTAAATATTATTACTCTTGTGGGAGCTTCACTTTTAGAATTGTAGATAATTGATTCTTTTAAATAACTTTGCTTGTGGTAATGTATAATGTAGAACTCATGCATATGATCATACTACGCTGGCTTTTTAGGTGAAATGCGCTTTTCTACGAGTTAATGCTCAAGAGTTCTTTCGAGGCTCCAAAATTTCCTTTCTATTATTATATTAATTATATACATTTTCATGAAATTATGGTATTACCTTAATTATATGTAATTAATAATTTCACTAATTATTTTCATTATGTATCTATAAGTAAACACATTAATTATATATAATTTTAAACTTATAAATTACTTCCTCCATCCTTAATTATAAAATTCTTTAAATTAATTCATGTTCTATGAATTTAAATTGTCATTTATTCTGCCTAATATCATTCTGATTTCTGATTCTAATTCTAATTATTTTCCAAATTAAAACAAAATATGATTCTAATTATTTTTAATTAAATTTAGATGTATATATATATATATATATATATATAGTAATTTATCCGGAGATATTATTATTCTTATTCTACTTATCTGTTTCGTTATTTTTAACTTGTTTTTACAGATTTATAATTTTTAACTTAAAATCGGGTTACCATATCGTATCTTTTTTATTTATTTATTTCCATTTATTTTGCATTTGAAAAAAAAAAAAACACTGCACTGCACATTTTCTTGGGCAAAAATACGAAGAACATTGCACGCCCAGCACATACGCGTCCTTAATTAGTTGCTACTCTTTTTTGTTCTTTAAACAAGAAATTGAATCGCAGCTGTCACATGAGATCACTTGTGACTCTAATCCCTTCACTGCTACAAATGAGTTTGTAGTTGTTGTGTCCATTTGGGAACTGCAGGCCTTTCGCTTTTAACCAAAATAAAGAGTCAAAACTCAAAACATCTAAACACACTAAATTTAGGTAACAATTATATTAATATGTTAAAAGATCTAGACAGGCAACAAATGAAAAATTAAATCTAGTGAACAATTTAAAATGATATGGATGGCAAATTGGATAAGACAAAGCCATGTTTTGAACATAATGAATGGTCTCCAAGAACAAGTTCAAACTCTCGAATCTTTGGCACCAACTAACATCTCCCTTTGCATGCATGGAAGTCCAATGCGGAGAAACAGATCTTTTAAGACCCTTACATCTAACGCATTTTACAAACAAGAAGATGGTTTGTCTTGTAATCACGAGAAAGACAGACAATCCCTAGATTCTTCAATTTCTGGGTCACCAAAGGGTACATGAAGATCAACATGTAGCCGTGGTAGCAACAAACATCTGTATGTCTCTTTCCTTAATTAAATCAAAGGGAAAAACTCCGTATTCATTGGTCCAACTAGCAACGTTTCTCCAGCGATTGTCACCCATGCAGTAAACTCTCAATTTTGCCGTTTTCAATGATCTCTTGAATCATCATAGCCAAAGCCCAACTCCGCGACTCCAATACCTATACTTTATTTCATGTATGCCCATTTTTGGGATGGTGGAGTCTTCTTTAGTTGGACATCATATTCATTGGGAGCACGATTCATTCTCGTGACTGAACCCTACCACCAATACATTTATTATACTTTCTACGGGCCTAGGCTATAAACTATAAGTAAATACTAAATAGTCTAAATATTATAACCCTTTTCTTCTGAAATATATGTTTCATGATTTGAACATTAATATGCAATTATTATATTTCAAAATTTTCTTGATGTTCACTTTGATGTACAAGTTATCAAATTATTTAAAAATAAATAAATGACTAACATTAAATCTACACGAAAATATAAATGGACTAAAAATTTACGGTAAAATGTGAATTTATTTGAATTAAAATGTTAGAATATATGTTATTCATTTCACGTTTGTATTTATTTATAGAAATCAGTTTTAATGTTCAAATGAAAATCTTGTTTTAATTTTCAAAAAGAATATGGTTGGGATATTTTGACTATTTATATTCTTAATTGTGGGGCACAGGCCCATAAACTAATTGTATAGGTAGGGTTCAGTACGTACGCATGCATTGGTTAAGGTTTTCAAGGAAAATTATTTAACGCACCTTGTTATTTTCTTGGTGCACCCCAAGTGCATTATTACATTTACAGATTGGACAATCCGTAATATAACTTGGTATTATGGATTACCCAATCCATGATGCACTTGAAATGCACGAAACAAATAATGAGATGTGTTAAATAATGACCAGTTTCAAGAATTCACAATTTAGGACATTGATCATGAGAATGAATCCTGCTCGCTATGATGATGCATTTATCCTTGACGACCTCAGTGTAAATTTTGTCATGACTTCGAGGGAAAGCGCTTTTGCGATTTAGGTGCGTTTAAGGCTTGGAACTCTCTTATCCTTAATCTCTCTTTCCATCTTTCGTTAAACTGCACCTTCAAAGATCATATTGCAGAGACACCCCCGTTTTATTCATGTTATTAAACTCCAACTCCAAGGAACAATGTTCCCTACACTACTACTGCTTCATGCAACGTTTACTCGATAACCCATTATCCGCCATATTCAATCAACAGTACGACGTAGTTTGGGTCTGTAATGGATTGGTCTGTTTGAGGGCTGTGACACATGAAGTCTCTGGGACTACTTTGGAATGCTGTACGTGTCGGATTTTGGAGCCCGGCCACAGGGCTAAGATCCAAAAATTTATCATGCATTATCTTCTTTATTGATAAGTTGATTGACTTTGGCTACGATGATTCAAGCGACACTTACAAGGTGGTGGCAGTGGTTTAGAAATCACAGGAAATTACAGAATTGAGTTTACTGTTTGGGTGACAATTGCTGGAGAAAGATTGCAACTTGGATTGTATCGCGTTCAATTTTGTCCCAGTACCAGACCGTGCATATAAGTGAACCTTTCTCTACTTATTCCAATCTGTATTTCTTCTTTCCTCCTATTTTTATCCTACTACTCATAACTAGCCAGGGAGTTTATAGACGCAGTAAAGAGAACAGGCAATCTGTTCAATGAATAATAAAGCATAGCAAAGCAAATTAATTTTCAGACAGGTATGCAAAACATGAGTAAACTACAATAGCTGTCCACTAATTCTCAAATTGAAGCATCCAAGGGGAAGGGAAGATGTTGCTCCAACTGATATAATATCCGCATAATCTCCTTCGGGAAAGAAAATTGGCAGTCTACCATAGAAAAATCAACTAAGAATAGGGAATATGCGAGTAATGTGCTCCAATGGTACACTGTCTGCGGCATTTTTCTTCAAAGCTGGGTCATTAAATTCATTTCTAGGGAGGACAACGAGTTGACCCCTGTCCTGGCTTTTCTCAATAACCCAACCACTGTTGGCTACTTGATGTTCGAGGAATTTGTCCAAGGATAAACCTTCTATGTTAATAGCCTATGAAAAAACAGAATAAAGGGTGGTGAAAGTCATTAAAACAGTAACAAATTTCACAGAACCAACCGCTCCTAAAGACTCCAGAACACAAGTCAATAGTTAGACTCATTTGTTTCTGACTAACAGTGAGAAAAATGCAAATAACAAGGTGCCAAAGTTTCCAAGAAGAACCATTGAACATCTAAACAATAAATAGAGGATTAAAGTGGTGAGTCTAGAAGTGTTTTATTCTTAATGTATGAGTCACATTTAAACATGAGTTCAACTAGGAATTAGGGAATAACTGCACTGGATTTTGTGTTAGCAGCTATTAGCTGGAGATGAAACAACATTCCACTAAGTAATGAATCAATGCTTCAAATGGACAAAACAAACATACCTCAGCAAGCACAGTTCTAGGAATCCTTTGGTAAGTCAAGGAAAGGACATGGATTGCATATCCTTGGATTGCCTGCTCAAATCCTACAATTGAAAAGCAATATTATCAGCTAAAAGATACAGTGGCAGCACATTACAGAGAATGCATTAGTTCAAAAATGGTTAACAGATGAAAATATTCAGTAAAAACTTACACTATATAAAATGTACAGCTAGTCAGATAATAATAATAACAACAATAATAAATGTATTATTTTTTTATAATTGAAATCTACTGGTCACATCATTCAAAGTTCATTAATCATAACTAATTATCATTTCATAAAATTAATAATATAATTACCAGGCACAGCTTCAACTATATGACGACTTTTTGCTGCTTCATCCCAGAACTGCCGAAATCTTCCTGTCTGAAGAGGCATAATTAATTTATAATCTCAAATGACTGCTAAGTCCTCCAGCAACTAAAGCTGATGCTTACCTCCAAATAGTGAGACAGGACGATCAAAGTCTTAAACTGCTCCTCCATTTGCTAAGATTCATAAAGAAAAGAAACATAAACTGAAAGGATCTCACAACTTAGATTAATAAAAACTAAAGAATTAGTAATCTGAATCACTAATAAGGGGTATAATAGACGAACTGATTGGCTAATTTCGGGGACTGCATGTGAAGGAATTGACAAAATCAATATTCTAATGCTTCTTCTCTTGAATTTTTTTATTTTTTATTGATATCCCTTCCCTTATTTACTGATTCAATCAATAATATATTACTTGTAGAACTTGGTATACTTGAATTTGTATTGTCATCACAAATCCCATAAAATAGTCAACATTCAACTGATTAAAATTCATAAACTTGCAGGTGATTATTCAAACACGCATAACATGACATGGGTGACAAAACTATTCAAACATCTAGTTATTTGTGAATGAAAGGAACACAAACTACTACAAAGAAAAGAACAATCATTTATAAAAATCATACCACGCGTTCGGGAATCAAAAAGAGACAAAGGCTGAAATCTGGCGCCGGCATTGCCATGAGAGCCTGTTAAACGAAAATAAATAAATATTCAAGCACGAGATGGCATTCGCCATCCAACCAATCAGTTCAAAATGTAACAATCACAGCCAAAAAAAAAAAAAACCACACCTTGACCAATATGCGGGCCACAATCTGGGAACTCATTTTCTCTGGTTCAAACTGAAATAACAGATAACCAATTATCAAACTATTACTCGCAACTTGTTACTAATGAATTAGTTGATATGAAAACCAATGAAAAATACCTGGTAGAGGCGAAGAAGGCAGAGATTCGCGTCCAGGCTGTAAGTTTGCGACGAAACCTAAAAGGAGACAGAAATTGGGTTTCATTTCAAACCTAGGTTTTTGGATTTAGGAAAAAGAAGATAGAGAAAGGGGAAAGAGAAGGAACCTGGTCGTTGACATAGTTTTCGAGATCTGGAAGAATATCGGGATTGTATCGATTGAAGGCTACAAGCTGCTCCACTGTGTAAGCTACCTTTGTTGTCTCCTTTTCTCTTCCCATCTCCCTCTTTCTCTCTAGCACGACGCGCAAACGCAAACCCTACTTAGCCTACCAAACCCAACAAAAACTCTTCGCTTCGGCCTCGTATGGAATGCTGCGACAATACTCGACACTATGCAAAACCTTCCCCTTTTATTAGGCTGAGTGAGTGGAGTAATGGAAATGTAATATATATTAAAAAAGGCTTATTATGTTTTAAATTATCTTTGTTATGCAAAGGTTTAAATTTTAAAAAAAATTAGTTAATTAAATAATAGTTACATCAAAATCAAAAGATATTTGAAATTGCCTAACCATCGAAATGCTAAAATGATTGTTAATATATTGCTATTTTAAAATATAAATTAATCAATTATAATATAAAATTATATTATTTGGTAGAATTGGCTTGAATACAATAAGTAAATTAATTATTTAATTTTAATAAAATTTACAAATAATTTGAGTAATTTTTCTATGGTTGAATATATATTTGAGCTCAATAAAATTCACTGATCATTTTTAATTATTATATTCTAACAATGTTTAGTTTTAAAAATAGTATTATGAATCAAATACATTGTTTTCTGAAATGACAATTTTATGTATCAAATATTTGAATGGGTTATGAATTAAACATTTCTATCAAATGCTTTAATTTAATAAATACAGTATTTATTTTCATAACGGTTATTGTTAAACAAAGGGAAAACTGTTAAAAAAAATATTTTCTTTAATAGATTTTTTATAAAAAAAAATAAGGATAGTTAAAAATTAGTGAATTAAAGAGAATAAATGAAGCCATTTTCTTTCAAACTCTTACTTTCAAATTGATAAAAGCAACCTCTTTATTCTTCGCAAACATGCCACACCAATAATAATCTTTGATTGAAACATATAATATTTGATAGTTCTCTACTTCTCTTCTACAAATGAACTACAACTACAATAATGTGTTTACAAATTTAGAAGATTTGATATAAAGTTCCAACCGGCCCATTGTTTCTTATTAAAAGGGCTTGAAAAGTTTAATTCAATCATGTCCTTGCTGTTTTCATCAGATACACTGAAATCAACGAGCTTTGCTACAATTTCAGCACTTTCTTGCACATGTTGCATGTTATAAGGGTCGGTCCACAATTTATTCACAAATTGCAGCCTCCTCTGTTTTCCAACCGGAGGAACTTCCCATTTTGAATAAAGCAGTTCCCTCTCCTCTGCTGTAAGTTTAGTGTTCACCTTCCTAGCTAGATGTTCCCTTTCTTGCTTCAGAGCTCTGATGCTGCATTTGACGATCAATCAATTGCAAAACATTAATACTATTCTGCGTTCATTATACAAATAAAAGCATTCTGCGTTCATTATACAAATAAAAGCCTGTAGGCCACGCAGTAATTTCTATTAAAATTTTCTAAAATGAACTTTTATCAAAGACACTTGCATACCTTGCTGAAACAGAGCCTGCAGGCTCATCACCTAGAAGTGCAGGACTAGCATTCCCAAGCTCTGCCAGGTGCTGTTCTAACCGAGTCAATCTTCTAAGTTCAACTTCCATATATATCTGATCAGAAGGGTCTCCCCCTAAAAGAAGAAAAAACTGTGTCCGGTGCATAAGAGATATGTGGCATAAATGCCATAACATGATAATTTGCTTTCTCTGCTGATCAAATAGCATATGCCATGGCAAGGGAGACCGATCAGGTGTATACTTTTCTTCCTTTAACGCCTTGTTTGCTTCCAGTTCCAAAACCTAAACCGTTGTGCAGGGATAAAAAGTATCAGCATATTATATATACTAATAATTGAATTACTATTACACTTCAACTCATACAATATAAGCATTATCTGCAATAGGTTTAACCTTAAAGAAATGCTGACATTACTCAATGAGCATGCAGCACACACCATAGAGCATAATAGTGGAAATCAATGAATCTTACCTGGCAAACCAGTAGCTGCTTCTGGTAATGCAGTTTTGCCACAAGCTCTTTTAACTCAGTAACATAAACTCTGAAGCTCCGAATGTTCTCCTCCGCAGCATTCTTGAACATTTTTTGAATCTTCTTCACATTCACTGATTTTGATTGCCGTGTAGCTGGGCTTGCTTCCCGTGATAAAACAGAATCACAACTTTCATCATCCTTTCGTGGAGTATCTTTGTGTAACTTAGCAAAAGAATCAGTGCCAGAGACACCAATGTTGTTTTCCGGTGCCCTGTTCTCGATTTCATGTTCCATTGCTTTACGCGAAGAGGAGAGAGGCGAGCAAGGAGCACGTATTATATGTTGCATATTGGGACTGTTGCTTAAGGTGAAAGGAAGAATTCTCTTCCTTCTCAGCGGGGTCTTGTTTTCTGGAGTCTCCTCCGCGCTAAAAGTAGAGACAAGTTTGTCTATAGATTTTTGAACATTCTCCATCTTCCTTTCTAAAGATGCAATGGTGTTCCCTTGATTTTTCAACTGTGTGATCTTTGCCATTAGATCGTCCTTATCTGCTGCTACAATTTCTTCTGGAGTAGAGCTGACAGCTACCAAGTCTTTTATTTCAGATAGTACTTTTGACATGGTTTCAGCAGTTTCTTGATTCCCAAGTTTGTGAGTTGCAAAATCCTTGTGCAGAACTTCAAGTGCTCGATTTGCATCCTCACAGAGCTGCAGTTGCCGATTCTCAAGCTTTCGAATTTCACCAACCAGTATGGATGGGTCAGGAGAAGCCAATAAATTCTTCAGCATTGCCTGCCTGCCTACTGCCTCTGTTGGCTCTGGAGTACGTTTACCATTAGCTGACTCATTCTCTTCAGGAAAAGAAAGACACCTGACAACTTGACTAGAGGGCCCACAATGGTTTGATCCCTGCAAGAATTATTTAATTTGAGTCAGAAGTATAATAGGGGGGGGGGGGGGGCAGGTCACACAAATGTGATATGACCATTCCAAATACCTTTTGAACTTTATTCCCTCTTCTTTCCAGATCAAGTTGAGTTTGTGCAAGGTCTCTCTGTTGCCTAAGATCTTCCATATCCCTCTCCATCTGCAAATTTGTGTTTATCAATTCAATTCATTCAAAAAAGTTTCTCTTTTACATAAAAGCTCAAGAAAAGACAGTTTATTTAAGTGTTACTAATAAATTAGTCTTTCACAGTTCATGCGACAAGAAAAGCAGACAATGGAAAGCCAGTTCCCGGGATTTTGATCCATTATGGAATGGAAAAGTTAAACGCATTGCATACACAAAGAATATAAATACTTTACTTAAATGTTGGAATGTATGACTATAGAGAAATTATTGACCACGTCTTGAGCAAGAGATAATAATGTAAGAACTCCAAAGAATACCATTAAAATATCCATCAAGAAGAATCGAAGAGAAAGTTCAAATTTTTGAACACAGTAAAGTTAACATGAAAGTTAAGACCAAGAAAAGAAGTTTGTACCTGCCTAATTTTCAACTCCTTTTCAGCTAGCAATGACCTTAGACATGAATTCACTGAAAGGTCAGGGCTTCGTAACTCCCCTTCAAGCCTGGCAACTTTCTTTTGCAACTGTCTAACTAGTGTCTTATCTGAAACAACCTGTTAAAAGATCATCACCGTCTATCTTAGTTTATACCTTTCTTTTTCATGGAAAATATGAAAGCTTTTAATCAATGAGGTGGCTTTTGAAATAAATAAATAAATAATGAAAGACAAGGTGCTTTTGTTGAAGAATGTGCATCCATCACTTTTCTCAATAATTTCAAATAATACTTCTATCCAAAATTACACTTGTCAAAAAGATTGAAAGATACCAAACTTCTGCAAGCTTCTGTTTGAAAACGAATTTTTGGGAAAACATAATTTGATGAAGAATATAAGAGCATGAGGAGAGACGATTTTCAGAAAAATCTACTTTCCAATCAACAAAATCATATTTAGACATTTAAGCATACCATATTCACTCGAGCAGTATTAATGACCTCCTTGGCACTGGTAGCAAATGCTAGTGTATTTCTTGTTTGCTCCACGTGACTTAAGGAAGGACTTATGGTACATATAATCGCTGTTCGAGCATTCCCCCCTATTGAAGGCTGCAATATTCGTGTCAATTTCGAGTCTCTATATGGTATGTGACCACGTTTTCCGCCACTGCAAAGCAAAAGAAAACTCCAAAAGCTGAATCAGACTCCTGTATATCGACCAAATTACATCGCTCTACAGGTCTTTATCAAAATAATCAATGTCAATTTCAAATTAACCAACTTCCACATTAAACAATTTCTAGTCATCAAATGACAACAATTACGAGAAAAACAGGGTTCCACATGTATATTAGTAGTCGTCAAAAACTTTTCAGCTTCAGCATATAAGCAAACTCAATACAACTTGAATGGAAATAGCTAGGGTGCGTTTGAACAAAAAAGAGTAGCCTGGTGGTGCATGAGGTTTCCTCCTACTGAGATATTGAGAGGATAGATGTAAGCAGTCTTATCCCCTGTAAGTGGAGCGACTGTTAATGTGACATTTGGATAACTAAAAGCACAAAACATTAAAATCTTGTTTTGAGGATTTTTTTTTTTTTTACTTTAAAAAAAATATATTTAACTATTGTGGAGATTTTGAACATATTTTTAATTTAAAAAAAAAAAAAAACAAATGGGCCTTTTAGTATTTTTTTTCTCTACAGCTTAATGAGCTTATTGATCTTGGCTGCTAAACTTTTTACTTGTAATCATCACTCTTTTGTAGAAGAACAATAACAAAGTAGCCGCATGCATTTTGATATTTAAAGCTGTTGGACCTTAGCTTCCTTATGACTGATGCAAGTGTCAACAAACTTCGGTTGATGTGGCTACCTTCCTTCATCCTTGCTCCACATGTATTTGTTTGAGAGATGCGTTCACTTCCAGCAAGATCTACAAAATTCTGAGGTTACAATAAACATCCATCAGTATGACTAGCCTGTTATCAAGACTATCATGTTAAACTATGAAGACAAAACATACCAAACTGGCTATGTAAGACTTTATGTGACCTGAACTTTCACGAAGGCTGCTCTCTACTGTCTGAAATATTCGTATAAAAATAGTGATTACAGAGCACTACGATTAATGTCTTATTTGTAATCTCCGCATAAAGTAGCCAGAGAAAAGAAATGGGTAAATTAACCAATCTGAAATATGCATGCATTATCATCTTAAAAGATGATAATGAATACTTTTATTTCCTCAACTGAGCCTACCAGCCTGATTATTTGATGTGATCTTGAGCTTTTATCATTTAAAGCAGTTTCTCCCACTTGCCTTTGTGCTGAATATACAATATTTACATGAACAATATTAGTATGCTGACAACCTACGAGCAAAATGCCCACAACTTCTATATTTTCTAGAACTGTGTTACATGGTTTCTATGCAAAGAGAACATCAGCAAATAGTGAGATATAAAAGTATAAGCCAAATAACATGGTGATACTCTATGCTCTTGAGAAACCTATATGTGTGTCTCACATGAACACCAGATTTCTAAATTACCTTCGCAGATGCCAATTAAATGCCTTAGATGTTGATCATCTTTAGCTACTTCTTCATTCAGCTTTTCCACAACAGTCCCTTTCTGTATCCAAGAAAAAATCTACCTCAGGATTTGTGACAAATCAAGAAAATGTTAAAGCATCTGTTGACAAATTTCAGTTGAGGGTTTATCCCTGAACTATACCTCAGGATCATCCAAGAGCCGAAGAGGACCAGATTCACGTTTTAGAAGGTCTATGACTGTCTCATTATAGATTTCCAAAGCAGAGATTCTCAAAATAAAATCCCTTCCGGTGTCTGTTGAAATTGGAACGAAAAAAAAAAATCATAATTTCTGGCAGTTACCATCAAATTCACCAAAATTAGACTTGATAAATACTACTAGGATTCAACTCATGAATAGCCTTCTACTTTCTACTCAAAGGAAGATAATTGACATCAAGTTTGGTAGGTATCAACAGTAACTCACATTCTTAATGCACTCGTAGATGTCTTTAATAGCACTTTCAGTGATGCCTCTCATCGTGAATGTCTTACCACTGGTAGTCTGCCCATAGGCAAAAATTGTTGCTGCGAAAAGAGAAAAAAATGAACTTGTTGAATGAATCTATAACACCCCGTAATCTAAAAGAGAGAGAGATTCTAATACAATAACAATTGGTTGAGAACAAGTTACCATTGATTCCAGAAAGTGCTGATAAAGCAACATCTTTAGCCCCTTCTTCATAAACCTTCTGAGTTAAGCACGTAGGTGCAAAAACTTTATCTGCAACACAGCAAATAATTAAAAAAATGTAACAAATAACAACTAAGATAAGTAATATATAAATGGAAATAGAAACTTAACAAATACAAGTTCACTTGAACAACATTTAAACAATAAATTCCTCTTGCAAAAAAAAATGAAGAAACGTACCAAAGGTGTATGGTGTTGCAGGCCTCTCTTGGTTTGGATTCTTGAACACAATAGTGTGCTCATCCATACAATCCCAACCAATTAGATCATACATAGCTTGTTCCTTTCTATTGAGTGGCCTCATTCGAACCGTGACTCGGATTTTCTCCTCCCCGAATTTTTGGCCACCCGGGGTACTTGACGGATTCCTCTGTATCTTAGACAGCGGCGTTGCCGCCGCGGCCGGTGTTCCCATCATCGCGCTCCTCCGCCCGTCACTTTCTGCAGATCAATCATCCATCAGCAACATCAATTTAACAACACTTCATTTCTAAAGAGAATAGCTGAAACAAACAACATTATAAATAATAACTATGCCGTGTTCTACCGAAAACAATTGCATTTTTGGAGCTCACTGATTTGGATGAAAACGAATCAAAAAACGGTCAAGCGGTAATAGAATAAAAAAAAACGGAATCCAAGCTTCGAAGAAGTGAAAATTCAAAATCCGATATCAGAATAAGCTATAATGCAAAGAGCGAATGAAGTTTTAAGCTAAAACCTAGCATGACCTGAAGCTTCTAAAATTGCAGAATTCGCGCAACAAATATCATTTATCAGAACACCTCCGAAGAAAACAAAATAATCAACTACTTCACTAGAGCGATTAAACATCTGTTTCATGTGATACTTAATCTTCTTTTTCTTGATCTTTACTTTGCACATTCAAGCATGTTTCTGCAAAAAAGAAATTGATTCTTTGTGAAATGAAAGAAAAGAAGTACCTGCAAGTGAAGAAGGGAGGAGTCTCAGTCGCCGGTGGAAATGCTGAGCGACGCAATTTGGAGTTCCGAAATCAAATTCTGCACTCTCTCTTGAGCTTTACCTTTCGAAAGGGAAAAAAACGATCTGAAATTCAATGTTCCAGAGACAGTAAGAGGTGTATAGTAACGGCTACTTCAATGGTGGCCATTTCCGTTCCGTGCGCGCATCGGCACGGGAAACAATAAACTGACGTTTTAAATTCCTGGGTCCCACATCTTCCACTTTCACGGGCCGTCTACCATGGGCCTTCATGGAGTGGGCTTCTTGGGCCCGTCTTTTCAGTTTCAACGATGACCAAAAGATAAGAAGAAAAGAAGAGGATTTGCAATGGTAGCTTACCGCATGCACTTTGCATTTTCTGCATCAATCATTTGTTACAGAGTGATACGTTGGAATAGTGGCATCATCATGAGCAAATAGAACTCCATGAAATCATCCAATGATTTAATTGGTAGTGGACTCTGACTTTTTCTTTAATTATTTTGTATGTTCTTTTTATGCTTCATTTAAAATTATATACTAATACAGAACTATCCTTATTATGAGGGCTGTTAAAAAATAATTTTAATCTGTATTGAAAAATATGTGGCGTAAAATTCTACATCTTGTTAAACTTGGTTGCGTGCATGGCTCGTCACTTTTCACGCCTATTCGTCACCATACGTAATATCCTTCGTCAACTTTTTTCAAGTGCGTGGCACTAAGGTTGAATTTTTTTTATACCAATGTCTTTTTCATTAGGTGAGTTATGAGAATATTGTGTATAATAATCATCAATATATATATCCGTTGAATCTACATACATTTTTGGAAAGGAACATTTATATGACTCTTTTGTTATAAAGTTTACCTACTGTCCTCTCTCGATCGTAAATGATAACTCACTTTCAAAAAATATACTTTATATATATATATTCGATGTCAAAATGGCTATCTCTAATGTTCCGAGAATTTTTTAAATTTATTCATGACAATAATTCTCTGACTAAATTATACTTGTGTTTTTTTTAAATTATACTCAGATGTTAAAAATTGTTTATTATAATAAATTACACTTGCATCTTTATGTCTTTCTTAGATTGTACTCGATATCTCTTATTTTTTATACATTATTTTTATCTGACGACGTAAATATCCAGAGAACTAGATGTAGTGATGATAGTAGTCGGAGCTACAGCGGGAGACTAGAAGGTGGTGAATGTGGATATGATTGCTGCGACGACTACAGTGGTGGTGATTTTTCTAACGGGAGTGGATGCGCTCGGATGCTGTGCTAGTGGACGAGGACAACGATGAAGAAGGATGATGTTATCATAGAAGAGAGAAGAAGAGGAAAAAGAGGTAGTGATGGTAAGTGAAGAGAGATTGTTGAAGAAGATGGATATTTATAAAATCCAATATGTGTTTTTGAGGAAGAAGATGAAAACATTTTAGATATAAATTTTCATTAAAAGTTAGTTGAACAACATGTGCCAATTTTTTATTAAATTATTAAACTGTATTTAGGAAGAAGATAATCTATATGTAATGTAAGCTACACAGTTAATAAATTTTTTTAGAATAAAAAAAAGAGTAATGCGGGAAATGATTTGAAAAAAATATTAGGAATGTAAATTTACTCTAATTCTTTTTATATGCCTATTAATGACATCTTTTTTTTAAGTTAATTTGTTTATTTCACACAACTCATATATTAAACTGATCATACAACTAGTCCATCATTGCCCTGATTCCAATTTGATTCGATTTGAGACATTCAACTTTTTCTTTTTCAACTTTCCGAATCATAATTAACTTTGGCGAAGTAAAAAGAAACCAATGACTACAAGTTCTATCTCATGGGCCAACACTTTTTAATGAAAAATAAAAAAAGACAATATTGTTCGAATCCAACCAACTTGGCTGTACTTAATATATTCCCCAATATTTATTCGTTTTAAGGTTGTAAAACAAACGAGTCTTTACTTTCACTTTTTTCTTAAAGTTATTATATATTCTCTTAAAATTATTTTATTTTCCATCTCATTTTCCTTTTTTATGTCACCCTTCATTTCACATTATAATATTATCACTTTCTCCCTTTTTGTTTTTTTTTTAATTCTCTTCTTTTCACTCATACACCCTAAAAAGGGGCGATAAATTTCTTTTTGAATTATTATACTTATGTTCTTTTTCATCTCATTCATCTCATTTTCACTTAATTTTTTTCTCCTACCAAGTGACAATCCAAGGAGGGATTGTATGTACGGAGATTTTTTTATAAAAAATAATTGAAAAAATAATATGAAAATTAGGTGTTGAATTAATGTTTACTCTTAAATCAGTGGGTAGTCCATGTAATCCTACCCCTTCTCACTTTCCCTCTCTTTATTTACGATTCTATCTCTCTTTCCTTTCATTTATACACCCCCAAAAATAAAATAAAATCTACATGGATCATTTTCCTTTTTCTTATTCATTATTATCATTTCTTCAAATATTTATCATTTCCTTTCATAATACATCACTCATTATTACATCGTTCATTTGTTCATCAATCCTTCATTTCTCTCTCTTGCTCCATAAGGTATACATATACCCAACTCAAATAATTGACAAGATTTAATACAATTTTCCTAGTGGAAAATTACGACACAAAGGGGTCGTCAAAAGTCTCTAATTGGTCAAATAAATAATGTTTTGAAGTAAGGGAGTCAAATTATATATTTTATATAAAAAAATTACATTTATGCTATTTTTTTATTTTAAAAATTATTAAATCAAAAATATTTGTTAGATATGTTTTTTCCTTCCTTTTTCTTTTCTTCCAAAAGAGAAAAAATGGGTTCCCTATCTTTATTTTTATAAACAAAAACACACAAAACCAACCGATCATCTTGCCAGCCTTCAAATCATCATTGAGTTATAGAAACAATAAAGGAAAGGTTATAGAACTCAGAAGTTAGGAGTAGTTTTCCAAGTACAACATATAAACGTGGAAGTTGTCAAAATTATATCAACATAAAGCCATTGAAATATTGATGAGATGTTTTCGTCAAGTTTGTAAAGTGTTATCAAAAGATGACAACGTCCTCACAGTTAGACTTCTGAAAATATGCAGCATGTTGCAAGAAAAACGTCGCCAGTTTCTCTATTAGATACGGGATAATTTCCATTTTCTAGATTTTTGTTTTGAAAAAAAATATAATTTAGTTTAAATGACATTTTAAAATCACTGCACAAAATTGCTGAAAAATGACATAGCACATATGTATATTAATTTAAAATGATAGGAAAATATTTTTTTACAGAAAAAGCGGATCATATTCCCGGTACACAAAGAAAAAATGTACCATAAAATTGTATTATTTTTACTAGGGGTATTCATCAACCGATCCCAACTGATGCAAACCGTGGTGATCGAATCAAAAAATCGAAAATCGAAAACCAAAAAATCGAAAATCGAAAAAAAAAAAACCAAAAATAAAAAAAAAACTGAAAATTTTCACTGGATTTGATCGATTTTCGGTTTGGCTGGTGGAAACCGATCCAATTATAAACCTTACATTACCCTTTACCTACTTGGGTCTATTCCCCATCATAGCCCAAAAACCAAAAACTCAATACACACTAAACTAAAACCAAGACCCATTAAACTAAACTCGAGTCTAAACGTGTTTGTCCAATGAAAATTAGAAAATGGTGTTTATTTTTATCTAATGAATGTGTTTGTTTATGTTAGATACTCCTTATTTTGATAAAAATAAGTCTCATAAGTTTTATTTTTAGACTTTTTAAAAAATCGAAAATCGATCCAATCCAAATCGAAAAAGTTTGGATTTAATTGGATCGAGTTTGAAAAAAATTTCAAACCGAATTGATGATTAAATGACCAAATCGAAGAGATTGGATAGGATGATTTTGTGTTTCAAAATCGATCCAATCCAAATCGCGAACACCCCTAATTTTTAAGACTATTTCTGCGAAAAATCTCATAAGCAATTGAGGTGGTGGTTGAATTTATATTTCCGTAATTTAATAATTTGTTGAAAAATTCCAACAGTTACTAAAAAAGGAAATAGTAAAAAAAATTATTTTGCAATTATAGATAATAAAAAATTCAAAAAAAATCTCAAATTAAATAAGTTCTAATATTGGTTTAGCTCGGATTTTTTTATAATTTTAGTTCAGTTAATTAAGCGTGAGTTATTGTAAAAAAAAGAGACTCATAAAGAATCTATGATTTAATGATATTAGATTTATGTCATTGAGTTAATTCTATTTATTAGATAATTAAGTTGAGTTAAGATTTATAATAATCTATGATCTAATTAAAAAACCAATTTTTAAGTAATTTAAATGTTTTAAATTAATCTTTATAATTCCTTAAAAAAACCATGTTTATAATATATCTCCTTCAATTCTATGATTTTAACTTGAAGTATTTATTTTAGTCTCTATTATTGAAGAAATATTATCCAATATATGACGGAGACTAAAACTACTAAACAAAACTTTATAGAAACTAAAACTGACAACAAAAAGGTTATAGAGATTAAAATCATAAAACAGAAGAATCAGAAACGTATTAAATACCTCCAAAGTCCAAAGACAAGATGAAGAAACATGGTTGACAGCTATGCACAAACTCATTACTAAATTGACTATGAAAGGGAGGGTAGCTTTTGGGTTGGTAACTATCAGTACTGCATTGCACACTCCTTAAACCCCACTTGATTTATGTTAGGCAGAATAAATCAAGAAAGCTTATCATGTTGCCTTTAGATTGAAACTATATTTTATCACGTGAAAATAAAATTGTTTTATGTCCAAGGAAAAGTAAATTAGGAGTTGGTTGAGGTTGAACCATCCATGATACAACTCCTATCAGAAGGGCAATGAATTATTTTCTAATTTTTTGATTTACGTTAATGACTAAAATTAAATCAGTGACGCTTTGAGCGTAAGAAAAGTCACTTTGAGCAAGCAGCAAATGAAGAGCCATTACATGATATCTGAGTCCCCACAAAACCATCTAAGCACCCACTGATTTTCTTTGTGACAACTATAAATTACTATATGTACTGAGGGCTTATAGTTATTGCAACTTGTTGGTCAACGACCCCACATGTTCTACATTATCCAATCATCACAGAATTGAGAATTTATTTTGGAATTTATGTTCTTTTTTCACATATTATAATTTCTCACTCCCTCTTGCTTGAAATGCACGCAGCAACATGTGTTCTTCATTGAAGTACTTTCTTTATCTCTCTTTTTACTTAAAAAAAAAAGAATAAGTATAAATGCATGATAAATCAGTTTTGTTGCTTCATTTATTTATTTAATAATGTTATTAATTTAAACTGATTCGCAGAGGTCAAATATATGTTATCTGGCCAGGTGGGGTTGGAATCTTTCTTTCTTTCTAAATAACTCTTGGTGGGAGAAATTTAATTTAATTTCATGCAAACTTAGTAAAGATAAGTCCTCCAAAATTTACATAATCTTTTTTTAAAATGTTCTCTATTCATTAATAAATAATTTATCATTGTCATGTTTTATTACGAAAATAGTAACATTTGCTTGTAAGTTTATCGTTAGCGACTTTACATTATTTTATAAGCTTATAAATATTATATTTAAAGGAATATTAAACGAGAGTTTTGACCAATTGATCTTATATTTAATATTCAAAATTACTTAAAAGTTACATATAATTATATATATATATATATATATATTTGCTTATAATCTCTACAAAATATTCAAAAATGCTAATTCAAAATGAAATAAATATTATAGAAACTAAAATAAAAAATATTAGAAGACTAAGGTAAAATAACAATAACCAAAAAAATTACAAAGACCAAAAATCGAGAAAAAATCCTTTAAAGACCAAAAGCAAAACATGACTATGTTTTATAGAGATCGAAACGTGTTTAAACTAAAATTTTATAGTATCAATTAATCTGATGACTTAAAAAATAGTATCAATAAATTGGAAATCGTAATAAGTATAACTTTTAAAAGAGTTAATTAATCAATGTGAAAAATTAATAAAATTTTTCATATATAATAATGTTAAATTAAATAATATATAAAAATTAAATTATCAATATACAAACTATTTACTCTTTACAATATTAATAACTAATTTTTATTAAAAAATTCAAAAGTAACGCATTGTGACTTGGAATCATAACATTTTTTTTTCATCTTAGATTAAAAATTATGGATGTCTCATAATTCACGTAGAGTATCTCTATTAAATTTTTTAAAATGAATTTTTTAAGTTATTTTTTAGGATTCCTATAGTATTTTTGTAGATCACATAGTTTTATGTGATTGTAATAAATTTATACAAAATTTTATTCTAATAACAAAAAAGTTTAAGAAACTTCAAGGAATTCACTTTTTCAAGAGACTTCAAGAAATTCATGGTACCCGCATATAAATATTATTTTTTATTACTAAGAAACTCTTTCTTACATAAGATACAAATTTAATTTTTATAAAATTGTCATTGTCATATAAATTTGTTCCAATGAGAAAGAAACTAAAATGATAAAAACAATCTTTTCACTTGAAAAATTCTCATTGGAAATGTTGTTAATAATCTTGTTTATAATGTGTAATCATGATTTATCTAAAATAATTTTACATATAAAAAAAATCAAACACAAAAATTTTAGTTAAATAAATTATTTTATGACATATAAACACAAGGAAATTTTATATTATTGTGTTTGTGTCAACCTAATGAATTATATTTTTTATATATAAATTAACAACACTCAATTTAAATCTAAATTCTCTTATAAATGACCCAAATCCTCTTAGCTAGTGGGTTACAAATTACAATTATTATAATACGTTGGTGCTTTCTTTTCAGAACTAACCTTTATATTCACGGCAACCAATTTCGGTTTTTCACCGATTAAAATAAACAAGTGCAGTATATGCATGTCTAGAAAAAGACAAAAGTATATACAAAAATATGCCCCACCTTCAATTTAAAGTTGATGACAATGCAGGAGAAAGGTGCATATATTTCATGCAAAAATACGTTATGCATTAATAGTACAATGTGATTTTTACTATTATTATTTAATTATAAACTATTATTATTATTATATACAATTTTGTTGATTTTTTAATTGCTAAGTTAAATATATGTTTAGATCTTTAATAAATTAACAAAATTTATTTTACGTCTTTAATAAAAAAAATTATATTGACTTTTGATATTTTATTTTAATCTTTGATGAATTAATAAATTTTATTTTTATCCCTAATAAGTTTTATTTATTTTGTATTATTCTCTTAAAAATACTTAATAGAGACTAATATCAAAATAACAAATTTATTAAGAACCCAAATGACCTTTTTCTCATTAATTGATATCTAACTTTTGACTATCATTTAAGAAAGTATATATAAGAGGTTGGTTTGGTTATGCAAATTTTACAATTGACAAGGGCAAATGCTCCAAGCAGGTAGGTGTGTTAATCAAAGACTTGTCTTATCAGTTAGGTTAATTAGGCAAACCAAACCACCTCTTGGATATTTTGCATGGGTGTGTTGTTCGATGAAATAAAATGATTACCTATATGTTTTAAGAGGCCTAACCTTAGATTAAATGTTGCTTTCGCAAAACGAACTAATGCTAGTTTGGTTAATGAAACGAAAAACACACACACAAAAGGGAGCTTAAAATGTTGAGATACATCAAAAGAGATAAATATCGAGGAGATTTACATCTGAATAATTATATAAGTGAATTAGATATCACATATTAACTCAAAATCTTAAGCTTAGGTTTATGAGTCTCCTACTCACTTATATGATATTCAACTTTTCTATTTCTATCCAATATGAAATTTTAACTCACACTTATACTGCAACAATTTTTACCTCATAAAATGTTAAATCAACACTTTATTCATGATTAGTCCAATAAGTAAAATCTTAACTAATAAATTATTAACAATAGTTGGTAATAGATACTTTTAAGGAAACAATCTCTTCTTTTTTTTAGGGGAAGGAAACAATCTCTTAACACTTTGTAAATGCAATAGAGAAATATAAAAAAGAAAGGCTAAATTGTAGTAACCTATTTCTTAACAAATTTCGTACATCTTAAAAAGACATGATGGGATTTTATTGACTCTCTGGGTTGTACAAAGCATAGTAAATTCGTTGAGGTAAATAATTAATAAGAATAATTCAATTTAATAATTGAAAACATCTGCCAATTTGTATCATCATCCCAAACCCTAAATGCAAGCTGTGTATAACTGTAAAAAAAAAAACAAAAAAGTGAAGGAGCAGAAAATCTTTTACGGCGTGAAATAAAAATTCACTGTGGTGCCACGTTGACAAGGAATATCCAAACGGATAAGCGCATATCACGTGCAGAAAATATATGATACTGCACGTACATACCAAAAGTCATTTATTAAAGTGACTTCTTTGATAAAGTGCAAACTGACAGATAACCTGGCCAAAGCATTTGAGAAATAGAGAACCGCAGCAGACAGTGGTAACATAGAAACAGACACGAAGTAAACTTACACGAAAAACATAAGTTGTTGACTCATTTTTATACAGATCCAATTATTTAATTTTTAATATTTTTTCTCCTCCATCTCTAAAAAAAATCTCCTCGTGGTGTGGGTGAAGTCAACTTTAAAGAATAAAAATGTGATTAATACATCTTAATAAAAAATAATAAATTAACGACGATAACTGTAATAACAAATTAAGCAATCATTTATGAATTTACTAAAATATTATTAATTATTTTTAAACAAAAACTATCATATTACATTTTAAAGAATCTTAAAATATAATTTACATTTACGTAACATTGATAATCTCAGTCTACTATGCAAAATGTTTCTATCCACTAGGACAAACTGGACCCAACCCAGGTGTGATTCAACGTCTTAACCCCACCACCACAAAAATTATCCACACCACCCACTCCCACATGATTTTCTGCTTACTCCTCTCCTCCCCTACTGTCTACCAAACATACAGCAACACGTATTTATTTACATCTCTTTAGGTCATACTGTATTGTACGGTGCGTATATACACATAGGAAAATGTCAACATCAGATTTAATACTATTTTAAATACTTATAAGTGGTCAATTTTATTGAAAAGGAAATTACTTAATTTTAATATAAAAATATTATGATTTTACATTTCCAATATAATCAACTTTTTCTAATAAAAAATAATATACTCTAATTAGATGATTAAAATCACCTCTTAAAGATTGATGTTAACAAAATCACACTACAACAGGTTGAATTAGTAACACCTCTTAGGTGATAGTTTCATTCATAATCATAAAACAAATATTATTTGAAAGGAAAAAAGTTATTTATATTTGCAAGTTTAAGTAGAAGTGTCACGTTATCTGTGAGGCTATAGACCAATCCACTTGGCACATTATAATGGTCCTAATTTATTTATTTTTATCGACAAATGATCCTAAATTTATAAGGAGTTATAAGGTTGAAGAGATTTTGAAGGTTTAATTGGTGATTTTTATGGCACATGGAATGTAATATTCTGAAAGAATCATACTACAATAAGAGAAATTTAAAAGTCATGTAAGTGTGAGATTGTATAATTAATGATGACTTAAAATAATTAATAGTATTACTTATATAAACAAAATACATATATTTTTAGATAGTCTATCACTTAATAATTCTAAAGTTAAGTGTGTATTAATTTGAGTAATTATAAAATGAGTGATCTTCAATAAAGTTTCCTAAAAAATATGAGTGAGGTCAAAACATGTTGAAAGTGTCGTGAGAGCAATGCCAAAGTTTGTTGTCAATGTCTTGAAAATTGTTACTTACAAAGGGTTATAACCAACAACGACTTTGAATAAAGTGTCACCATGTGAAATGTAAGAGCATCTTTAGTGGTAGATCCCAAATTGGGATCTTAAATCACCTTTTAGTAGACTCCATAGTGCCAAGTAGGATTTAAGATCTCTCAAGATCTCTTCCATTTTGTTCTTTAGTGATAAATCTCATTTTGAGATCTTAAGGAGAGAGAAAAAAGAAAAAAATTTATTCTTTTTTGAAC
The DNA here is from genome assembly GCA_013407115.1 of Glycine latifolia. Lineage (NCBI taxonomy): Eukaryota > Viridiplantae > Streptophyta > Magnoliopsida > Fabales > Fabaceae > Glycine > Glycine latifolia. The sequence continues at coordinate 3,808,645 of CM023957.1, forward strand.
AATGTGCAGATCTTAAGAGTTATTCTACAAGAACTTATTTTCCTTGTTGAATATCTCTCTATTTCCTTTAGTAGGAGATCTAGTGAAGATCAAGTATTGAACTCAAGATCTTTGCTCAATATCTTACACTAAAATTGTTCTAATAAAATGTGAATTACCAAAAAGTCAACAATTAGAAACGTTACATGCAATATTGGATTTTTTAGTCAGTTTCGGCATACAACCAACATGAATGCTCTATTAGTTGTTTATAATGGTCTTTGCGTAGCTTGAAATGCTGAGTTTAAATATGTTATATGTGAAACAGATTCAAAACTAACGGTATAACTGATCGCAAAGGATAATTATGATTGTCACCCTTATGCAATTGTTATTAACATAATCAAGTCAATGAAGCAACGACAATGGTAAATCTATTTCACTCATACTTTAAGAGAAGGAAATCAATGTGTAGACTTGCTAGCCAAACATGGATCATCCAATGTAATTTTGTTTCAATAATGGAAACAAAGTTTGCCTCAACTTAGTTCCCTTCTATAGCTATGCGATAGGAATATCTTTTGTTAGGGACTAGTGGTTTGTTTTACTTTTTTGTATGATAAAAAAGATTAAAGGAATAGGTCATATGTTCAACCTTCAAATAATTTTTTAAGAAAAACTAAAAACTAATTTTGCTGATAAAAAAAACTCTAAATTTATATATAACATTTGAATGCGAGTCACAATCATATTTTCCAAACATATGAAATAATTATATTTGAGTGAGTCAGCTGGAACAGTAAAATATTCTAAAGCTCTATGGTAAGAGGTGAGAGTAAGTAATAGAGATTGTCTATTTTCAAACATTGAAAACATTATGTGGTACAAGCTTTAAGAGGCATAATGTTTAGATTGGTCTCCCTTAATTATGTTAGTGTGTAGAACTCCAACGCATTCTTTATTTTCAATATTTACGTACAATCTTGTTTTGATGGCAAAGGGAAATTAAAAATATACTAAACATAATACTAAAATTTCTCTAAAAGCATACGATGAGCCTAAAAAAATGTTTTTTTTAAACCTTTTTTCCAATTCCTATTCGATTGAAAGTCCCGATAAATATCTTTGATTAAAAATACAAAAATGAAAAACCATTTTGTAGGAGACAAAGTTTTGCGGACACCGTCTCCGGCCGACCACGCGTCGATTAAGCTTCTGATGGGTGATTAATGGTGTGCTCAGTCAAAAACAATATTCTCCGTTGGGGAGTAAGTACAAATACCATTACATAACTCGAATGGGTGCCATATCCAGAACAAAAAATATGACCAAGTAACGCTGATAGGAAAAATATATCAAAGTCGCCAAACATTAAACAATGTGCGCAACTGATGACCCTTTAAGGCACAAAGCGAAAACGGAAATGAAAGTTAAAATTCATGTCGGTGGTTAGTTCCTAGTCAGATATCAGAAGGAAACTCCGCCATGTCATAAGAGTCCTTAATTCTATGGGCCCGTTTGATTAAACAATATGTGTTTTCTTTTTTTGTTTTTTTATGTGTTTGTCTTAATATTTTTAAAAAAATATTTACTAAAAACAAATTTTATCTTTTTTTAAAATAATTTTTTGAAAAGCACTTTCTTTTAAAAATCAAACAGACCTTATTTATGGACTAAATGACATTTTTAATCATTTATGTTTTTAGTTTTGTTTAATCATTTATCTTTTAAAATATATTTTTTTTAAATTTTAAAAATGTTTCAAAATGTTATTTTCGGGTCAATTTAAAATTAACTTCAACTGGTATTAAGATATTTATTAGAATATTGAAGGTTCAAAATAAATAAAAAATAACACTTTTAGTTTTTGAAATATTTTTATACTATAATTAATATAACATAATGATAATTTTTAATTGTCATTATATTATTTTTTTTAAAGCAAAACTCCAAAGAAGAATTAAGCAAGAGGAATAATTTATTTTCTTCTTAAATTTCAAAGATGAATGGAATCACTAATTACTTTAACATGAAAATTTTTACGAGGCGTCACAGCCAACAAGGCCAAAGGCCATGAAGAAGGAGCCTCACCACGAGGAGTCATCGGCCCCATTGTCACCGCAGCCACAACAAGATCTTGATGCCATTGGCGGAATCGCCTCTATCGGCACAGTTGCCACACTACAACTTCCTGTACATGTGATTTTCAATTTTTAAAAAAAGGAATTAGGATTTGAAATGGATGAGAACACTTAAGTTTTAAATCATTAAAAAAAAAGTCATATTAAAATTTTTAACATTAAAATAAATGTTTATGACATAAAGGACTAATAAAAAAAAATAAGTAATTAAAAAATCATTTAGGCTTATTTGAGATATTTCTTTGATTAATGAAAATATTTGTCCATAAAAAAATAAAATATAAAACATCAACTCACCTGGTTACACGTGTCTTAATATGTTGGGACCCACGGAGGGGCATGTGTCAGATGGGACCATGCAAAATTATCTAAAACTAAAATAAAATCCCACAATCTGAATGATATGAGCAAAAGCTAAAGGGGGACACGAGCATCTCCTGTTACGTTAATGTAAAGTTGTTCCTCCAATAGGAGAATAACACGTCATCGTATAGGTTGAGTATCTTATACACTTTACTTTTTCGACATAATGAAATCTATCATCCGCTACACCGCAGGCACCTTCGTACACGTGCCGTAACTGGCGATGATGCGACTTTCAGGTGAGGTGATCCTCCTTTTTAACTAACGAGCAAATCCATCATTTATTTTATTTATCAATTTATTAATTTCAGTATATTATAAAACAGTTCACTTTTAATTTATTATATTATAAAGATTTCCATATTATAAATTAATTATAAGAATCTTATATATAATTTTTGAGAATTTAATTAGTACACTCATTGTTATCCAAATCATGTATTAATATATGATAAGTTTATTGGTGTTTATAATAGGTTTTTTTTATATAAATTATATTTATCATGATTCTTAATTGATTAATAATGTTAAAAAAATTACATTAAAGATACATAAAATCTAAACTTTAAATTTTAAAATAATTATTACAAAATTTATCAATCTTTTAAAATACATTATCGTCCGTTATTGTATGACTATACAAAAAATTGTGTATATCATAATTAAATTATATTTTAATTACAGTGGTAAAATTAATATACATATTTCAATATATAATTAAAAATACTATTACGATATTTAAAATTAGCATCTTACCAAAAAAGCAATATATTACTAAAATAATATTCATGTATATATAACACAATTTTATTAATTTTTATTTGATAATTCTTAAATAGTTTTATCCATATACACGAGCATAGAATTAAATTAACATTAACATACTTAAGAAATTCACCTATCCACGGATTATATTAAACATAGTAAATATGTCAGACGAAGACATCTTACAAACATATAACAAATGTATTGAAATTGTTTGTCTATAAAGTAAAACTTATGTTTTTTTTAAGTTATCATGAAATTAACACAAAATATTTATCAATTTTATAAATAATTCATTTTTATTAAAAAATCTAACTAGTTATTTTTAATGAAATTTCTTTTTTTTTCTTCTAAAAACATGAATTTTCTTTTTTCAATCAAATTTATTATATTCACAACGTTTGAATGAGATCATTATGTTATAAAAAACAAATAAATGAGATCTTTATGATTTTTACATATAAAGTCAAACTGTTAAACAATAAATTAAGTATAGAAAAATATAAGGACCCATAACTAAATCCTTATTAAACAAAGAATAAGATTAACCTAATTTTATGATAATTTTAAATGAATTTTAATGAATAATTAAAATAACGTTTTAGAAATATATTACTACTATTAACACTTCTGTAATTCTACTATACTACTATCCATGACACTTCTTTTATCTTTATTGTAATATAAACAATCCTATCAGCATTTGAGAGGTTGAGACAACAGCATTGAGTCAAATACTACGAGAACCACAGAATACTAAGGCTGCTTAAACAAATGCATTATTTAAAAGGGCAGCAAAATTAATTAATGAGTTGGGAATAGACAGAGAGGGGATTAGTACTATCGTAAGAACAAAATAATACTAGAACTGGACCTGGGTACGAATCGGGTGGGGAAAATGGATAAGGATATGAGTTAAAAAAACACATATGATGAGTCGGAGAGAGAGGAATGGTAGCTGTGACAGACAAAAGTGGTTTGTGAAAACAACAAATAAACCACATGTTATTGAATCTTAAATTCAAATCTCCCTATCAACAACTATTACTATTACTATCAACAATAATACAGTAAGTTTAGGTGAATTGCAACTGAAGGATCGTGAAGGGTAAATTTATCCATTTAAACCATTTGTTATGGGAATTCTCTTCTCACAACACTAAAAAAAGGACCTCCCAAACCCATTTTCTACGTCATCCCAGTCTATTGAGTTTTGTTTGTTTGTCTTCACACTTTTTCTGAATCTGCCTCTTTCCCTTAATTTGCTTGACTTCTTCAATTGCTTTGTTTCCTCCTCCGGCTTCTGGCATTTCAAATTCAAGGTGAGCAAGTTGAAATTTATAAATAGAAATACACATATTATTTACAACGTCAAATCTTTGGTATTTTCGATATTTGCATGGGGTAAATTGTCATATACTCATCATCACTGGCTACTTATCTAACTTATTTAATTTGGAGCATATTCTTTATAAGGTCCCTCTCACGGCCAATATCTAATTATTGATAACAGCTCTTGTTTTCTAGTGCTACTTATAATATTATCTACTCATAATATGGTACTGCACACTAATATATAGTAGTACATAATTTGTTTAAGTAAATTAGAACGGCCGGGGCCAGGCTTTTGTTAATGCAAACTCCAATAACTAGGCATTGGGGTTTAGTTGGTAATATAAATATAACATCAAAAAGTCTATGCTTGTGACGAACATCACAATGCACCCACCATTCATGCCACGACAGGCATTTGTTTTATTTTTTAAAAATGAAGCAATTCAAAATACAGTACTTAATTAGTTACTTACAACTCACGTGATAGTTCTATATATCTTACAATCTCACGTGATTCCGGTACAACGTTTCAATTTTTGTATACGCTCAATAAATAAATAATATTTCGAATTATATTTTCATTTTATAGTAAAATATAATGACATTTTCAAATATAATTTTGAAAATTTCATTTTTCAAAATGAAAATATTAATATTAGTATTAATAAGGTTACCACAAATAAAATTAATAAATCATGTTATGAATGAAACAAAGAATTCTGGCATTCTAACTTTCTTTGAACATAGTAAAATGTATACAACACTCCCCCATATATGCATGGGATCATATACATTTTCTCATGATTAACATAGCCGATCTGCTTTCTTCATGTCTAAGTAGATAATAATTAAATAGTAACTAGTTTTTGGTCCACAAGATAAAACTTATCATTTAGTTGTTTTAATTATTTTCTTGAGCATCAAGCACTAAAATTATTTAACTTCCTCATTATCAGGTGATTCAGTCACATGTAATACTTGTACTACTGATTATTTTTTTCAATGGAATCGTGAAATCCATTTATTGGGTATATAATATTTCCTGGCAGTTTCATGCAATAATAAGATGGATTCTTACATTTATATCTGGTTGTCTCCTGTAAAAAAAAAAAAAAGAGAGCAGAAAATGTTGTCAATGCATTTCTTGCGCACAAAGATTTTTGAAACATGAATTAATTTTTTCAGAATATTTATGAGATCAAATTGACCCTAAAATAAATAATAAAGCTTTAACGTGGAATGACATTAATTTTTTTCATAATAAAAAAATATTTAAAACATTTTAATATTAATATTAATCAGTTACAACTATGTTCAATTGATGCAATAACTTTTGAATAAATATGACTAGTAAAATAAAATTTTTATCTGTTCTCCATTAAAGAGATGCCTTATGCACGGAAAAAGCCACATTCTTATTTAATAAAAAACTTAATTATTGTTTCTAAAATATCATTTTCACTGTAGGAAATTTGATCCAGCTCTACAGATCATATTTTCATCGTACAATAATATAATAAAAATATTCATCTGTAGGAAATATCATTTTCATTGTACAATAATATAAATATAAATATATACCAGAAAAGAAAAAGAAACTGATGTGGCACAATGTATTACTGAAAGAATGCATATTCTATTTCAATTTTCAAGCAACACTAAGAATATACTAGTATTTTTATTATACTGGTGCATTTACTCAACCACCCTCAGTGGAGTAAGAAAGAAGATAGATAAGGTTTTTTCTGACCGTGAATCTCTTACTTAATTAAACAAAATAAAATAATCCATTTCCTTTATTTAATTTCTTTTTTTCCATCTGTGAAATTCCCATTCTGCTTCGCGCTCCGGTCTATAAATTGACTCAGCCACCACCTCAGTTTCCATTCATTCTCTTCTTCTCTTTACACCCCCTCTATATTTTGCGTTCATTCTGTTTTCGTAAGTACTGTTGTTTTTCTCTTCTGTTTCTTTTTTCTTTCTTTCTTTTTTGTTTGTTATTTTTTCTTCTTCTTCCTTATCGTTTTTCTGCCTCTCCCCTGTTTCGGTGCTCTGTTCACCACTGCCAGTCTGCCAAGTGAGAATGATCTTCCTTCTCTGCATGTTCATTCTCTCGTGACCACTGGATCAGAGTCCATGTTCTGATCCTGGGTCTCTCTCTAATGCTTTTCTTTTTCCATGACCACCTTATAAACAACATGGGGGTGGTGCTGTTACACAAACTGTGTTTCTGGGGTGCTGTCTTTTGTTCAATTTTACTCAGAAATATCTTTTCTTGGATTCTATTCGGCGTGTGGGAACATGATCCTGTCGGTCGGTTGTTTTTATGTTAATCCTTAACTGGTTACAAGGATCTAACGCTTGAATGCATGTCCTGAGTTAAAAAAACAAAAGAAGATAACACATCCTGGCCTCGAACCAAGAATTTCTTTGTTGGTTTCTCACTATTAAAAGAAAAAAAGTATACGTTTTCTTTGGGATGAACGGTTGAGACTTATGAGAGGTTTAAGCTAAGCCTGGAGTGGAATGTTCAATTTGTTTATTTTAAAGCAATATAATAGCTCAAGCACTAAACTTTTTTTTCAAGTTCAACCACTTTGGTAGCTTGCTAATTGCTATTGTTGTTCTAATTAATTAATGTAATTATTGTTTAAAAAAGAAAAGTTGGTGACACTGGAATAATAAAAGTGTACTGTCTGGCAATTATTCTTCTCCAGCACTGTTTAAGGTTGAAATCTTAGTAGAACAAAGTAGAAGATCTGGTATTTATATTATTTTGTAGGGAGGTGGTTGGTGGGGGTGGGGTGGTAGTCCTTGAAATCCAATCCAGTTTTTTGTAGAATTTTTTTTTCCTCACTTGTTTGGGGTATTGACTTTGTGATGACTCAAGATTACTGATTTATCTTCATTTTTTCATGGTGGCATATTATGTATCATTCTTGATCTGTTTCTTACACTTTTTTTTTTTTGTAGCAGTTGAAGTCTTTCCCTAGCCAATGGCCTCTGATCGTTTGACCCGGGTTCACAGTCTCCGTGAGAGGCTTGATGAAACCCTCACTGCCAACAGGAACGAAATTTTGGCCCTTCTGTCAAGGTAACCCATCATTCTTGTTTTTGTTTTAGGAGTTTATTTATTTATTTATTTTAAATTCAAAGCGGTTTACACAGTGAATTTGCTTAAGGTATCTCAATTTTTGTGTGTCTTTTCTTTCTTTAATGGTAGTGAAGTTCTACTAACTATGTTTAGACAGTGAGTTTGTTTAAGGAAGCTAAGTTTCTGTGTGCTTAAAAGGTGGTGAAAGTTCTACTCTGTATGTGTTGTGCATGTAGTATAACACTAAGGATTTGTTATGAAAATTTTGATAGGATCGAAGCCAAGGGCAAGGGGATCCTGCAACACCACCAGGTCATTGCTGAATTTGAGGAAATCCCTGAGGAGAACAGACAGAAGCTTACTGATGGTGCCTTTGGAGAAGTCTTGAGATCTACACAGGTAAATAAGTAAATAACATTTTTTAATAGGATGTTTTAGCTATGATTATTGGTGTTTCTTTTGTTGATTTTCTTATTTCTATGTTGTAGGAAGCCATAGTTTTGCCACCATGGGTTGCTCTGGCTGTTCGTCCAAGGCCTGGTGTGTGGGAGTACCTGAAAGTGAATGTTCACGCTCTTGTTGTTGAGGAGTTGCAACCTGCTGAGTACCTTCACTTCAAGGAAGAACTTGTTGATGGAAGGTGAATAAGAAAGGCTTTGAGTTTATGTTAAAGCGGTGTACTTATTTGTTATGTTACTTGCACAAAATTATAAACGTTTCTCTCTCACTCTTTATTGCAGTTCTAATGGCAACTTTGTGCTTGAGTTGGACTTTGAACCATTCAATGCAGCCTTTCCTCGCCCAACTCTTAACAAGTCGATTGGAAATGGTGTGCAGTTCCTCAACCGCCACCTTTCTGCCAAACTCTTCCACGACAAGGAGAGCTTGCTCCCACTTTTGGAATTCCTCAGGCTTCACAGCGTCAAGGGAAAGGTAGGTGTCTATTTCTACTCTTTAAACTAGAGTTAAGAAAGGTAGTGAGAAGTGTATGCATGTGTAAAGACACATTCTTCAGTAGTTCAATGACTTGAATGTCTATATCCATATTTGGACCATGTCTAGTAACCAGATCTGGAGTACAAATCCAATATGTATGTTAGTAAGGTAGCATATAATTTTATTTTTATTTTTTATCAACAAATGTTAATTGTTATTTTGTTAGTATTGTTAGCAGAAGAGATCAAACCTGCGATTTTTTTTGTTTGTTAACAGGAGTTTGTTAGTATGTAGCATATAGTATCTCTAGCATGTTGAACTTAAGGCACGTAGTTAGCTCTTTTGCTTATAGTTTTAATAGGTTTTGTTGTGTATTTTACTGATGAAGTTTTTTTTTTTTTTTTGTTATATGCAGACTTTGATGTTGAATGACAGAATTCAAAACCCAGATGCACTCCAACATGTTCTGAGGAAAGCTGAGGAGTATCTGGGCACAGTGCCTCCTGAAACTCCCTACTCAGAATTTGAGCACAAGTTCCAGGAGATTGGTTTGGAGAGAGGGTGGGGAGACAACGCAGAGCGTGTTCTTGAGTCAATTCAACTTCTCTTGGATCTTCTTGAGGCCCCTGACCCTTGCACCCTTGAGACTTTCCTTGGAAGAATCCCTATGGTCTTCAATGTTGTCATTCTTACTCCCCATGGTTACTTTGCCCAAGATAATGTCTTGGGATACCCTGACACTGGTGGCCAGGTTGTTTACATCTTGGATCAAGTTCGTGCTTTGGAGAACGAGATGCTCCATCGCATTAAGCAACAAGGATTGGACATTCTTCCTCGTATTCTCATTGTAAGTCCTAGTACATAGTTTTGTTAAGTGTTTCAGCAAGCTAATTTAAACGTACTTGTGTATAGTGTGTGTAATGTGGATATATATTTTCTTCTAATTTGTGCCTCGTGAATGTTGTTAAATGCAGATCACCCGGCTTCTCCCCGATGCAACCGGAACTACTTGTGGCCAACGTCTCGAGAAGGTGTTCGGAACCGAGCACTCCCACATTCTTCGAGTTCCCTTTAGAACTGAGAAGGGAATTGTTCGCCAGTGGATCTCAAGATTCGAAGTCTGGCCATACTTGGAAACTTACACTGAGGTAAATTTTTTGACCCTTCTTAAATTTTTTATACTGTTAAGCATTTTGATGTGTTTTCACTTATTCAATGCAATTGTGTCTTGTTAATAGGATGTTGCTCATGAGCTTGCCAAAGAGTTGCAAGGCAAGCCAGATCTGATTGTTGGAAACTACAGTGATGGAAACATTGTTGCCTCTTTGTTGGCACATAAATTAGGTGTCACTCAGGTTTGTCTACATGACATGTCTAGTTAAAGTTGTTATGACTACATATACTTTGGGACTCGGGCCTAGTTTTTCTCTTTGTCTATTGCAGTGTACCATTGCTCATGCACTTGAGAAGACCAAATACCCCGAATCCGACATTTACTGGAAAAAATTGGAAGAGAGATACCACTTCTCTTGCCAATTCACAGCTGATCTATTTGCCATGAACCACACAGATTTCATTATCACCAGTACCTTCCAGGAGATTGCTGGAAGGTGAGCTACCCCTTTTACATTTTTGTTCTTTAGCCTATTTATTTATTTATTTTAAATTTAGCTCATCAAAATTCTTGTATCATTGTTCAAATACTTTTACAGCAAGGACACTGTTGGACAGTATGAGTCTCACACAGCCTTCACCCTTCCTGGACTCTACCGTGTTGTGCACGGCATTGATGTCTTTGATCCAAAATTCAACATTGTCTCCCCTGGAGCTGATCAAACCATTTACTTCCCCCCAACCGAAACTAGCCGTAGGTTGACCTCCTTCCACCCGGAAATCGAAGAACTTCTTTACAGCTCAGTGGAGAATGAAGAACACATGTTAGTTTCTCATCTCATTTCCTTGATGTTATTGTTATCTTATCATATCAGACAATTATCATCATGATATCATGTTTACAAAACATTTGTCTAATGCAACTTAATTTTGTGACGACAGATGCGTGCTGAAGGACCGCAGCAAGCCGATTATCTTCACCATGGCAAGGTTGGACCGTGTGAAGAACATCACAGGACTTGTCGAGTGGTACGGTAAGAACGCGAAGCTGAGGGAGCTGGTGAACCTTGTGGTTGTTGCCGGAGACAGGAGGAAGGAGTCGAAGGACTTGGAAGAGAAGGCTGAGATGAAGAAGATGTACGGCCTGATCGAGACCTACAAGTTGAACGGCCAATTCAGATGGATTTCGTCTCAGATGAACCGTGTGAGGAACGGAGAGCTGTACCGTGTGATCTGCGATACCAAGGGAGCTTTCGTGCAGCCGGCTATATACGAGGCTTTTGGTTTGACAGTGGTTGAGGCCATGGCTTGTGGCTTGCCAACATTCGCCACATTCAATGGTGGTCCTGCTGAGATCATTGTGCATGGCAAATCTGGGTTCCACATTGACCCTTACCATGGTGACCGTGCTGCTGATCTCCTTGTTGACTTCTTTGAGAAGTGCAAGGTTGACCCAACCCACTGGGAAGCAGTCTCAAAGGCTGGTCTCCAGCGTATTGAAGAGAAGTAAGCATATATATTCATTGTCAATGATCGGCAAATATTTACTCTTTGTTCTTCTTAACACAAGAGATTGAATCTCCAATCTTTTTTTATTTTTTATTTTTCCGAACAACTCAATCAACCTAGTTTACGTTTGTGTTGGTAGTATTCCTATTGTTATGGTTATTATTATAGTCTAGATTTTGGCTTGTTGAATTGTGGTAATTAAGCATTTTCTTTGCTGCATTTGTTCCACCACAGGTACACATGGCAAATTTACTCACAGAGGCTTCTCACTCTCACTGGTGTCTATGGCTTCTGGAAACATGTGTCTAACCTTGACCGCCGTGAGAGCCGCCGCTATCTCGAGATGTTCTATGCTCTCAAGTACCGCAAATTGGTGTGTTGAAAATATCACTTTCTCTTCATATTTGTTTACCTTGAAATATGTTGTCATTTAACTAAGGCTAATGTGTGTTGTTATTATTGTTTTTACCTTTAGGCCGAGTCTGTGCCCCTTGCTGTTGAGTAAACTGAGGATGAAGAGTTGGATAAAGAAATGGAGGAACCGGCTTTTTCTTTCTCATTTGGAGTTTGTCTTACTTGAGTTCTATAAATAATATGTCCATGATGATTTTAATTTTGTGATTAAGCTTTCGATATGAAGAGACAGAGAAATAAAAAAGCCTTTCACTTTTTTTCTTTTGCATGATTTGAATCTTGATTGGAAAAGCTTCGAATTGGGGTGTTTTACCCATCAATTCAATTTTAAGCCGTGCCTTCTTCACTTGCTGTGTCCATAATTCCCCTCCCAACTTTATACTTTTATATACTGTAGTTCTTTTTGTCTTTAAACTTAAAACAAAGTCATGAAAAAGCAATCATCATAATAACTAGAAACTAGAGACTAGAGTATTGTAGGACAAAGGACCCCCCGCAATTTCATCCGTTATGGTGGAAGAAAGTGAATATTGACGTTGGAATTAAAAGATTTAATTGTCGTTGTCAAATCTCAATTGTTCCATAAATATATAATTCCGAAGTAGCAATGGGCACAGCAACTCCTTTTCAACCGAATATTTCAATTAATAAATTCCTACGAGAGTTAAAGTGAGTTGTTGGGACTTGGGAATGAACTTGTACGTTAAATTTTGCATCCTCTCCCATTTTGGGCCACCCTCATCCAACGCTCTTGGTTGATCCCACTTTCACTTTGGTCAAATAACGCTGTCATGAAATTACTAAGCTTTTTGTTTGCTTCCTTCTATTCAGACACATACTAATTACAGTGGGAGAAGCATTTTCTTGTGAACTTTTTAATATTATCATATCGAAAATGCCACATCAATATCTTTTTCTTTTAACAAAATTAACTAAAGAGTACAAGTAGTACTCAATGATCCGACGTTTAGTTACGATATATGAGAATAAATCTGTAGAAGAATTCCTGTTCTAAGTATAAATTTATCAACCCCTGCCCTTACCCATAACATATACAGTTTATTCTGAACACTTTATTGTATCTTTTAGCATCAATCCACCTGCCTAGACTCGAACATAGTAAAAAAAAAAAATGAAAATGCTATATCAATAAATTGCGATTTTGTATAAATCTGATTTTTTTTTTATAAAAAAAAAGATAGTAAGAAACAGATAACATTTCAAGGTATGAAATATCTATTTAGGATCTGATAATGATATGCTTCCGAATCTTGGCTTATTTGAATACCTTGGCTTGCACACTTACCCGTAGGCCGTAGGTCCCCTGAGCATTAGTTCTTTCACTTTTTTCTCTTGTCATTTTATAAATTCAGGAAGAAATATCCATCTACCGAAGATTAAAAATATATATATTTTATTTTTACTGAATTTCTGGTTGTTCTCGTGATTCCACTTGCACCGTTGCTTGGGTTGTTAAGCATGGAGTTGGTCAGTTGGGGGTGCACTTTGCCAGTATTACAATTCTCAAGTCTCGTGGCAATGAAAACAAAACAAAGTCCAAAACCACACCAGTTTTTATTGTGGGCGCCTGCATGTTTTTTGTCCTTTCATTGCAGCAGCCAGTACAGCTGCTGTAATCATTCGACATTTTCATAAGTTTTTGTTCCTAACTAGACCCAAATGCACCAAAATATTGTTGACATATTGGATCTTTCACTGTCATCATCAATTTTATTTTTTTATGTGAAATCATTGATTGTGAAATGAAAACATGTTTAGGGTTGAGAATGAACAAGGAACAAAAAAAAAAAGGAAGCTTGAAAGTAACACCTCATCCACTACTTTTTTTGGCAGTGAGATTAACCAACTACCTTCACATAAAAAAAAACTAAATAATAATATGAAAAAATAAAAATCAATATAATTGGGTAATAGAAGTAGTTTCTAAAAAAACTAATTAGTAATATGAAAATTTACATTAAAAACCGTTCAAAATTCCCTGGAATCTTTTTTATAAAGTAACTATTTAAAGGGTATGATGAAATTTATAACTAACAACTCATTGTAGTATAGTGGTAAGTATTTTTGGCTGTCATGCGGCGATCCAAGTTCAACCCCCGACGAATCTTGTTTAGAGGATATGATGTTTGATCCTGGCGTTTATATTTGAGTTTTAGGTTTTATGTTTATATTTCATTCATCCCAAAAACCTGAAATCATCCAGCATTGAATTATTGCATCAAATTAGCAATTGAGGGAGTGAGAATAGCAATTCCCCTCACACTTTAGGATCATTTTTGTGGCCCAAGTCCATTCAATCTTAAGCTATAAATTAGAGGCCAACCCCTGGAAGCATGGTTCATAACTCTCATCACAAAGTTAGAGACCTTTAAAGTAAGGGGGAAAAAAAGAAGTTACCAATTACGTGCATGATGAAAGTGGACTGCCTTGAATAGATCTTTGTTCTCTTTGCTTCTGCGGTTGCTAGGAATGAAGTTGAAGTCGAAGTTTGGAACCCCATGAAGGACATCAACGACCCTACTGTGAAAGAGTGTGCAAATTTTGCCGTCGTAGATTATAATCTACGATACGGTGAGAAACTTAAGTTGGAAAAGGTGATCAAGGGGGATGACGGATTACCATGTTCATTCTTAATGTTGTTGTGCAATCTATGATCTTACAGTGTCAATCATCCTTGTATTATGAGAATGGGCACTAAATCTTAATTATTATTACTAGCATTTTAGTTTGTGCAACGTAGTATATGATAAGTGTGTATTTTATATACGTAATTAAAATTTATAATTAATTTTCTTTTGATTATATAAATTATATTATAATTAAAATTTATAATAAATAAATATTAATTTTAAACATAAATGGCATTCCTAGAATGCCCCTCCATTTGGTGCCTATTTGACTTGTTTACAGCTCTTATGGGTCTTTTGGATGCTTTGACATGATGCAACCTGCTCTCTCGCCCAAGCCTCATAGCATTCATATTTACTTCGAAGGTCTCTCTTTTATAAACTTTTTTTTTAAAAAGGAAGAGTTTTGGCTGTCTAGCCTGCTAACAACGTCCTTTCTTATGCTATTTACCCTTCACATTACTTCCCCAGCTTTGAGTGAAGTTCCTTGCTTTCAGTCTATTGGGCCTAGAGGAGCTCTAGACTCTAGTTAGATAGCTCTATGACCAAGTCTATCTCCCAAAAGGCCAGCCATGTAATTGAACAACCTATATTTCGAGATTCACCCTACAACAAGGGCCAAAAAATCAAAATAAATAATTTTAACCCTTATAAAAATTATAAAAAAAAAATGGATTCTTCTTTCAGGCTCATGTCACGGTGAGGGACTGTAGAAGAAAAAATTGCAAAATGCGATCCAATTTATCGTTACTAATAAATGAGGCAAAATAAGCTTACTTTTCTTTGGTGAAGGTACGAAGCAGTAACATTAATTAAAGAACATAAGTTGCAAATAGGCTTTCTTTTCTTTAGTGAAGATATGAAACATGTGATCACAGCAGTAACATTAAGCGCGTACGTACGTAAATCCGACTCCAATGTGACCTACTTCGACACATCAATAAAACAAGGAATCAAGCAAAGAAGGTTTAGGCAAGCGTCCCCCCACAAAGTAATAATTTTGGACACCATACTTTTCCAAACACCTCATTAACACTCATAACTTCTTTCCTTTTTTCTTATCACATTATATTACTTATCATACAATCTTTTTTCTTTTGTATTTCACTTTCTTAGTGTCAAATAGATTTTTGAATATAAAAAAATCATTTTGCATATTAATAAGCAATATATGTTTTCACAAATTCTGGATGGTCATTGTCATATCCCCTTCCTTGGCCAAATAATATTTGATGATTCGTACATGGACACCTGTACAATAACAATAACCAATTTAACAATTTTTTTATAAAAAGAATTGCTTATGTGGCACTATCTAGTGACTCAGCAAAGCCATTTATCCACACTGGAAAGCAATGGAAACACAAAATCTTTTGCCTTGAACTCATCCAGTTGATATCAAAGAACATGATTGTGTAGCAAAGTATTCTTCAGTTGTGGAATTTACTGACCCTTGCGGGTGTGGCTAAAGGAAGACCAATATGGCATTTCAACTTTCAGAAATATGAAGAAACTGGGCCTTGATATTCACAACAACAATGGACATGTTGATTTACAAACCCAATAAGGTGCCAAACCAGGCCTAAACTTCTGATGTTTCGTGGCAAGAAGAGTGTGGAAGCAAAGAAATGTCCAACCTTTTGTAGTAGCCACAAATTAGCAGAAGGCAAAATCCAAATCGTAAAATATTTGAAAAAGAAAACTATTAATTGAGTACCCAAGCAGATCATCCTTTTATTTTTCTTTAAAAGAACAAAATAGTCATAGTATAGATATTATACCACAAGTACTTGCTTCATTGGAATCTTGTAACATTAAACCATGGCCCCAACCTTCAAAATAGACTTGAACACCAGCCAATCATCATAAAAAAATATGTTTATTACAATAGATTCCTAGGAAGTGCAGATACAAGGAATATCGTCTTATGACAAGGACATGGACATGGGGCCATGACAAATTTTTACAAAATCATTAGATACACAACTATAATACAACATAAAAAATTAACATAAAGACATGAATCTTTAAATCAAAAGGAAGAATTGATGTCATAAAAGTAAGCATGAATGATTGTAGACATTTTTAGTGTTACAATATAAATATGCCTATGAAAATGGTAAATTTAAGCGAGAGAAAAGGAGTAAAACAAAACTGATACCTATCTGGTCCTATATCCTAGCTCCTCTGCATCATTTTGTGTTCTGATAAATAATTTTACAAGCAGCAAAACTTACTGTAACCCTACTGTACACTTGGATTGGCTGACGAAGTACAAAAATAAAATACAAAAATCTCTTTACAAACTTGTAGCTTTTCTACTTTCAAAATCAACCGTGTACACCATACCTATAATCTATAAATCTACAATTCACATCATAACTGATGCCTGCCTCCAGGTTCCAAATGAAAAATATACAAGATACTCAGACTTGAAGAATTTAATGTTTTTATGTTTCATCTTTCTTCGTATGCCCCTCGATTACTGTCTTCTCATTCTTTACTCCCCAATTAACAGTACAAGAGAAACTTGTATTTTGTATAGTAGAATCAAAATGCCCCACTGGCTACCTCTAATTTTGGCATATTAACGCAACGGCATCGCCAAATTCATAACTGTAATGATATCACTAATAAATTTTCTACTTATTCCTGAGCTTCCTTTCTTTGTAAAGTCTGTCTGGGGTAGAGAAGTATTGCCAATGACAGAGAAAATACCAAACCAACTAAACCACTAAATGGTTGAAAAGGATGATTCCCGATTATCCAGAGAGGAAGGTTGCACTTATTATGATATGTTAAAAATCCACCCTTTTGCAACATAAAAGTGGATGCCATCATTCCTGTCCGTAGCCCAATAGGGATGAAGAGGCTACCTCCATTTCTCTGTCGGGCACCTGACAAAGACAGAGACAAAAGCCAAAGTCCTGGTATTGCTTGCAGAGACCTGAAAATCCCACCAAAAGAGAAGAGAAGGAAGAGAATGAGTGGATTATAATCTAGTCTGGTAAATATAAACACAAATAAAGAAAACGGAGATATTTCATTATAAGGACACATCTCACTTCAAAGTAGGAAGAGAACTATATAAAAGAGGAAGTTTAGGAAAGAATGCTGAGTTTGACCAACAAGCACAAAAATAGTGAAGATATTTAAATCAGACTATACCCCTAGTTACGGATTTTTGGGGTGGGGAAGCATGATTTTATACAGTAATGTTAGTTTCATGTGATTTTATCTTACATAAACTTGCATAATATATATAACTATCTAATTACCATTCCTTTTCTCTTGGTAGAAACTTGCTTTAGGTTATTTAGTTAGTTATGTGTATAGAAGACTTGTAGTGTTAGGAAGTTCCATATCGCCTACCTCAATTCCTGCGGCGCAGCTTGTATATATATGTTGGACAACTTTACTTAATGTCAATTGGTTTTAGATGAAATCTAACATGATATCAAAACTTATAGTACATTTTCATGAATTGCCTATTGCCTATTATGGTAGGCATCTGTGGTGGGGTGTGCAACTTATATATCTATTGAACAACTACATTTAAAGCCAAGTGATTTTAAGACATGTAAAAGTTCCAATAAGGTGCAATAGTAGTTAGATGGAGGGTAGCCCATGCACTATGAGACATATGGAGATTGAGAAAAACTATAGGTAAAATTTAAGCCAAGACAGCAATTCTTTTATGATTTGTGCACTCAAGGGTAGTGTCAAATGAATTTATGAGTGCATTAAGTGTAATAAGCTAAGTAAGTGTTTTGAGCGAGTCTTGTTTATGGAAAATGTCCCTCTTAAAGTGTGGGTTAAGGGACTGACTTAACCCTACAAAACCGGCTTGTAAGGAGAGGGTTGTCCCTCCACTTATATACATTATTTTGACCATATCACTAGTTGATGTGGGACTAAACCACTAAACCACCATCCTCAGGGTTGCACTTCAGGTAACTCGCAACCCCCAAAGAAGCCACAACTAAGGCAGGCTAAGGGGTGTCTGCAATTAAGGCAGCTTTTCCAATATTCCTATTTTAGACACCCAGTGCAGTCATGAAGAGTCGGATAACTTCCAATTTATTATATGAAGAATCACATCATTCCAACTTATCTGTAGTCAGCAGTACTATTTAGCACAAATGGGTTTTCATAAAAGTGTATGAACCTTTTCTAACAAATTAGGCAGAGTTACTGTGTGGCTGGAAATGAATCAGGCCATACCTATTTACAAGGTGTAATTTATTAATACAATACAAAAAAGTTTTGATTCCAGAAAAGAAGACAAACCTCTGCAAGAAAGAAAATGCCAGCCCTGAAATGATAATTCCCTGATGATATCCAAGATCAACTTCAATTTCCTGGGGCAACCATGACCTAAAAAGCAATTCTTCCACCACTGCAATAGCACTTGCCATCACAGTTCCTTGAACAACTACCAGAGCCATATGTCCATACACTTTTAGCCAAGTTATGGCATCTAAAGAAGTTGGAATATGAGGCCAAGAGAAACTTGCAAAACCAAGTAATGCATTCACAACATGGATTGAAAAAATGAAGATCACCCCACCAACCAAGCCTTTCAAGAACTCAAATAGCTGCAGCAAGGATCCAAAATTAGCTTGTTTTAAGAATCAAGTAGACAAGTAATGCTAATGAATATATTCAATAAAAATTTCATATTCTCCAGAAGCTCTCCTCATCCTTTCCCAAACAAAAATTGGAGCAAAACGAATGTCCCAAGGGGAAACTAGAGCATTAATTCCAACCAAGACAAGCAACACACAGCAAGATTTATAATCACTTGCATACTCAGTAAATTGTAAAGTAAATAATAGTACAGATTCAGGAAAAAATAAGAAAGCTAAAATTGCCATTTAGAGTAGGGAAGAATGTCTTTTACTAGTCTCCTATACATTAAGTTCCTCTTCAGTGTTACCTGTTCTTTTGCAATTCAAATTATAATGAAAATGTTGTGCATTAACAATAAATCTCATCTAAATTAGTGCAGATAAGGAATCATTATCTTAGTTTACCTATTAAACACAAACCATAGGAATTGATGGATTCCCTGTATGTCTTTCAAACACGATAAAAAATAGCTAAAAAGCAAATACTATGATTCAAAAACAAAATAGCCCATGTTGTGAAAATGATTTTTAATGCTCTAACACGCCCTTTATGCAAATGACCAGTGGCCTCGAGGAAATAGGGGTCAATTTCTTTTCCATTGGAGAACAAAGCTTTAACACTGATGTATGATAAAAGGCTTAAGATTACACTGTAGTGCTAAACATATAGAGGAAGGAATTGACGCTTAAAACAGAACTCAGACCCAGCCAAAAGAAGATAAATCCTTTTGGTTAACAGCCATCAAATCCCTTTATATAGAATAAGAGATCATAACTGAAAACAAATTTTAGCTTAGTTGTTTAAGGTAACAGATACTGTGTCAAATAGCCACTAAAACTAAAAGAAGCATTTGTCTAAAGGCCTTAGGTAGAACCATTTTCTAATCGCTGCCAATTGCTACATTCTAACATGTAGTTATTCCAAACGTAACAAGTGTTTCCTCCACTCCCCACTCCTCAAAGCAAATTATAGCACATGTTCATTGTCATTTCCAACATCTTAGTAGATATTATCTATGATAATGAATTAATGCTACATGTAATCAATTTTAACATAGATATTTCAAAAAAAAGAGGAAAGAAAAGAGAAGATAAAAACATGAGTAACAACTTCAAAGAAATATCTGGATAATCTCCAATATATTCTACTGAAATTACTCCTAAACTTATCCATTAATTTTTATCTCAATCATTTACCTTTTGTGGTGATGTCAAGTCCAGCCCATACTGTTGAAATGCATTTTCATATCCATGGATTCTTTTCCCCCATAACATAACAAGTATCATTATAGCAGTGTACAAGCCAACAATGCAAGCCAACTCAGCTATTTTGGAAGAAGTTTTTGTTGTCCAGCTCTGAACAATTGTTGGAAGCAATGGAATGGCAACAGGAGACCATAGAACAAGGGTCATGCCAACAAACCCAAAAATCCTAGAAGAGAAAAAATAGTGAAGTTTGAGAGATATATAAAAAGATATAAGTTTACACTGTCTTGGCCATTAAGCATATAGATAGTATGTACTTATAGGAAAAAAAATAAGAAGGAAAAATGAAAAAGTTTCTCCAAAAGCTAAAATTAGCTTATTCATAAGCTAATTTGTAGAAGCTATCTCATATTAACTTCTCTAAAATCTGATTTTTAACTTATGCATAAGCTAATTTTAGCTATGGAGAAGCTTTTTTCATTTTTCCTTCTTGTTTTTCCTATTAGGGCTTATGGAAAAGTTTATCCAAACAGTCCCGACTGTTAAGAGCCTATATATATAGATGCCTTGCATAACCTATGTACTACATTCTACTGAATAAGAAAGCATTCTCATTCTCTAAATTCTATCTTTTCTCTAAATCTACCCCTCTAAATTCAGCAGGTTATGATATATTGTTGCTAAATAAGTGCGGCTTCTATTTTCAACCAGTAATTCCAAAAATGGAAAGGCTAGAACTATTAGCACTACGGGGTAACATAGAATGAAATGAACATTGGCAGTTCAAGTTACCTCTGAAACAAAGGGCGTTCAGCAATACGTAAGAATGAGATGAGCCTGTCCGTCAAACTCATTGCACCCCGTAGACCACCCCATAGCAAAGCAATCTTTCCAACTAGCCTCAACAAGCCACCTCTATGTCCTAAATCAGCTAGCATTGTGACCAGTCTGTTCATGGAGGAAAGTCGTGTCAAATCATTAGAGAAAAAGAAAACCAATGGAGTGCTTGCTTGTTGGTAAAATGTGTGTTCTGACCTTTCTTGATCCACTTCACCATCTTTAGTAGGTACAACTGGACCAGCAACTGACATGGCTTTCTCAGCAAGGCTTGTGACTATGTTATTCTGGTTCTTCCCAGAGACCTCCTCCTGAAGTCGTTCTGGCTCTTTTTTATGGTGATTTTTCATTTTTAAAGATGTGGATGAGCTTTCAGCAGTTTCATTTTCTTGTTGGAGATCCTGGAACAGAGCAATTTTAAGTTTAAAACTCAGACACCTCTGCTTACATGCAACTGTCAGTTTAATTTTAAAGTAGTAAACTGTTATTCATCCATTCCCAACTGAATAGATTGAACTAATACCTTCTGTTGCATGAATAAAGCAGAAGCCCCAAGAGCAGCTGTAACAGCGCCAACCATGACAGTATTTTTGCCAGTATCTTTTGATGCACTTTCTACTCTCTCTGTCTGAATAGGATGGTCCAAACTAGTTTTCTCGTCGGGTACTTGATCTATCTCTGTGACACCTTCATTGCCATAATTCTTCGCGCTAGGTTTTTCCTCATCATCATGGATCAGAGATCTTCTGTGATCATCTTGATTTGTAGTTACATTAAAATATTTCCTCAAGGAAGCTAAGATGGACCCGACAAGAACACCAACAGGAACCACTTTTCTCAGGCAGTCTGTTTTCTGAATGGAGGAAGAAATTATACTAATGACATGCTCCCCTTCAAGAGTACCTACCTTTTCTATAGCACCCTCAACATTATGACCTTGACTTTCAGTATATAGTTGTTGCACCTTGCTATGTACAACAGCTTGTGAAATTGCATTTGCCACATGTTCCATATCTTCAGCAAGCTTTGACTTCATTTCTATCATTTCTGAAGCATTCAGCTTGCGACTAACTTCCATCTTCAAAGAATGTAACACACTCTGTTTCACAAATTGCATCAATTCATCTGACCTGTCATCACTGGTGTCAGTCATTCTGTTTTCTGTGTCTGTTGTAATGAACTCTTTCACAGGTTCTTGTTGTTTTTCAGTGTCTAATATTACATATGATGGTTCAATATATTGCTCTGCATTAGAAGATTTTACAGAGAAGGGAGCCTTCTTCTTGGACCCAGCCTCTTCACTAGTTTTAGTATGAGAAGAAGCAATTTCCATGTTTTGCTGTTGTTCAAAAAGTTTCCATTGACCTTCTTCTGGGAAATAGTCAAGCAATAAGGCAGTTGTTGTGTCTAAATCAAGTGGTTTGATAGGAATCTTTGAAACAAGATATTTATGGAAATTTTCATTGTAAGGAGAGCCTCCGTATGAACCACCAGCTATGAACTCTGGCATCCTATCCATGTGTCTGTGTCCATCCCATTTACCAATGAGAAATCTTTTGTCAATCAGTTGAGTATTTGTATTATTTTCCTTCTGAACTAGGTGATCATTAGAGTTACAACTTTGAGCATTGAATATACGGTTCCCATTAATTTCACTAAGACTTTGAGCTGGTCGTTCCTCTGTATGACAAGAACCATTATTCAAGTACAGATCATTATGGTGATCATCTACTGAAGGATCAGCAGATGTGTTGGAATCCTTTGTTTGGCTATTAGTTTCTTGTTCTTCTTCTATCTTCTGTTCAACATCTTTTCCATCCTTGACTTCTTCATTCTCTGAGCTCTGCTCAAGCTGAGATATCATATTTTCTATCACACCAAAAACACTATTAACAGCCACTTGGGTAGAATCATCCATCCCTCCCAAGGCATCCAATGCTTGAGAAACACTGAAGGCAGGGGCATTAGAAGCTAAATTGTTAGAGTGGGTCTGGTGTGAAACATGCTGCATATTCTTATTATCTTTTTTCTCATTATCATTACCTTCCATTTCTATTGTTTGGTGCTCAGAGGACATAGAAGGTGAAGAGGGTTCTTCTTTTGCATCAGCTGAAGTATTTTTACTATGATCGCTAGAGAAATCCTGACTTTTCTGTTCATCATTCAGGATATTGTTTTCCTCCTTTGGGTCTGTTTGAGCTATTCCACTGTTTTGGCTTTTCTGCTCACCCACATCTGCTGATTCAAAGCCACCTGCTCCATCAGGATGGCCAGGAGTGTATGGTTTAGAACCTGTTTCCAATCCATTCTTGCTATGATCAATATCAGGGACGGATTTTCCTTTTGATTCCTCATTTGTGTCATTATTATCATTAGACTTGTCAGTTTCCTTCCTTAAAGAACCAGAAGAACCAACTTCATCATTTGATTCTCGAGACTGGGCTAAATTTGTAGAATTTGGTGATTTCTCTATGGGAATAACTTCTGTTTCTGCATCATCAGAGCCATCTATAGGACTACTAGTCTTGTTCATCTGATTTGCAGAGGGCTGATCTTCAACCATAACTTCTGCACCAGATACTCTGAATTTTTCTTGGTTCTTTTGCCCTGATAAGGATTCAGGAGCCTGAGAAATATTAAGAATCCTATCTACCTTCAACTTAGAGCCCCTTGCATGCAAAATTCCAGTCACTGCATCTGTTAACTTTCCACGGACATCTTCGGGAACAGCATCCTCTAAAGCTTTCACGAGTGTCTCTCCTTGACCCACAGCAGTTAACACCTGGAAGTTTGTTACAATTGTCACCGGAATTACAAGATTCTAAAACTAAGCAAAAATCTAGATACACCATTTCAGATGTTACATAACACTAACTATAGAATAAAGAGAATCAAGTGACTGCATGCCGAAGATTGAAGGATAAATAAAGACTAAAGACAACTTGTTTGCAGTAAATAGGAATGTAATTTTTTTACATACTCTCAGCAACATGAAACATACAGAGTCACAAAAATTGAGAAGCCAACAACTTACAATAAAAGATGAGAACTTATTATAGTTGAAACCTCACAAAAAAAGAAAAGAAAAATCTCTTAGCAGCAGCAGCTACAAGATTTAAAGTAAATAGGTAGAGTCCAAATTATAAATATTTCATTTTAAAAATGTATTTCTTGATAAATTGACACAATTAAAGAAGATTCCTGGCAAATCCCCCCCCCCCCCCAACCCCTCCCTTTCCGCAAATATTCACTAGGAATATAAGAAAAGAACATGAAGGATCATAAGTAAAATCCAAATGATATAAATCTTTAATAAGATTAAAAGAAAAATTCCAACCAGAGGATGGATGTTCAAAAATCTATTGCAATCCATTTTAGCAAATAAATATACACAAAAACATGCTAGTCCTGTAGTCCTCAACCCCACCCCACCACCCCCGTGGCCGCATGTTGTTAAGAGCAAGTCCATAGGTTTTCCCTCTTCCTTGTTCTTTTAGCACAAAAGATAATAAAACTAATAGAAGAAAGAACAAGAAACAAGACCTCCAAACCTAAAAATGAAACCTAGCAACAAGACTTGTGCTCTACCTTGTTCTTCCTCTCTTCCGTTAGAGTACCAGGCATGGTAATATCTAGCATATTTATTACCACTTGTGCTGTCTGTAGAACTTGACCATGTTCACTATCAACCGAGACAACATTCTCCTCTTCAATTAAATCTGCATCACTGGATCTAGTCTGCTGTAATGGGCCATCTTTTACCTTTAAGTTCATATCATCCTGTTCAAAGTTCCGTTTTAGACCTTGTTGGGAACTAAATTGGAGGCCAGTGTTATTCTTATTTTCTTCAAGCAAATCTTTACTGGGATCGACAGAGTATCCATTAAATGCATCTGACTGAGTAAGATCCAACAGTGTGCCAACTTTAGCATCCTTATTTGGCCTTACTTCTTCTACAACAACTAATCCTTTAGAAGGATTTATGGTAACATCTATATCTGTCAAAAGAGGATGACGGCCCTTCAAGAGTCCCAGCTCCACTGCCGTGAGCCACTGCATATATAACACGTCGAATTATCACTTCCAAGAATAGACTTGAAAACCTAACATTCAACAAAGGTAAAATATAAATTAACTATGATAAGGGCAATTTTTACATCACATATCAAGGAAACTAGTAAACCTGGCTATATAGGTTTTGCAGGGAAGTTATGTACCCATAGATCGAGATGAAAAGACATGAAGCAAATACTCATCAATAAAAAATTACAGAATTTAACATCATGATTTCTTTTAGGGTTTTTCAATTGTTTAAGTATTTTACAAATTTGAGTAATGAATATTTTAAAAACTAAACCAACCATTGAATAGGTTTCGAGGATCAACTGTGGCTTAATCTATTAGATTCGACTGGGGTTAGGGATATAATTCATGAATGAAATGAAGAAAGCCCATTTTGTTATAACCTAGCCAATGCAACTAAAGCAAGGGAATTACACTCTTCAGATATATGTAAGAGTACCTCACACTCTCCTCAACTTCAATCCTATTTCCCCTACCCTACGCTCCTCTTTTTTTTTTTTTTCCTTTTGAAAAACTCTCCTCTTAGGCTTAGTTGCACTTTTTACTTTTTAACAAATTTTCCCCAACAAATTAATTTAGAACATTTTAACCCCAACTCTTAAAAATGTTACAAATTTTATCTCCAGTCATTTGTCCATTAATTGTCAGCTAACTAGTGCAAAAGTTGGGGGTAAAATTTGCCATAAAGTGAAAAGCTAGGGATAAAAATTTTCAAAAAGTAAAAAAGTTGGGGGCAAATTTTTCTAAAAATAAAAAAAAATTGGAGGTCAAAAGTGCAATATTGTCAGCATGCCACATCAACTCTTCAAGAGACAAATTACTGAAGGTAAAATTGGCAAGTTTCTTAAAAGTAAGGGATAAAATGTGTCAAATTAATTTGTTGGGGTAAAATTCGCCAAAAACTGAAAAGTTGGAGGTAAAAAGTGCATTTAAGCCCTCCTCTAATTTATACTACTTATTCTGTTAGGTAGTTACCCACCCTTGTAAAATCAGCCATTCAGTTATTATTCATATTTGTATCATTCCCCCACTTTACCCTTTGCTTATCCCTCCTGACATAGATCCTTTTAATCAAGGTCTGCTATCAATACTCCCCTGCATCCCCAAAGCATGCACCTTGTTGTCAAGGTGAAATTGAGGGAAAGTATGCAGCATTGTATTGGCTAACTACCAAGAATGTTAGAACTGTGGTAATTGCTGCCAACTAACCAATGATCCTGGCAGGGAGAGTTCAAGAACTTGCTTACCTCAGTAGTTCAGTTTTCCAACCAACCTCCTATATTTCCATGGATCAGATATGACCAAACAAAGGTGACTAGTTGGAGTTCTGAATTTTTTGTTCTAGGGAACTTGGTAGCAAAATAGTTACTGAACAGGTCACAGGAGATGGTACTGCTCTGATACTATGTTGAGAGACAGAAAGGAGAGGCATAAAGCTGCTGAATCCGTGTGTCTGAACTACACAATGGAGTCTATATAGACTGATTGCAATAAATACAAATAATTATAGCAGATCTCATTTCTATCTACATGGTATGATATGCCTGTAAATTAGATTCTAATAAATCATATTCTAATCCGATTATATATGCCTATAATTACATAGATCCTAATTAAATGAGGAAACAAAACATAAAATATAAAAGAAGAATAAATCCTAAAAGATCATCTAAGATACTCTCAAATATTCTTATATATAAAAATGGTATCATCAAATATTTCTCATTTTCTAACACGTCTAACTGGCCAGTCCAGTCTAATTTTTAGAACCTGTAAATAGAATAAATATGGTCCAAGGAAAGACTTTGGACTAGAATTCCAAACTTGAACAGTCACACAAATAAGACATACTCATCATAACTAGACAGAGAGAAATAGTTACCTCAATTGTTAGAAGCTGACACCATGATAAAGCAGACATGTCAGTATCAATACCACTTGAAGGCAAACAAGAACATAGGAGCAGACTTGTGAATGGATTTTCTGCAATCAGGTTGCGTGGAACTGAGAATATGGGAACCATCCCATTATCACTCTGATAAAATATACAACTTATTAGACTTTTTTGCATTTGCATGCTTGCATAAAGGAATTAATACTTAGCAAACCACAAACAATATGAAAATGCCATTGTTTGATAAAAAAATGAACTTATATAAACATTTATCCATGTTAAACAGTTAAAACATGTCATGAACTGATATTTATAAATTATTTGTGATTTCTTAAGCACTGTCAGAAAAGAGAGAGGGAGAGGAGAGTCGCAGAAGCAAGGTTGTTACCATATATATAAGTCAAATTGCTCATATTTGCACAGATTTGTTTTTATTTAGTTTGCATAGCCGTACATCTCTGTATACTATCAGAGGAACAAGTCTAACCTTTAATATTGAATAATAATACAATTAGAGACAATAGAATCATTCAGTCAAAATTGTATCTATTGAGAAAAACCAAGTATCACATTGGCTAAAGATAGAGCCAAGATAGAGTATATAAGTAGTAGGCAACCCTCACCCAATGAACTAACTTTTGGGGTTAAGTTAGGCCCAAATCCACATTCTAATATGGTATTAGAGTCTATCCTAGATCCATTAACGGGTCATCCACCATATTATCCACGCACCAAGCCAAAAAGTGCTGGGTGTGAGGGGCTATATTGGGAAAAATCAAGTCCTACATTGGCTAGAGAATAAGACAACGATAAAATATATAAGTGGAGGGCAACCCTCACCCATCCCATGAGCTAGCTTTTGGGGTTGAATTAAGCACAAACCCACATTCTAAGAGTATCTTATCCAGATCTTAATCTTCTCTCTGCTGCAAGAAGTCCAAGTGGAATGTCCACGGAATCGCTTGTGTTCTTTCTTTGTTTGTGATCTCCCTTGTCTAGGTTCTTTCTAGTTTATACATTCTATATGTTTTATGAGTGTTATCCGATCTGAGCAATTTCTTGCACTATGGTGGGAAAAAAACACATGAATGTTGTAGAATTTTTTCATTACTTTGAAATGGCTGGTAGTATCTGAATTTTGGGTTAAATAACTAGGAAGTGTTACACAACCTGGAAATTTCATTTGCAATTGTTTGTAGCTGGAAAGGAATTATGGGGGCATACGGAGATTACAATGATCCAGCTCCAGATGTTAGAAAAATCTGCTTGATAGAAAGTCAAAGATGCTAGCTAGGTTGGATTATTGGGTTGTCTAATAATCAACATGTTTTTTATTTATACCAATATAAAACAGCAAAAACAATGTGGGAATATTTGAAAAAGGTTTATAATCGAATGAATTCAACTATAGGATTTCAATAGGAGCGTAAAATGGAAAATTACACTCAGGGAAGCATGTCTATTCAATAATATTTTCTTGATTTAAAAGTTTATGGGCAGAATTTTCCACTATTGTTTGTGTTAACGATCTAGAAGTATTCTCTTTTTGAAGTTTTGTCTGTTAACGAGGTTAGCAAATGTGATAATTTTTTTATGAAGCTGCTACCAGATTTTGATAATATTCGTTTTAATTTGATGAGTTGTCATCTTCCTCCTACTTTGGATGTGTGCGTTGGTGAGATGTTTCATGAAGATCATTGTCTTCCTACCCATGCCACTACTGAACAGGAAAAATTGATAACATCACCTACAACTTTTTAGGCTCAAAAAGTAATATGAGTAAGAGTAGTGTTTATTAGCAAAAATTATGGTGACATTTTACAAATTGTACCAAGAAATTCTGGAAGCCAGGACAAGTCTAAAAAGTTCAATTTACCCCCAGACTCGTCAGACTATTGTTTCCAAGCCATTATTATGGGCAAATTCTTCTACTGGTCAGATTACAGCTAGGACCACAACTACTTTTGCAGTCAACAACAATGCTGAACCAATAGTTTTTATTACAAATAGTGCTACAGATGACTATGTTCATCCTTCTTAACTTTGTTACTTCAAGGTAATAGAAAATTCTCATCTAAATCTTGGCTTATTGGTTCTGCAGCATTAAATCATGTGATTAGCTCAGTAAATTTGTCAAAAATTTATGCCCATACCATGATTCAGCAGTCAGCACATGTCCAGATTGCTAATGGAAACACTATACCAATTACTGCTGTTGAAGATATTATTCCAATTTCCAAAACTATGAACTCCGTGAGAATCTTCTTTCAGTTGAACAATTAGTAGACAACAATTGTAATATACATCTTTCTTGTGATAATTTTTGTGTTGTATGGAGGATAAGGTGTCGAGTATAGTGATTGCAAAGGGCCAAAGGGAACTAAAGTCATCCAACCAGAAATCATCATAAGTATGACTTTTAAAGTAGTTATTATAAAAATTAAAAAACTTACCATACATGGTAATATGTGATTGAATGACAATGTAAAATAAAATAAAATTACACTATCAGTGTATTCTAATTAAATTGTATTTCTATTCCAAATCGTGCTGCTTCAACTTGTTCTCTATTGTCAAGAAAAATGAAATGTGGAATAAAAGGTTTGGACCTCCCAATTTTTTCCATTTTTTTTCTCATTCTAAACTCTAAACTCTGTATATTGATCTATCAATTGAACAAAAAATACAATCACAGGCAATGAAGCCGAATCAAGATTGTATCAATGCTTATAATATATTTTCTCTTGCTAACCATAGTGCCCTAAGGATTACAACAAGAAGAAGTCATGAGGAACAAGCAACTAGGAGAACTAAATAGGAAATACACCTAAAGTGATTTGCAAAGCCATTTTTGCCATCCTTTTTAGTACAGATACAAGGAAGTTGTAATCGTTTCACTATCTTACCAGTCATGAAGCATTAAAATACGATTGCAGACAATTCTGCAGCGTGTTATGGATAATCAGGAGTATATAATTCCTCCCAAAACAATACATCACTTAATAAATTAAAATTTAGCAAAATGCGCAGGATGTGATTAATCAAATGGGGATTTAAGTGAGAAAGTGGCATGTTTACCTGTATAAAGAGAACAGGAATTTTAACATCCCTAATCATATTTCTTGTGCTGGATTTTGAATAAAAATCTTCTATAGCCCCAAACCCATAAGATACCATAGATATTGCTTCTTCAAAATCACGTACAGATTTTGCCAACAGAGCTTTTTCCACATCAAAACCTTTGGTTTTGCCTTGGAATAGTGCCTACAGAATTAGTGTCTAGCTAAGTCATAATTGCAGGCATTAGGAGATATTTGAAGTATAACAAATAAAAAATGTTTTTTTTTATCAGCAAAAATAGTGTGTGTGTGTGTGTGTGTATATATATATATATATATAAGAAAGCAGAGTACAAGTAGTACTGATACATAAACAAACCTAGCAACAAATAAAATATGTATGTCCACAAAAACAGATTGCACGGGACATCTTGAAGCAGGCTAGTTGAAAAGAGGAACAGGTAGGTGAAGATTGAAAGCAATGAATCTACCTTATTGGTTTGTAGAATATCTATCAGTCCATCAGTGAGTTTCTGATCAGTAACAATGTGATAAGGAGAGGACCTTGTAGCTTCATCTAAATCAAAAGGATTGTCTATACATGTGACAGCTGTCAATGGTGTTCTTTCCCCAACCTCTGCAAGGTATTTTGTCAGCATGTTTGCACCATATCCCCATCCAACACCCATCAAGGTTGTCCATGGTCTTGCATTGTTGATATACGTTATAGCTATGCATATATCATCGCTGTCAGCAGCTGTAAATAACCTACAGAAAACGAAGTAGTTGAGAAGTCCTTACCATTATCTTATCTTTGCCACAAGTCTGTAAAGAGAAAAAGGCAGTCCCAACCCATTAAAAGAAACAACCAAATTCCCAATACCAGGATTGGAGAAAGAAGAGAAAGAGGAAGAAGGCAGAGAAGTAGATAATCCTTTGGTTGGTTGGTTGGATGAGAATGGAAGGTGAAAAGGAAGAGTAGCAGTTCCCCTGTCCCTAAGAGTAAGAACCTATGAAGGATTTAGTTTCTCTAAGGTGAGGGTAGATTTTATTAAAGGATAGAGAGAGTATAATCGTTGACTAGCAAATCAACTGTTACGATTGTGATTAAAAAGCATACTTATGTATAACAAACTGTGTAGTGGTTAAAATCCCAACCAGCTATAAACTTTCTTCACTTTAGGAGAGCTAAATCCAATCATGAACTGTCCAATGCGAAAATAAGAGATGTTTTCTGAGAAATGCTAGAAACATATTGCTACTTAATATCACACTCTTTTGAACACACTCTGTGTTACTGATTGAAATTTATTGAAAATCACAAAATTAGTGAGCGTCACTTCATCTTTAACGAGTCCTACTTATGATTTTGCAGTTTCTCATAAATTTTAAATATAATAAGAGAGTATGTCAGGAAGAGTATGGTAGAGTAGAGAGGGTGTTGCAAATGCTATCACTCCTCTTGTATTCCACTACAGTGATTCCTAAAAGAAATAGCATACCATTAAGAACAAAAATTGACTAGAATGAATTTCTATTCTAGCTGGTGCCTGGCCTAACAATAATACTTTGTTTTGAAAGAAAGAATTAAAAAGTTACCGGGGAGTGGTGAGAGGCGAAGCAGCGCATCCTCTGGGGTTCATGACAACAGGGAAGAACCCCCTATTGAGAGCTTCGACCACAAACAACCTCACATTGGCGTCCATACTCCCTTGCGGCGTGCCGGGAACGAGCAAGAGAGTAGTGTCCAATCCACGTTCCTCTTCCAACTGCAAGTTATCAGGCCAATCCAAAGAAATGACACCTCCATCAGCAGCACTCACACACACCCTCTGATAACTGAGCTCCTCCAATTCCCTCTCCCTCCCCCTCCGCACCTCAATCCTCCCTCCTCTCACGTAGTGCCTCTCCTCCCTCACCAGCCTCCCGCTCGTGTCCTCTCCTCCCTCCAACGATATAGAAGGGCACCGCAGCAGCACGAACCGGTTAAACGGCGTCGGACTCGCGAACAGGATCCACTCTCCGATGTCGGAGAGGGTAGAATCGGAATTATTGGAGCGGGAGGAGAAGAAGAGAGCGACGCCAGAAGCGAAACCGAGAGCGGGAGTAATGAAATTGAGTGAGTTGACGGAGGGGAACTGCGTTATTAAGCTGTGGAAGAGATTCTCGAAAGAAACTGCGGGTGAAGGCGGCGGTGGCAGAGAGTTATTGATTTTGAGCCTACAGCGCCTGAACGCGCGGGGTCGAAATCGAAAGGGTTTCGCGGCGGGTGCAAAGGAAGTTACCGCCAGCACCACCATGGTTACTACTGATTCGAGAATTTTGCATTAATTAACTGATGATTGATGATTAGATGGAATAATCGAATCACGTAACCTATGGTTCTGGTGAGGGTGTTCAGTGTTGTAAACTATTCTTCAATGAGGGAAGAGAAGAGGTGCATATGGTTATTCCGGTGAACGGCGGCGCAACGAAGGAGGTTTCAACGGTCCAAATTTCGTTGTCCGTTAGTCTATTGTTAACGTCGACGGTACATGCTGCTATCGTGGCACGCGTCCACTACTTCCTGTGCCTATCAGTTGCTATCGCCTAGATTGCTCCATTTATTTTTCCTTGTTAAGAAAAATTATGATGTCATCTCAATTGGATTGAAGGGTGAAAAGAAATTCTAGTTCAATATAATAATAATAAAATATTTATGAATAAAAAACTATCACCGATGTCTTTTTAATCAACCGCCATTCGCGCGCATTCGATAACGTCGTGGGCGAACTCTCCAAGACTCTAGAAAGGCCATTACTTATAATGTGGCATGAGTGTGATTAACAAGCAATTATCTTCTTTAAATATGTGCTTAGAGTTTGATTTTTAAATTTATGTGTATATAATAGTATTTATTATGAGAGATCAGCTTTTAAATAAATTTGTGTATCTATAGAAGAAAAAAATATATTACTTCATGCCATATATTAACTAATAGAACCATACAGAAGAACATCCAACAAGATGAGGTGTGAAGGATGACTGAATGAGTGCCTTTATAGAATATTTTTAGGGAATTAAGAGAGGTAAGTACGGACATTTAAAAAGAAGAAAAAGGAAGAAGATGGGTAATGTTTTCCAAAACATGGAAGGAGATAACCGGATAAGACTTAAGAGAGGTGAGTACGGAGATTTAACAGTATTTTTAGAAAATAAAATAAAAAAAGAGGTATGAGAAATTAAAAAAATAAATAAAGTAAAGCCCAAAAAGAGGTGCCAAAAGAAAAGGCTTTTTAAAAAGACAATTTTTATTTAAACCTTCCTTAGTTATTAAACACACCTCCTTTCCTTTTTTATAATCTAAAATATCCTTTCATGTAAAAACTCTATCTCTACATCATTTCATTTTTAAAATTCCTCCTACTTTTCTCCCCTTTCCGTCCTCACTCTATCAAAGATATTAAAATTTTATTTTATTATCTACTATTGCAATTGGATTGTTCTTCCCAAATTGTTAAATCAAGTTATAAACGAGCCATGGTGCATTTGCGTTTTTTCATCCTCGTGTAAATTCCTTTATGAAACCAAATACAACCATTTTGGAACTCATATTTTTGATTGAACAACAAATTGTTGAACTCCACCGAAAGCATCATATTTATTTCTCTCCGTAGACACAATACAGAATGATTTTGCAAAACTCACCCCTAAACTTTGCATTGGCATTGGAAAAAGCATTCATCCTCTAGGGTGACACCCACTTTTCCCAAACCCATCATCTACGGTTATACGTTTAGAAAGAATATTGCTATTGACACTACCACTTTTGCTAATAGCACTATCCATGTGAGTGTTTTTTATCCATATTCCAAAATTGTTCCCCAAAAAATTGTATGATGAAAATAGGTGTTCTGTTGTGAAATTGGTAGTTACACTATAAAAACATGTTTTCATTGTGATTTTTTTAGATCACCCCCATTTTTTCAACATAAATACATTTCTATTAAGTAAATACCAATATATAACGAAAATGTGTTTTCATTGTTATATTTTTTATGATGCACTTTACAAAATGAAAAACATATTTTTCATTTTGTAATTTTTTTTGCAAAAATAAAATAACATCATAAAAATGTTTATGTTGTGTATTAAATTTAATACACAACAAAAACATCATTATGTTGTGTTATAGAAAATTAAAAAAACATATGAAATCATGATTCTATTGTGTTTTTAACACAGTAAAATTATGATATTATTGTGTAATAAAAATACCATGTTGGATGGTCTAAGGGGGACAAGAGAGAAGAGGTAGAGAAGTGATGGAGAAATGCGAAAGGAAGGGAGAAGGGTTGGGGATGTAGGAAAAAGAGAGAAGAATAGAATAATCAAATTGTTGTAGATAATGGCAATACCGATGTAGTAGTGAGAATAGTTGTTCCAAGAGAAGGGTAAATAGCAAAAAACTTATTAGCAATTGAAAGAATGTAACTAAAAGGCCCACTTCCATTTGCATCAACACCAACAATTTCACCTCTTCACTTAGCTTCTCATTATTGTAGTGGAATTTTTCAGCAGTTAAGGAGTTAAGGTGCATTCACTATTTTTTAAAATACACCTTTTCACTTTCGATCTGCTTGCATTAATATTTGAAATTTTGAATTGATATTCCTAACATGGATAACTAAAAAAAATAACTATGATATTTTGTTTTGTTTTAAAAAACTACGACTTGCTAATATATGAAAAATAGAAATTTACTTTTGTGAGTTTTAGTTTTTTTAATATATAATTTTCTTAGCTATATTGTTATACTATGAAGGAAAAAATGGGTTTCTTGGCTATATTATATACTTTACACTTATATATAAATATCACCAACAAAGCCCATCTCGCGGGTTTCTTTCTGATAGGTCAAGTAGTTATGCTAATCAATCAAATCATTTTGAATTCTGATTCATCTGAATTGATGGATTAAACTAATTATGCGCATGAAAGATATAATTCAGATAATTTAGCAGTGATCCATACGCTGATTCCCATTCATTTCTTAATCAAGCACATGCTCTGTTTCACTCATAATCAGGTATAAAAACCATATTTTGATATCCATATATTGTCTTGTTTTTCTAATACGCATTCCTTGTCTTATTTCATAAATGCAATGTTTTTTACTGCAAAGTTGATACGGTAAAACTATTTTCAATTGAAAACAATTAAGAATATATATGGTAGAAGCTCCACACAATCAAACAAAAAACAAAGAAGGGTAGAAGCTAGAACAAGCATATCTAGATTGCTACGTTGATATGATCGTAGCACATGATGAGATATCGTGCGGCTCCAGTTGGAATC
Organism: Glycine latifolia; assembly: GCA_013407115.1. Classification (NCBI taxonomy): domain Eukaryota; kingdom Viridiplantae; phylum Streptophyta; class Magnoliopsida; order Fabales; family Fabaceae; genus Glycine; species Glycine latifolia. Next base: position 3,843,989 of record CM023957.1, read on the forward strand.
AAATATTGCATCATAATCGAAATTAAAATGGTAATCATATTGGTTTTGACCAAATCCTTTTCTTTCATTTTCAGCCTTATCCTGTTATCAAGTATATCATTCTTTTATCAGTAAAGTAATATTAAGAACTAAACTCAACTAAAATTAGAAGTCAAAAGAATATATATATATATATAGAGAGAGAGAGAGGAAGGGAATCCACGAGTAATTCTTTTAAAAAAATTTATTCTCATTATTTATTTTTTTAAAATTTAATAATTAAGATTAGTTGTTGTTCCATAAGTAAAGATGATATCCATATTTTGACTCACATTGTTTATGTGCCAGTTAGTTGCATTACGAAGTCTAATGTTTAATATGTGAATTAAGAAATATTTTAAGTAGTTATTTTTACATTTATCCACAAACGGATGCCTAATTTCAATTTAAAATGTAAAACAAGCCATAATATATACAATTTAGCATTAATTTATATTTGTCCTGGTACATCGTATAAACATGGTACATGCAGTTGTATGGAGACGTACAGTAGCTATTGGCCCATTTGCAAACAATATAATGCTACTTTATATCTTCACTTTGTACGTTTTCCGGTTTCCCCCTCAAAAATACTGAATGGAAACATTAATTAAAGAAGAAAAAAATTGCTTTCTTGCCGCAAAGAGGCAGAAGATTTGACAAACACTTCCCCACACAAAAAAGAAGAAAAAAAAATCAAATCATACAAGTATATCTTATCATATTCTTTTCAGCATATATGCTGATTTTTCATTATTAAGCCAGTAGTTAATAATTAAGCAATGTCTATGACCCATTATTAAAATATAAATGGGGAATCCAAATGAACAAATTTCTCATTGAACTGACATAAATGTGTATAGTAGCTTAATTATTTATATTATTAACATCATATCATTGAATTTAACAGAAAAGATTAATATCTCATAATGAGATGATCAATCAATATTTGAATTTTTATTAAAAAATATATGTTTGTATTTAATGTTGTCTGTGTTGAATAAAATTGTCTTAAAAAAAACCTATGACAAACCAAAAATCTATCGCCTCAAAAACCTAGCTTGATTATTGCGATGTTAATTAATAAAGCTAAATGTGTGCAATCAAGTCAGCATGTTGCAGCGATATTGATTAATAAGCAGCAGCATCAATCACATGGGAAAGAGATTTCTAATCCAACAATGATCCCATACCTATGTATATGACAGCATCCAAAATTTTCAGTATATTATAAATATAGCCGCCTATAAAGCCCTGCTTAAAGGGTTCCCAATAAAGCTAAATGTATATATATGCTATATATCAGTATATCAGTTGGGGTGTTGTAGCGATGCTGATTTATCAATAATAACAATATTCAACAGCAACATCAAGCACATGGGAAAGAGACTGCTAATCCAACAACAAATCCTCTTTCCCGTTCAGATTTTAGTTTAAACTTTAAACCATGCATGCACATGCTTCCCTCGCTTGGAATGATAAACCGTACTTTATATTCTTGCCTTGTCTTCTTTCTATTTAATTTCTTCAGTCTAGTATTCGCTTGTCTCTTTATACAAACACAATGTTTTTAATGTTCGCATCATTAAGGGCTGATCTTTTGAATGAGAGCATAATATATACAAACTAGCTAAGTTGCTTAAAGTATTTAATAATTAAAAACTAGATTGCTATATCTCCGATTGGAGCATCAAATTGTAATACGTCCAAAATTAATTGATTGGCTTCTCTTTACTGACTCTGATTCTGTCGAAACCCAACCTTAACCTCTTGGGAGTTAAACTATAACTAATTATATTTAGATAATAATTGTGTTTAGGTTTTTTGACACATAATTATGTAGAGTTTCAATAATGCATGACATGGGAGAATCTAGCTATAATATGTACATTCAGAAACTTCACTCAACGTGCGCATGATTTTCTTCTTCTTAGAGATCCCTGCTTATTTGTGACTTTGAACTTTGCGCCTTACTTAGTTTTCTTTGGCAACATGCCGACATTACTCGAGAAAATGCTATTCATTAGTTATTTATTTGTAATTTCCTTAATCAATCATCACTTGGAACTTAATCATACAAAATGACAAGATTATGTTCGGCCTCTCCGCTATTCATGATTTTATTATTATAAATTATTATTATATAAAGACAATCAAATTATACTGGATGTTTTTTTACAGCAATTATACTAGATGTTAAACTCATTAAAATGATACTTTTAATAACTTAACTATATATTGAATCATGGCATACATATATATTATCGTGGTGATATATTTTTTGTACAAAATTTTAGATAATTTAGATTTTTTTTCTATTTAATCTAATGGTAGAAAAATAATCATTTATATTTTAAAATCATTTCTAATGTAGTAGTGTAAATCAATTAGGTTTTTAAGTGCATACGTCTCCGCAATGAACTTTCAACACCACAATTCGATTGATAGAATTTAACTAATTCTATAAAAAAAAGTTAATAAAATTGTCATTCTTCCAGGTTTCATTTGATCTTATTACAAACATACAAGAATCTTTTAATATAGTCACTTTAATTACTAAGATTTATTCTTATAACAACTTGATCCTTAATTAACTTATATCATATGTGTGTCGTTGTGTGTGAAACTTATATCACTTATATTGAAGGTGTGTGTATCTTAATATTTTTTTATATATAATATAATATAATAATATAACATAACAATAACAATACAACACATTTAAGAGTAGCACATACGTTTGGCACCTGAAATAGCAAAAATAAATACCACTTGTATTGGACAAAGTCTATTCACAAGGTTATGTTTCTTTCAGAGTCATAAAACACCAGTTGCAAATTTGTACGAAATTCACATGGGATTAATGAACCATGAATATGGGCACCAGAATTTAATCCATCTTTTATTTATATATATATATATATATATATATATATATATATATATATATATATATATGTATGTGTGTGTGTGTGTGATATATCTATGACAGTCAACCAAAAGGAAGATCGATGGTGAGTCCATGTGTTGCTCACATGGCCCTGCCCCTCGAATGCCGCGTGTCTCTATCAAGCATTATAAGGAGTTATTTGTTTAAGGGAAAACAAGAGTAAAAATTCTATTTATTTATTATTTTGACAGAAGAGTATAAATTATTTTCTGAAGTAAAAAATATATTCGGTAAAATATAAGAACTTTACCGCTTTTCGTTTCTCCCAACATAAAAAGGTTTTGCAAAGTAATGCGTATATACCATTACTGTTTTTTTTTTCCCAGCAAAATAAACTACTACTAGTTTAGGGTTGATTACATTGTTGAGGGTTCGAATCATTCCATGGTACTCCTTGTAAAATCTCATCCCAACTCAACACAAGTTCATCTACAGGTATTGAAGTTTAAATTAACTAAAATAAACTAAGTCAAATTCTTCCTTAGTGTATATATAACTCCTTTATACTAACCCTAGTGCTCTGTTTCATTAGACTCACGATAATATTAATCCAAGCATAATTTCATAAATTTACAAAAACACATGCATCAAGAAATTTATATAGTGCATTATTCCTAACGTAAGGGAATCAATCAAAACATGATTAAAAAAAACATAGCAATAAAATAGAGAAGATGATGAATATGGATGATAATTCTTGCATTGAATCTTCAAGAATCCTTTGTCAATGCTTGAATTTTTAATGGATATGATAGGAAGCTAGGTTTTCGTGAATGGGAACCATCCTCTTCCATTGGGATCTCAAGATTTATAAATGCCCAAAAACATGATATCAATGTTCCCAACATTTATTGCAATGTTTTAGATTCTCCATGTCAACAATTAATGTTAGGCTCAACATTTTAAGTGTTGGCCTTGAAATAACATGTATGATGATCTACATTTCAAGAGCCAATCGTGCATTCCAAACGCTACGAGCTAGAGAGGTCCTTTGGGGGTGTTAACTGTTAATGTTGAATCCAGTGCTTTCCCATTTTTAAGTGATTTAAGCACTGGTGAGACACACATATATCACAGTATTGCAACATTTTTCCTAACATTTCTTCCCTACTCTGGTGTTAAGCATTAAGGCTTCTAAAAGTAGGTTGCTTGCTACAATTGCAAAATTGAGCGTTGCATGTAGCATTTTAAATGACGGGGTTGATTTCTTTTTGTTTTCTTTTTCCTCTGAAAAATTAACAGATATCAATAAAAATTCATAATTTGCAACATTTAGGTAAACAAAAAATTCAATGATTTTCCTTTGCCTTTTCTTCTGATTTTGCTATCAAAATCAGCACATAAAATCATCAGGTATGTATTTATTAGTGGTAGAGTAGTTGAATGTCCTTCTTAAGTTGAGGAAGGGTTGGATCTCCAGTTGCTCTATATTTGGAATGATTTGAGATGATGATGGAGTAATCTAAATGTCCCAATGCTGATCAAGTGCGAAAGATAAAAGATCGCTTGCTGCTAGGTAGATGTATACAAGGTGTTGAGGGATCCTCCCTAAACCAAGTGAAGAATGTCAACTTCAAATATTTAGGATAGAGGACCAAGAGTGAATTATGCTAATGCATATATCCATATTGATAAGCCAAAACTTTTAGCATATCCTTTATTTTGTTTTTTCTAGTAACAAATATGGAGGGTAATTAAGGAGACAACACAAAGCCTAAGTGGTTCTTTAATGGATCTTGATCTCTGCATGTAGTGTCTTAGTGTCTATAAACTTTGCGCCAGCAACATCAGACATTTCTCGATTGTAGAAGGTGTTGGTGGCTAGTGCTACTTTGCAGGCTATTCTTGCTCCTGTTGTAAATTAAATTGTTCAGTAAATAAATCTAATCAAAATTTGCCTTACCCTATTCCAATACATATACCCTCTCATCAACCCCCTCCATTTTATTTTTTAAAATGAAATTCTTGTCATTTTAATTTTGAGATAAATGTTTCTATTTTTTATACCATTTAATGTATGTAATTTAATAAGTATTTTTTTTTCTAATTTCTAGAACACTTTTTATTTAATGTTTAACTCGTTATTAGTAAGTAATAACCCGGTGATAATGGGCTATATTTAAATTTAATTAAAATTAAGTTAAAATAAAAAACATTAAGATAAATTAATATTTAATTTAAATTAATAAGGAAAAATAAGTAGCTAAGGTTGAGGGAAAGGAAGAGAAAAATTAAGAAAAAGTAGAATTGAAAGTATAAATAGTTGTGATTTGAGACGAAGAAAAATAAATTTTAACATAAAAAATTAAATTAATTAAATTAACAATTGGAAGGAAAAAAGAGAGGAACTTCTTAACAAAAAAGTGAAATTTAAAAATATTTAACAATTTCATAATTTTAAAATTAAGAAAATATGTGTGCTAAATAATGATGAAACTATCTGTCAATAAAAAATATATTTAATAGAAAATATGCCAACATTTAAAAATAAAAATCCATATTTATAATATAGTCATTAATGTTTATCTACATATATATACTAGACACAATGATTTTTTTTCCAAATTTGGAATGCCTTAACGCAACACAATACATTGTGTAGTGTTTTTATTTCCCCTTCATGTTGCAGTAAAAAAAATCTCCTTCATGAAACTTTTCGAGTTGTACATGAATTCAATTCAAATCCAACCAACTTAATTTGATTCTAAAAAAATATATATAATGCAAGTTTTGTTTAAGAGAAAAGTCAGTTAATGCTGGTTAGTTTGGATATTCACATTAAATTAGATGGTAAAAAGCACGCATCGGACTAAGGACCGGGCATTTGTTTCACACCCAATTTATTTATTCGCAAGATTACGGAATTGAAATTTTTTATCACACATTAATTATGAGGTATTAAAATAATTATCGATGGGTATATTTTATTTATGAAAAATCTATTATTGCATATTCAATCACGAAGCATGAGGCTGGAAGAGTTTATTCCCATTTCACGAAAATTCATTTTCGTGAGTTAAAATGCAGATGCATCTTTCCTATTACCCGCTATACCCCACTATACTCTCATTTACGTTAACAAAACACTTTTTTTAAAAATATATCAAAGAATAACATTTTCATGTTATAATCTCAAAAATAAATAAATAATTCATAAAACAAACGTCTCCTAATAATTATTGATGATCCACTCTCAATCCTAATGAAATTATGTCCTTTGGTGTTTTAATTTTACAATTAAATAATTCATATAATGTAATTTTTATATTATAAATTTTTATAATAATCATTTTAATGGATATATTAACGATAATTTTTCATTGGCTTTATAATGTAATTTTTTTATAATTGATAGACACGAAAATTAATTTTTTTTACTTTTTTATTATTTTTGAAAAATATATATTTAAATATATGTGTTATAATTTTTTTTAGTTTTCATAAATACTTTCTTTTAAAATATAAAAAAATTGTAATTTTACACTAATCTAGTTTAACCTAAAAAAAGTAACTTAATCCAATTTCAGGTTTATGACTATTTTAATTATCAAACCCAATTTAACTTCAGTGGTCACTGGTCGGTACTAACAAACCCCTAGGTTTCTAAAACCAGACAGAAGCAGCGATAGGTTTAGAAATTTGTTAGTTCATCTCCATCAAGTATGTACGATAACATTATTAATTAGCATATAGTAGATATTGATAGTCCATAATATGGCATCATACTTTAAAATATTTACATAGCTTACCTGTTGAATATTTCGAATATAAATGCGCTTCCTTTTTCAACAGCACAAAAAGGTGCTTCATTTGGTACTGTTGCTAAATTTAAATGGAGATGGTAGTTAGCACCGTTTGGTTGTTGGCAATTCTAAAGAGAGCAAGGTATTGTCTTTGTCTTTGTCTTTGTTTTCCCAAATTATAAAACTAAAAAACCAAAAGAAAAAAAAAAAAAAGAGGAGGATCAAAACAAACGATATATGGTCTTATATACTTGAAATATTCCAGAGTGAAATCAAATTAATTAGAAACTCGAATATATAGTTGATTAGAAAAGATAATATAGGTTAATAGGTTGGAGAATTTGGCAACATATTAGCACATGTGTGTCGCTTTCGGTGCCAAAAGAGAAACAATAAAAGGGATAGTAGACTATTTGTAGTTGGAAGTTCAGTGTGACTGATAATCAATAAAAGACAAGTTAGACGATGGACATGAACATCAAGGATTATTCCGAGAGACAGAGAGAAACTTGGATCAAATTAATGGTTTACAAGATGTTGCATTTTATCCAATTACTCTTACAATTAAAAATATTAATATAACTTTAGAATGATTCAAATGCTTTTTTTATAACTTTCATAATATAACATGATATGGGAAGGACAGAAATATTAATTTATAACTACTAATAAATATGAATAACGGAAACACATACATTGTTGCTTTTATATCTTCATTTTTATTAAATGAAAAAAAGGCAACAATAAGAAAAAAAAGAACACAAATATAAATTGGGAGAGAAGAAAACTGAAAGTAACATATAATGTGGATAAAAAAGAGAGTATATAGTTTTTTATGTTTTAAGTGGTGGATAATTATATTGAGTAACTTTATGTTGGTGAGAGAATGGATAGAATTGAGAGAAAGTGTCAAAATTGACTAAACGAAAGTGGATAACACATAAAAAAATTCATTTTTTTAATTCTTTATTTTACATAATTGTTGTTTTTTTTTTAAACATGCAAAAACATTTAAAGATAAAATAAATAAATAAAAGTGGAGATTAAGTAAGGATTACAATAATTTGTATCGTTTTTATCTATTATTATGTTATAAATATATTGATTTAATCTTTATATTTGTTGAGAAATTTAGTTCAGTTGATTAAAAAAAATTGTTTAAATTGGTGAAAATTTCTTTAGTATCTTTGATTATTATGTATCACGAATAAAAAAAATCTCTACCTTTGTTTAAACAATTTTACCCTTCAACAAAGTCTGCAAATTATATACATATCAAAAGTTACTTCTATTTAATCTACATCATCTTCTAATTTTTTTTTTAATCATCGATTTAGTCTGAATAACGGTTTTCAAATTCAATATATTAATATATGCAGCCATCAGGGATGGTCTTTTCCTCTGGTAATAGGTTCAATATGTGTTCGGAAATCTAAAGTGAATAATTTATATGAGTAGCCTTTGATGACAAGTTCTAATCGGTCTTTCGGTTTTGCTTCATTTTTTGACTCTTGTTGAAACTTTTGTTTCAAGCTGCACGTGTGTGGGCCTTGCAGGTAAAGGCGCGAATAAAATAAGAGTAAATTGTGCTTTTATCTTTTAAAATATTATTACTATTTCATTTAATTTTTTATTTTAAAAGTTTATTATTTACCTTAGTTCTTCCTTTTTTCTCATTTCTTGTTCCGTTTGTTTTATTTGTTGATTGTTTGTGTGATTCTAATTATATATATGATATGATATCTTGATGGATTAAATAAAAAAGTTGTAGTATTTGAAAAATTAAAGCATAAATAAAATAATGATTTTTTATAGATAAAATTAACAAAATAATAATGTAGAAAGTAATTAAAATAAAAAATTGTGAAGACAAAATTACAAGTTTTTAAAAATGTGAATAAAAAATCGTACTATTTTGAAATAAATAATTAATAATAAATGAGGGATCAAAAGAAGTTGATTTATTTGTAAGGGACTAAAATAAATATTATTTTATTCATACACGTTAACATCAACAACACCTTTAATCCAAGTTAATTGGGGTCGGTGATAGATGAATCCAATGATAAATCGAAAATAAGACAAAAGAGAGAAAGAAAAAAGGCTAAAAAATGGTGAAAAGAAAGAAGGGGGAAAAGAATAGGAGAATGACTAAAACAAGGGAACGACTAAAACATAGAGTTACTAATGGGTTTAACCCTCCACCAAGTTTACCGCTTTTCTCCACTCCGTCCTAAGACATACCGTTCACCAATCTATATCTCACTCCATTAGGTCTTATTTAACTACATTTCCCCATGTAAGTTTCGGTCGACCTCTCTTTCTCTTTATGTCTAACTCTTGGTAACAAACTCTTGTTCTTACATGAGCATCCAGTGGCCGTCTCATAACATGTCCAAACCATCTCAATCTATGCTCCCTCATCTTTTCACATACCGGTACCATTGATACCTTTCGTCGAATATTCTCATTTCTTATCTTATCCATCTTTGTATATCCACACATACACCTTAACATCCTCATTTCTGCTACCCCTATTTTATGCTCATGTTACCTATGTGCTGGTCAGCATTCCGCTCCATATAGCATTGCCGGTCTAACAGCTGTTCTATAAAATTTTTCTTTTAGCTTAAGGGGAATCTTGCGGTCACACAAAAACCCCGATGCACTCCGCCATTTCATCCACTCTGCTCTAAACCTATGACTTACATCTTCATCGATCTCACCACCTTTTTGCAACATTGATCCCAAGTATCTAAAAACATCTTTCTTGGGTACCTCTTGACCAAGTAGCTGCACTGTGTCTTGATTACCATCTTTAGCCCGCAAAAACTCACACTTCATATACTCCATCTTGCTCTTGCTTATCTTGAATCCTTTAGACTCCAAAGTGCTTCTCCACAATTCTAATTTTCTATTCACGCCATCTTTGGTCTCATCAATAAGTACGATATCATCTGCAAAAAACACACACCACAGCACTTCCTCTTGAATATCTTTTGTTAGTTCATCCATCACTAAGGCAAAAAGATACGGACTAAAAGCTGAACCTTGGTAGACACCTACCGTGATAAGGAAATACCTTGATGTTCCATTACAGGATTTCACACATGTGATAGTCTCATCATACATATCCTTGATTACATTAACATACTTTAATGCTATTTTTTTCTTCTTAAGAGTCCACCATAAGACTTATCTTGTAACTCTATCGTATAAGGATTAAAAATATATTTAATTTTAAAAATTATATTAATTATAAAAAATAATTTTTTATAACCTGAAATAAAATTGTTGATAAAAATAAAATAAAATACTAAAAGTATTAGGAAAAATATTTATTTGAACTAATAAACAAATGAGTAACGAACGAAGCAAGCGGATATTGCAACGCAATTAATGTTACTGTTCCAAATGTTGCCAGGTTGGGGATGGCTTTCCATCGAAAAAATTCACGTTTTTTAAATTAAATAAAAGTGAACAAACTGGTACACCCTCAAACGTAATTTTTTACGCTCTTTTAATTAAATATTTTTAATATTTTTTGTAAATGTGTATTTCGTACTATTCTCGCAACTACAATTTGCCTATTTTTAGTTTCATGATTCCATCTTTAAATTAAATTTTAATACTTTTTAAAATATATCGATAAGTAAAAATAATTTTATGTTATAATTTAATTATTTGATTATAAATCTAAAATAACTAATTGATTAATTATAAATTTTCATTATAATATGAATTATTTATTAAAATATTTATTCATTATAAAATTTAATTATATAAAATAAATATTAATCCACTTACTATCATACTTTTTTAAAGACTTACTAACATACTATTGCTATCATAACTGCAAAACAAAAGGGAAAATAAAATACTTTTAGGCGAAACCCGAAATAATTTAGCTAGTTTTGTTCCGATTATAACCCATTCAAACAATTGAAATAATAACATATCTCCTTAACGAATTTACTTCATCCTATCACTCCCTATCATTTCAATCTTTCTTAAGTCAACAAACTCAAACAAAGCATAAAGGAGCACATTCCATCTGTCAAAAAGCCAATTGTAATAAATGTGTTACCTGCAGCTAGTATGTGAGTTGACTTATATTCTCTCCAAAATAAAATATATTTAATATCCGTTTTTCTTAAAAATAATGAATAAATTTGTTTAAAATTTAATAATTACTATTTAGAAAAATTGTAAAATAAACTCATTTTGTTTTTAACTACAATTATAAAAAAAAGTTTTTTTAATTAATTTTTAATTTTTTATTCATATTAATCTTTTTTACTTCTTAGGATCACAAATAGGTAATAATTAAGCATCTCATCTCAACAGCTTCAAACAAGGTTTCGAACTTTTAAAATTTAATAAATATATTTCTGTTCAACTGCTTTCTATCTTTTTTTCCTTCTTCAGTTTCTCTTTAATCTATTACTTGGGAACTATTTTAAGAATAAATAATGTATGTAGTGACATGTAACTAGTATATACATATCGCAAATTCTCAAATATGGTAAATTTATAGGCTTATAGTGCCTTTCAACTCAAATATAAATAAAATGAACTAATTTATGTAACAATTAAGAAAGCTAGTTAATATCATTAAATTGTACTCATTATATTTTATTTTTTTAAGGTGTTTTTATTAAAATTTGATGTCAAGAATAAGAAGAGTGATTAGAAATAGAGTGTCAATTAATTAAGGAATATTTTTGGGATAGTATTATTAAATATGACAAAATAGTTACAAAAAATTGATAACAAAAAATAATTAAAATTTATATATACTTGAATTCAAGGGAACAATAATGTAATGTATTGAAAACAAAAAAGAATTAAAATTTATATACACTTGAATTTAAAGGGAGTACAATAATGTAATGAGTATAATTAAATTATATTAAATTTAATGAGTTACAAATTTAGTGTCATAAAGTATAACTTTTTATTGGTTGTTACTCCCTCGTACATATATATATATATATATATATATATATATATATATATATATATATATATATATATATAAGATTCAATTATTTAATTTATTAAAATTTAGGAAAGTGATTAATTTAGTGAATAATAATAAATTTATCTTAAATTTATAATTTTTAAAAAATTATCTTTATCAGTAATATTTCTCTTTTTTTTAATAGTTTATCAATACATTATCTTTTTTTAAAAATTAAGAGTTTTTCTAGTCTAAAAATAATAATATAAAATGTATTATAGATTATGTCTTATAAAAAAATAACTATAATTTCAAACTTGAATTTTGTAATAAAAACAAAGAGAGTACTTGTTAATGTAAAAAAATTATTAGTGTGTAAAAATTAAACTTAGATGGAGCCAAAAATCAAATTGATATATAAAATAACTCATAGAATTATCGTAATTGTGTAAGACACTGTATTCACATGTGATAAAAATATATATTTAATAGAATAATCTATATTTGATTTCTTATGTAAAATTATTTTGAACCAATCACGCTCTACGAACGAAATTAATTTAACTCAATGCATTGGGATATTGTGATTTCTGTTGAAAAAAATAATATATAAACTAGTTTTGGATTAGAGAAAATAAAACTATACATTAACACTGTAAAATAATTATATTTAAATGTGAACTCGACATTGCAAATATTTCATTAATATTGGTATTTTTTTTTCTTCTCTCACTTTTTATATTACTTTAATATTTATAATTTTTCTTTATCTCTTTTAATTACTTTTGACTTCAATTTTGCAGCAAATGAAGATTAGTTTGTAAAAGGTTCATATAACATATAAAAACTAATTAAATAAGTTTTTACCGGCAATTAAAATATGTTTTCACCTGCTTAATATAATTGCAATAATATGTTTACATACTAAAGTTATGTTTAAGTTGGACAAAATTGATTGAAAAACTAACAAATAACTAAAAGTTAAAAAATTAGTTTATTAAATTATAAATATTTGGTAAAATTAGTTGTTGAAATAGTAAAAATATGTAAAACAACAACAACAAATAAAATAAAATAATGATTTATTTTTAAAAAATTTTAAAAAATGAATAAATATATTGAAGATGAAAGTAAAAGAAAATTTAAAAATTAAAAATAAAAATTAATATTTTAAAAAATATTATTTCAAGTAATAGTTTTAACATTTAAAAAAATATTAAAAACTAAAAAAAATTATTTATCAAATAATCAAATAAATTTTTAACTAATAAAAAATAGAAACTAACTTAAATCTATTGTACAAACAAAATCTAACTAACCATAAATTATTTTCTAGCAAATATTCTAAGGATCTTATATATCTAGTTAAAAAACATAATAATTACTGACAAAAATAATTTTGATTTATTCATATTAATAACAGCATTAATGCATGGGTGACTAATTGACGGTAGAAATTCTACTAAATGCTAATGCCATGGAAGACTTAATGACTTCTTCTAACTTTAACCGGCCCCATTGGAAACGAGAATTAGGAACATGTTGGATAATAATGACATTGTAAAACCAAACCACTTGAACTCATTGTTTGGAGGCTTCAAATTATGCGCGGGAGGGATATTGTACGCAATCTTATCCTTGAGGTTATTTTCGGATAACACTGACATTGTAGCGTGATAAAATTTATTTGTATAACTTTTTATACAATAATAAAATTTATTTGTATATAATTTTTATAAAAGATAGATAAAATAAATAAATAAGAAAATCAGATAATGCTATAAAAATATTACAAAAATATTATACAAATACCAATAAATTATTGGTTTGAGTAGTGTTAAATTTGATTTTTTTAAATACAATCTTGAGATGAAAAAATTGACTAATTTTCTGTGAAGATTAATCATCAACAAAATCAGTTAATATTCATTACCAATAACATAATTATCCAAACAAATATTATTCAAATAATATAACAATGTTTAACTTAAAGGTGTGAAACTAGTAAAAAAAAAGTTGTAAAACTTTACCCATGACAGATACAATATATATATATATATATATATATATATATATATATATATATAAAAGGAAACTATGAGACAAAATAATTAAAATGATAAACAGAAATAAAATAAAAAATTATTATTTAAATAATAATATTGGAGTATGTATAAACTAATTTATTATAATTAGTGTGATATAATTAATAAATAACTGTTATTTAAGTATGTAGCAAAGAGTTTAATTTTCAAGTTCGTGCATATAATAGTTATTTGAGGGAACTTAAATTCTTAACTCCTAAATAATTGGGAGATATTTGAATATCTCTAGAAGAAAAAAATCTTTACCACGGCTGTTAAAAAAAAGCTTTTTGATGGTAAAATCCTATGTCCCTTGATACGATGCATATCATTGTCTTTGAAACAATGACTTCATGTCTTCATCGTGACTATTGCATTTGTTTTTCAACAATGATAAAGGTGTACTCCATTTTCTTGAGGAAAATGAATGAAAAGAAGAGAGATAAAAAAATATCACCGAAGAAAATTGAAAAAGAGATAGTTAAAATAGCACACATTCCATATAATTTGAAGTTTTCACATCAAATTTTTACATATATTATACAATTATTTTATTTTTCTCCATTTTTTTTTCTCATGAGATATATACATGTCAAAGACTTACAACCTGTTTGATAAGAGAGAAATTGGAGGGAGGAGAGAGGATGAAATTGAGTTGGGTTAAGACGAAAAAAAAAAAGAGTAAAAATAATTTAAAAATAATGTGATTGAATTTGAGAGTAATATTTCTTCTTATCTATTTTTAGGCATCTTTCTATCTCTATCTCTCTTTATCTCTTCTCTTCTCTTCAGTCAAACACTTTTTAATCTTTATTTTATTTTTCACTTATTTAACTATTTCTATTCATCTTTAATATTTTTATCCATTCAACTTTTTTTCTCTCTTTGCCAAACAAGGCGTTAATGAAAAAAAAAAAAGAGTAACATTACGCAAGAGGGAAATAAGCAAATTTCATTTTACTTACTTGTCAGGAAGCCCTTTAATATTCGAAAGGACACAAACGCATCAGAAAAATACAGAAAAAGAAGTAAACGAAAATGAAAGAACTTGATGTTGTTGTGATCCTTGTGAAGCCAATGTTGAGAGCCAAAATTAAGACCCATCGATTCTTTCCTTTTGACCCTTATCTTATATCCTTATACACACAGGAGAATTTTTCTCTAAATATCAAAGCTGGGTCCCACACCAATGGACCCCTTCTTCCTTATATTTTTCTCTGACCATTTTACCCCTCCCCAACCCCTTTATATACGTGCCTTCCTCGTTCCTTCCCTCTCCCACATGCACTCTCTTTCTCTCTGTTCTTCATTCATTTTCAAGGTTGATATTTGACATCATCATGGCAAGAGGTGGAAAACTAATGAAGCTAAAGTCAGTGCTGAAGAAATGGAATTCATTCGGCAATGGCAGCAAGCATAGCCGCCAGCACAGCATCAGCGCCGTCGCCGACGACGAATCCTCCTCCAGATCGGACCTCCACGCCGTCTACGTCGGCAAGTCTCGCCGCCTATATCGCGTCTCCACCGACGTCGTCGACCACCCCGTCTTCCGGGAACTCGTCGAGAGATCCCGCGATTCCGACCAACAACAAAACGAAGACACTACTACGATCAATGTCGTCGCATGCGAGGTTGTCCTTTTCGAACACTTGCTCTGGATGCTCGATAACGCCGACCCACAACCCGAGTCACTCAACGAACTCGTCGACTTCTACGCTTGCTAATGCTAGCTACTATCTACCCCCATACCTTCCACGTGTCCCTATCATCCTACATTATTAAAAAACACTTATATTATATTATACTACTTCCGATTATTTTTATAAGAAACAAGTCATTGCAGTGTATTCTACACAAAAACTTGTTTATTATAAATAGAATTGGAGATATATTATATTATATTATTGTTCTTATATTTATACATGTAATACTTGCGTTTATTTTTTACTGTAATTTAATTAGTTGTGATAACTAACTTTCATCCATAAATGTTGTCAATAGTTATAATTTAGTAATTAAGTTGAATTAGTAAATATTGGTTATATGGATTAGATTTTACGATGTTGAGGATGGATGTTGAGTTGGTTGAAGGGGTTGGGTTGAGTTGATGGAGAGAGACTCCATTCTCCAATCAATGTAATGGAATTGAAAGGGTCGAAATTGTACGCAATGTAACGTGGTACTTGTTCAATTAATTCTTCTTTTCTTCTTCAATGAAAGGCAAAATGTCTTGTTTTACCTCCGAATTAACGAATGAGTTAGTCGATGAGCCTTGTTTTTTTTTTTTAGATAAATGTTTAGTGCTGGTGTGTCAGAGTAGAATGTGACTGGGATGACACCAAAACTTTTTTTGTCCACAAGAATCATCATATGTCGCATTGAAAGCTTCAATTTTGGAAGTTCTTTATCAGATTCCCGAAGTGGGTGTTTGGTTATAAAAAAAGAGCATTATTGGAATTGCTTACAAATTGGTCGAGAGGGACTTATTTTGCTAATTAAAGAAAATGGAAGCTGACATGGTGACTGCTCTCCTACTTGCTACCCTTCCCTCCATTAACTAAGAAGATGCCATGAGACTCTAGATACTGATTGATATTGGCCCCTCACGGGCTTCACTTGTAGTGTATGATGCTACACTTTAATTTTCCTTGCTATTTATTTTCACTTGTGGAAACAGGATCAACCTGCTGTTTCGAATCAAATCTAACGATGTAAACTTTTCTTTATATATTTTATAATTTAATGTATGTATAAAATTTATTTTCAATCATTATGATTTATGCAGTATTTTCAACTGCATAAAACCTGATCCGTTCACTAGTTACATCATCTACAGTTATCTGGGACAAGGTAACATGCGTTGTGCACAAAGTACAAACAGTGCCAACAAGTATTTATGAGAAATGATATTTATATACCTTCATTTTTTTAAAAATTTTAATACAAGAGGAGCAATAAAAAATTTATTATCAGTATAATTTAATGATTTATGCTAGTTTAAAATTGCATTCAACTCTACTTCTCTGTTTCACCATGAAGGTCTGTTCTATAGAGTAAAAAAAATAAAATGAAATCAAAATAAGATAAAAATTTTGAATTAAAGTAAAATATAAAAATATGTATTTCATTTGCTGTTCATTTTTTTTTTCTATTTTCCGTTTTCTTTTAATTCAAACGAATGGATCGACATTGAGTGACCGAATAATTATCCCACAATTAAATTTTTTTTTATAACTTTTCACAACTCAACCCAGTCTCTTATGATCAATTCTGCTAACATATTCATACTTAGTCTGAATTAAAATGTATAGTTTCCTTGTTAAAAAACAATGCATGAATATTCCTGGAGATACTAGTTATTAGAGAATTACTGCCGCTTCTAGGTAGGTCCACGGGACTACTATTAATTAATTAAAATGTTACCCAAGAGTTCATATGAGACATCAGTGACTTTGCCCTTGCGTCATCATTTTCTATTTGACATTGAAGAACTATACGTCCCCCCTCTTGCTGAAAAATCTGAAATTAGCATTAATTACTAGCCACTACACCAAAGCATTCAAGGGTTGGTCAAGGAAATTAAATTCTGTATCTTGGTTGTTGGCTGGGGTAGAGAACATGCTGATTTATCTAAGCCACATATATATAATAATCCCAAAAAACATATTATGAATAAGTATATATATATGTAGCAAACCTGCAACCAGAGGTTGTTGCAGAAAAAAAGTTTATATTCTGGGACAGCAGTGAAGTCAACTGCTTTTAAGGATTCAGACACACCAGAAAGAATGCAAAGCTTCTGCATTGAAAAAGTTGATGAACTTATTATAAAATTAAAGGAGCGTCTCAAATGTTGTTAAATGCTTGTAAAGAAGAGATATAGTTAGTGTCTGCCAGAGATATGCATACTTTTGAATACTAATGATTGGGTAGTTAGAGATGCCTTTGTTTTGGTTTTGTTCAATACGCTCACACGCTCCTTGTAGGAAATTGCTAATGCTGACCATTAAGCATTAAGTGGATGACACAAAAAAAAACAGAAGAGATTTTTTGTTAACACGTTTGAGGACTTTAAATTGAGCATTAAGTGGATGACACGAAGTTGTTTGGTGCACGCATGAGTGTCTGTATGTGAAACGCGTTGCCAAGCTGCCATTGCCACCCCATAAAAGACGATGTTGAATTACTTCCGCACCACAACAGTATTGGTATGGTGTTTGGGGAAATAAAATCTTTTAAATGGGAATGAATAGAATGTGAGTATACTTATTGTAAAGAAGAATGCTAGAAAGAGACTCTGGCTAGCATTTCTCACTTATAAATTTTAAGGAATTTAGATAACAACATAAAATATATTTAGATTTACATCACAAATCCACATCCTTAAAATTATCATGTCAAAATGCATATAGAAGACGCAACTAATAGTCGCTTAAATGACATTCTTCTAAGTTGTATGCATCGAAATCTCAAATCCTAACACACAAATAATTGGTACAGCAGTTGATCCGTTTCTATTCATCCATGAAAAATAGGTTGAAAAAAAAGTCCCGTCCCATTTAAAGATGAGTTGATGGGTTGATATCCGAAAGATAAATTGATAGGTTGATGAGTTATAAAATGTCACTGGTTAAAATTTGCCAAATTTTTTATAAAAAAAATAGAAAATATCAATTCATTTTTTTGATATATTTATTTATTTATTTTATATGTATATTCATATTATTTAATCATATTAAAATTTAAATTTATTGAAATATATCTTAAATGTTGATGAATTAGGTGAGATAAGTGAAACAAATCAACTCAGTCCACCCAATATTAGCATGTTGAATTAGCATGACAAACATATATAAGATAAATTGGTGGGTTGAATCACCTAATTCGTTCCCTTATTTTTGACAAGTTAGATGGATTCAATTCTCTTTGTCATCCTTATATATATTAAGCAAACATTCTCTTATTTATTCATTTAAAAGAAAATCCCGTTTAAAATAAATCTTTAGTTATCGAACATGATTTAGAAAAACGAGAGGTCGTATTTGGAATTATATTTGAGTGAGACAATAGTTTGTGTTCCTCTTTAAATTGTGCTATATATTAATTTATTTTGTTTTATAATGATAACTTTTAAAGGAATGTATATCGCTATACAACAATAGTTGGCATTTGGCATAGTCTTTGTTTGTCTGGAAGTGTAGGGTTTGAACTTTGCACTTTAGAACTTTGAACATGAAGGAGTTAGCAGCCTGCCAGCTATGGTGTATCTTTTGTGTCTAGCAACTTTAGAATTAACCACTCACCATTAGAATACTCTATAAGGAAAAGAAAAAAAAAAGGATAAGAATAAAAATAAAGACGAACATAAAACAAAGGGAAAAACAGAGTTGGAAGACAAGGGAAGAGGGGATGGAAGGAAATAGTTTAATTAATGGAACGAAGACATGTTTCCTTGAGTGGGGTCAAGTTGAACATGGCATACAAAATAGTTTTTAATCAGGATAAAGTTTACTTTCATTTATTTATGAGATGATTATTCTTTTCATTCACCGTATTCGAGTTTTTCACTAATTAAGACCTTTTTCTAAAAAAATAGTAGGAATTTAATTCAGGTATTAAGAGTTTACAAAGACTCTTAAAGTGCTTTTGGAATAAGAGAAATTTCTTACTTTAAATGTCATTAAATGTAATAAATCAACAATAGCATGAAAAAATAATTTTAATATGAAAAACATTAACAATCAAACAGATTTTTTTTAAAAAAAATCTGCTAGTGTCACACACTTACAGTCATTCTAATGTAGTGATTGCCAGTTTATTTAAACTTTTCTATATATAAAAACTTGAATCAAATACAATTTTATAAAATTTTAAGAATTGAAAATGGTTTTTCAATGAAGAAAACATTAAAGAATATTTTTAGATAAGTTAAAGTATATCATTTTGTTGCATTTTTTAGCTACTTCTTTAAGGGAAAGAAAAAAGAAGAAAAAGTATATTAATAAATATTTCTCTCTTATTTTATTACTTATAAGTAACGTAACACAAAAATAATGTGAAAGAAGTGTTAGTGAAAAAGTTACCTTTTCTTTATAGTTTATACAGTGGAAACAATATACAGTAGAATCATCCTATCTGCTGAAAGTTTAAGGAATGCAAGGTCATGCAATCCATGCTTTCAACTTTTATGAGCTATAGTCATGATCCATAAGGGGACAACTCACATAATTTTGACGAAACCACTCGTGTCTTGACCAACGCTAGTGCTAGATCATTGGTGCTATTATACTTTCGTGAATCATGCGCGAAATAATGATTGGAAGGAACCACTACAAGTTAACTGAAAAAAGAGCATTGCTAATGGTAAGGAAAATGTTAGGAATCAGGGAAGGATCCATGTGTTTCAATTTTATTGGTTAATTCATAAATTAAAACAAAAAAGAAAGAAAGCATTCGACGGAAATCATGCGAAAGTAATGGTGTTAACAGTTGTCGAATTTTGTCTCGAATTATCTAACATTTTCTTCAGAAAATAGACCTGAAATGGAATGCAGTAAGTAAGAAGGATACTTAAGAGGGAATTGAAGTATAAAAAGAGTATGATATTTAATATATTGAAAACTTAAACATTTTACTTTTCATTTAATTAACATGAGTCTAGTTCTAAATCTTGAACGGATGTCATAAAGACTAATTGATAACATTTGTTTAAGTGATGTACGTACCAATGAGTGAATTCTGATCACTCTTGTATATAAAGAAAATTTTATTGAGAGAACCTATTTTTGAATGTCTTCAAATCTGTTGAAAGAAATTAGTCTTGATATCGAATATAAAGATACCCTTGCAATCATATGTGGAAAAAAAAGTTTGTGATATATGTTGTTACATTATTTTCTAACAAGTCAACAAATATCTTGTGCATTACAGAAATATTTTTGATTTAGATAAAGGTTTTAATGCAAATTAAAGAAATAATATTTAAAAGAAAACATAAATAATTAGGAAGAATATATATATATATATATATATATATATATATATATATATATATATTATTTAAATAAACAAAAATGTAAACAGCTCAGATTTAAGGGAAAAATGAAAAAATAAAATTCAGAATATAAATAATTTGAATTTAATTTTCATGCAATGTCATTGATTATAAATATTTTTCATACTGTTAACTATTTACAATAACTTTGCATAGGATTTTAAAGAATAATTTTTATTAAATTCAATCATTTTACAACACCATATAAATTTATGCAGTATAAAAAGCTAATTTATTTTATTATGATATATGGATATACATCCCTTACATCACTTTTTTTAGGTAATAAAACAAGAGTCATTGTCTCTCTTTCCTTTTTAGCTGTCAAGTATTGCGGCAAGAAAAGGTATAACAATGGTTAGCAAAAAATCTTTTATCTTCAAATTATTTCCAAACAACCTCGCAAATCATGTAGAGTGAAAACGGGTAACACCATCTTGGGATGTGTCACTTATCACTATCCGTATTTAATTGTGAAACCAGAATAATACGACTTAACCCTTCCTACGAGCGCCGTTAATTAATTCCATATAATAATATAATTCCCACAGTCCTTGCATTGGTTGTTATGAAGGTACAAGTCTAGTTGATCTCAAACTCATATGCATTCTTATACCTTCAAAACATCAACAAGCAGTTTATGGAGGCCAATGTATCATCAACAAGTCTAGGTTACTATTGATGGAGGGTAATGTCATGCACCCCAAAAAGGTAGCATTGGTTTTCTTTCTCCATTCTACCGAAACCTTATATATATATAAAAAAACATTCACTAGTTACCGGCTTATCTTTATATATATATATTTGCAGACTTAGCATTGAAAAAAGGTTATCAGCATCATATGAATGGGTAATCTCTAATTGTCCATACAGCATCCTAAAGTCATGTTCACACCAATATGCCAACTTTCTATCTAGTGCAAACTCAAACTATATATGTTAGTTATAGTAGCATTATTCTAACCAAACCACTACCCAATATATAGGTAGCATTTGGAATGTACTAGAATTGAGAAATGAGATTTCCTTCCACATTGCCAGCAAAGTTTCTTTAATATAGTGATTTGTGAGACATTTCATTGCTTTTGCCAACTGAGCCGGGTTAGCGTATGTCCAAATGAATCCCTATCCTATATTTTAGGTCGCAACATACTCCAAAATATGTGGTAGCTATGCTGATCTCTTAGTTGAAAAGCTTCATTAAAAGTTTGCAATGGGAAAACAAACTACAGATAGATAACAAATTTTGTTGTCTTCTAGCCTCATACGAAGTAAAGGAGGGTATTTGTAAACAAAAAAGAAGTAAAAAGTAACTATGTGAAGGCCTTTGTCTCAAGTAATCAAGAAAGATCCCAAAAAATGTAAATTTGAAAATATCACTTTCCCATGTTTATTACAAATTTTGTGAAAATATTTTTAGAAATAATTATTGATTCACAAGAATATGAAATTAATACACATATTTTGATTACTTCTTATTCTCATGCTAAGAGATGAGTATCCTGGATTCTCATAAAAAATGGTAGTTATTATCTACAAATAACTACTTATTTCTACTTCTTTCTTCATATTTTATCTTTATTTTAAAAAAATTTAATTAAAAAATTATTTTATTTCCTAGGACTCCTAATGACAACTAAATATGTTCATGAACCAACAATAATTGACACAAATAATAATAACTTATGTTTCTTAACCAAAAGATTTCTAAAAAAAATTAAATATTACTTACAACAAAAATTATTTCTTATAAATATCACACTAAAAAAAATTAAACATGTTCATATGAACATAACATTCATGAGAATATAATTTTCATTAATACAATTTTATAACTCAGAAACAAATACCTTCTATGAAGCGAAGTTATATATGACAATTAATTGCCTTCTCTATATATAAGTTATATTGATGATAACAATATTTTTGTTGAAAACACAAAACAGTTTTGTTTATAGGAATGAAAAGACAATATATTGGTGGTAGGGTTGAGATAGAGACTTGTCAGAACCGAAAACGACGAAAATGGATCACGTATTATGAGAGAGGGCCGCAGTTTACGGGGTTTGGTGGAGATGCTCGCTACCAATCACTATATACCACACACGAAATTCAGTGACCCATTTGTCTTGCTTTTTGTCACGGAGAAGAAGGACGAGGGTAGTAGTGTCTTTTCAGAGGCCTGTCATCTGACAAAACGAGGCCACATGGGTAATGGGTCTGTGAATCGGATTTAGCCTCATCCTCATGGAGGGGCCTTTTCCTTCCTTTCGCACGAGTGATGAGCCCATGCTAGTGCAGGAATTTTTGTCTTTAAATTTTTAGGTACAAAACACCACACGCTACGCCTATATCTTATTCTTGCTAAGTGTCTACTACTTGCATCAATTCTTGGCCACTCTTTTCATCTTGAATAATGATGTATACGAGAGAAGGAAATATAAATATCATAAATAATATATATTTTTTTATCATATTATTCATATCAAATATTCTTCAATAAAATTAATCTCCATTAAAAAATCCGATTGATCAATCATTTTTAATATACTTAAAAATATCAAATTCAATATCACTTGAACTAATGAATTATTAATATAAATAGTATATAATATAATAAGAAGAAAGATAAAAAAAAAAGATATATCATATGAGTGTTTATTATTTTGGGATGAATATCAATGATAGGAAGAGAAAAAAGTAATGGATACCATAAATGATGTGTGATATGAAAGAAAGAAAACAAATGCAATGAAAAAAAAAGTGAGCGAATATTCGTAATAACTTTTTTATAATACATGTGTTTATATATATATATATATATATATATATATATTGTTTACCTTTTTTTCTTTTCTATAAAATATTGTATTTAATAAGTTTCTTAATAATACTTTATTTACTTTCTTATACAAAATATTATTAATAAAAACTAATAAACTCATGCAAGAAAGTATTTGATTTTTTTATTATCAAAGATATCGGTATAAAATATTTATCAATTTTACTTATGATTAATCTCTACCAAAAAATTAAAATAGTCACTTTTTTCAAATACATATTTTTTTTTATCACAAGAGTCGAATTCAAAATTTTGTTTAAGAATATGTATGACTCATACTAATGGTTGTTGATAGAAATAATTATTTAGTTAAGGAAAGCATATAATGAGTTGTGGCCGGTAACATTATTCTAAACTTAATTATGATGAATTAGATTCCGTCAACACGTCTTATTATTTTCTTGTTTGTCAATAATGAATTTATTTGCCATGACTCAAAAGATTTGTTGAATGATCTTGACTCGTTATTAGGGACTGAGATTTTTGGTTTGATCATGTTGGATCTTGTCCAATAATTCGTTAAAAGGAAACTTTACCAGTCTCATAATTCATAAATAGCGCTTCGTGAACCGATATTATCATTGCCTAAAACGAAAAAATCTGTTGCAACGAAAACAAATACTACATTAATCATTGATTAAAAAAAAAGTACTACATTAATTGACAGGTTGACTCAGCAGGAAGGCATAAAGCCCTAAGTCCTATCCTACTTTCTAATAATAATATCATACTTTCTTTTGCAATTTGGCCTTTTACAGCTGAAATAGAGTTCTTTGCATGTAACCTTGTGGATCAACTTCAATATTTGGATTAACTAGTGATGATATTGAGTTTGACTCTTTTAAGTATATATACAATCAATTAATATGTTAAATATTTAGAATGCGATCCTACAAGAGAAGTAAAGGACTTTATAATCATGATTAATTAATTTGTGATGGATCAGACATACATTGGAATTAAGAGTGTTGGTTAATTACCAAGAATCTAGATCGTTGAAATGAATATTTTTATGTGTGGCTGCGAAGTAAAAGGATGAATTTACAAGACACATCAATAACATTTTGATGTATGCATGGGCGTGGAGTAAAAGGATGAGGTTTTAAGACACATGAATGCTCAAGCCAATTAAGACATGAGTGGAATATGGTACATAATTACAAAGGATATATATAGTGTATCAAGTAATATGTAGGGACTCTCTTAGTGTGGATTGTGTCGCGGGTACGTAACTTAATATTGGTGGGTGAGACAAGTTTAACCCATAAAGGGTAGTACGTGCTTAAAGGTTTGAAAATCGTGAGATTTGGAATATTCAGTAAGTAGATTAGATTAGACCAGGTTTCAAAATATATGGAATTGGGATCTGGGTTTAAGGCTGAGATTGGTACTCCATATTCAGCGACCTTTGAGGTTGGATCCATATTCAGTGTCCAAAATGGGAAGAAAATTGTAGGTGTCAGACATTTGAACTTCGCGCAAAGCTGCATGCATATGATCAATTAAGACTCTTGTTTTTCGTTGAGGGTGTATTTTGTTTGATGTTGGAAAGTCAAACTCTCATTTATAGAATGTATTGTTGTCTTGCACGTACACTATGCATGTATTGTATGGAAATTACAAAGTAAAATTAATTTTATCTTTTAAATTTGACCAGAGCGCGCGTGGACCATGATCGATTGAAGTTTGGGAAGCCTAATTATTTGTATGTATAAAAAACTACTACAGTAGTATATTAACATCTTTATATTGTTGTAAAAAGATCCCACATCAATTAATTATCCTTCAGTCAAATACATACTAGCTAGATTTTGTATTTTTGCTTCAGTTTGGTTGTCAGCATAATCGTAAGCATGACATATAGTAATTTGAAATGCTATCGTAAAACTCCCATGCAGACATTTGTGACATCCATATTAAATACTTCTAATATTTGTTAACAAATTATCAAATGATTGTTTCCATTGTTTGTAAATATACGTAAAAAATTATTTAATTAATTAAATAATGTAAATTAAATCATCAAAACGTTAGTATTTACTTTATTTTTTTTATAAGATACGTGTTCGTAAAAGTAACAATTAAGAATTACACATTAATTACAACAAATTCTCACCAATCCCATAAACTAGTCATTTATTTTTATTTTTGTTCGTAAAATATTAATAATGATATCAATAATAATACTTTTATTGATCATTAGACAATCAACGAGTGTAAGGAATAAATTTTTAAAGATTTAACAAAAGTATTAAATAAATAATAGTAGCAACATAACAATAATATTAAAACATATGTATAGTTTTGAGTGAAGACTCATAAATTATATTTTATTTATGCTACTTTAATTTTAACAATAAAATTTTAAAATAATCCTAGCTGTTAAATGCCAACCAAAACAACGCACTTGACAGAGTGCTGAGAAAATGCGCCCCTGGCAAAGCTGACTAAGCTAGAGACAAGTTTCGGTTCTGCATAGTGAATTGAAGTAACAGAATTGACATGCAAATACACTGAACATAACATATATATATATATATATATATATATATATATATATATATATATATATGTTGCATGGCTGCATGACATTGACTCTTGTCTGTTTTGAAAGGATTGCTTTGAATTTCACTATATATATATATAGTGATAAAGGGTCCTAATGATTGTGTATGAAAATAATTGTCTTATTAATCCGTGCATTTGGCATGTATTTAGAATGTTTGGGTTGCACTTGCACTCACATATATCCAAATATTGACATTGCTTTCTGAAAGACTAGCTTGCACTCCGCACAAGGGAAAAATGATATATATAAAACTTAGAACTATGATTATATCTATTTTAGCCAACCAGAAAAATACATTTTATTTATAGTATTATTTCAGTGTTGTTAATTGTTAAATGCCATTGTTGAGGTTAAATTAGTCCGTATTAATTTAATATAAAAAACAACATTGAAGGATTAGTTTATATAATTAAAACATTTGTGATTAGATATGACTTATAACACTTGCATCTTTGAAAATTATAATAAATGCGTACTTGAAAAATTATTTGAGAACTTATTTCATATTTTTTTTCTTCTTAAAAAAGATAATTTAATGTAATTAAATAATGTTGATGTTTGTTGTTAAATTTACATTTCAAAATGAAATTTAGTTATTTTGTTAACAGAGTAGTTAACTGAGTAGAAATGAGAATACAATTAAATACACTTATTGTTTTCATATGTTTTAAAAGAATACATAATGTTAAACTTGATGTATATATCAATGAAATATTAAATAATTTAAGATTAATATAACATTTTGTTAATATAATTTATGTGATTGGAATTTTCATTATAGTACTAAATTTTGAGATAATTCTATCTAATAAAAGGTTATTAAATTGTGTACGAATGAATTTAATTAACTTATTATTCGGATAAGATTGACCATTGATTCATTCACACTCTTATTTTCTCTCTCACACACACATGTAGGATTAACTAAGTTATTAAAAAAAATTAATTAAATTTTTAGTCTCTAAACTTTTGTTTCACTGATTAATTTCTCTTAATTTTTTTATTAAGATTTTTAGTCCTAATTGTTTTAAAATAATTTTATTCCTTGAAGTCCGATTAAATAAATAAAAATAATAGATTCAATTTTTTTTAGGGACTAAAAACTGAAATTATTAAAAATTTAAAAATTTGATCAATCATATAAAAGTTTAAAGACTAAAAATCTTAATAAAAAAATTAAGAAAATCTTAACCGATCAAACAAAATTTTAAAGACTAAATAGTTAGTTAATTCTAAAATTGTATTAAGTGGAGAATGATCTGAGAATAAGAAAACAACAGGTATCTACCATCTATAATTAAATTTTAAATTTTATGAAATTATAAAAATTGAAAAACAAAAAAATGACCTTTTAAAAAATGTATTGTGAGCTTTTATGTAATCATAGGACCTGAAGTAACCTTTCATCTTCAAATGATTTTCTCTCTAAAACAACAACCCCTCTAACTCCTAAACAACTCACACACACATATATAGAGAGAGAGACTACAAATCCTAGCTAGTAGGGTACTCTGTAATTACTCGATTATCATTGTGTGGAAAAGATAGACGTTAGAGAGGCATAATCAGCGGGCTTTAAAGGAAAATAAAACGAGAGGAAAATGATTTGTTCCTTTCATCTAACGACATTATATACTGACCCCCTCAAAGAAAAAATCTAACACGATCTCATTCTAAAACGTTGTAGGCACTAAATTCCAAAAGGCGTTCAAACCAATAGACAATTCCATGTGCAGCCAGAGATTCAAGTACATTTTCACCATCCAAAATCACGATATATATATATATATATATATATATATATATATATATATACATATACATATAATGTTCATGATTTATCTTCTTAAGTTATCATGTAGGAATTGAAGTGGGAAGATCGTGAAATTTAAAGGAGAAACGGTGGGAGAGACTATAAGGAAGATAAGAAGAAAGCTGCCAAGAGAGCATGTGTATTGTGGATCATCACGGGACCATACTGACCCGAATGTTGATGAGAATATTGCCGACCATGCATGCATAGTAACATTGTATCATAATATATATATATATATATATATATATATTTTTTTTTTTTTTTCATCATAAATTTAAAATATAATTAATTTATTGATAATGTTAATTATAATATAATTTATATATTTAAAATAATTTATTAATTATAATTTTAGTTATATAAATATAAATAAAAATTTATTTTGCACAGACTAAAATACTCGTTATATAATAAGAAAGAGAAGTGTCATATTAGTTAGATGATTGATGTGAAAGAAAAAAAATGGCATAAGAGGTGTTCTATGAAATTTGTTATATAAATAATACAATTCACATATTTGTTAGTAATTAAAAAAAGAACATTTGTTTTCGTTGTGTAGTATTTTTTTACCCCTTTTACACAACAAAAATACTATGTTGTTGTATGCTTTGTCAAAAGAATAGTATTTTCGTGAAAAAGATATATTTAGAGAAAAAAAATTAAAACAACTCCTATAGTTTCCAATAGCATTTTGGTATGGGCCTCCCAAGTTTACAGCCCTTAACATTTCAGGCCAATTAATCTACAAACTCCCATTTCGACGTCAACACTCACCACCACGTACTCTAAATTCTTTGGCGCTGTTAGAGTTGTGAGGGTTCGGAGGGACGGCGCGGGAGACTTCACGACGGTGACGAACGCCGTTAACAGCATTCTGTCGGGGAACAAGCGGCGAGTTGTGGTGTGGATAGGAATGAGCGAGTACCGAGAGAAGGTCAACGTAGACAGGTCGAAGCCTTTCGTCACGTTTTATGGAGAAAGGAATGGGAACGACAACGACAGAGACATCATGCCCATCATAACGTACGGTGCCACGGCGTTGCGGTATGGGACAGTGGACAGCGCCACCATCGCTGTCGACGCCGACTACTTCGTGGCTGTCAATGTGGCATTTGTGGTGCGTTTTTTTTTCTTCCTTTCATCATTCTTTTCGTGTCGTGACGACCCATATTCGTTTGCAGAATTCAGAAAGTATAGTGCAACGTTAACTCCTCTTTGTCTATTGCCGTTTCCACTCAAATAAGGAAATTAATGATTGTGGCGTTTTATATATGTTTCATAGTACTTTTTTTTTATACAAAATATTGTTTAAAAATGGTAGAAGAAATAATGTGTAAATATCATTACGTCTCAAGTAAGTTCAAATATATTAACGAGAAAAGCTTAGTTATAATTAATATTATATATATATATATATATATATATATATATATTATCACTCCAATATTTATTCATTGTTGAGTTGTAAAGGTTTTTTTATCTTGTTTAATTGGGTGGCTTGTTATCACATATAATAATTATGAGTGATGATGACAAAAATTAAATGCTTTAGTATGGACATTTACATTCTTGGTTGGCTTCGTTTTCATGTACTTGCACGATTGCTGCTTGTAGCTGTCTCTTTATTAGTTTTTAAAATTCATGTAATGAGTTAAATTCACTCTCTTGGAACAACTTATGATTAATCCTTGTCGAGTCCTCTTAGTGTATTTGTGTGTGTGTGTAATTATAACTGTGCTATACGTATATGCATGCAGAACTCGTCTCCTATGCCAGAAGAAAATAGTGTTGGAGCACAAGCATAAGCCATGATGAGGATATCAGGGGACAGGGCTGCATTCTTCAACTGCAAGTTCATTGGCTTTCAGGACACTTTATGCGATGATAAAGGCAGACACTTTTTCAAGGACTGCTACATCCAAGGATTTCATCTTTGGAAATGGAAAATCCATCTACTTGGTATTATTAACCTGATTAGCTTAGTTAGATTATCACCTGTGTGTGTGTGTTAAATAACCACTTTAATTCCAGTTATTATATATATGCATATGTTACGTACTATGTTGAAACTTGAAAGGGTACTTCTATTTCATTAAAAAAATCTCTATATATGTATATGATATGTGTGTAGAGAAGTACCATAGAATTGGTGGCAAATGTTATCACAGCACAAGATAGGGAAAGCATGGCACAAGACACTGGATTCACTTTCTAGCACTGCAACATAACGGGGAGTGGCAACGGGATACCTTGGGCGTGCCTGGAAGAAGAGCCCTAGGGTGGTATTTGCTTACACGTACATGGGCTCCCTCATCAATACCCGGGGATGGTTCAACAACCAACTTGCTCAAGCCAAATCCAACCAGTAGGTTTTACCTCCACTCTCAACACCAAATTAATAGTCACAACTATCAACTATTCTCTATCTAGATATCATTAATTCATTTACATATTAATTTGTTCAAATAATTAGAGTACATGCAACTAAGAGGAATGGTAGTATTAATTCTCATGAAAAAGAATGTTAACAAGGCTCTCTTTAATACTTGATCTTTATTATTAATTAAAATTTATTACTTTCTCATACTAAAATAATTGTTATTTTAGATTGTTAAAACAAAAATTAATAAATAGGTAAAATAATAATTGTTAACAATGCTCTCTGTAATAGTAATTTTGTTATTCATTGTTAAAATTATACGGAATAAAAGTAAAAAAATAAATAAACTGATGTTATATTGAAAACTAAAAATAACAATTAGTTTTTGATAATTTTTTATTCTTTCATAACAATTATAATAAGATGAAGTGAATGTAAAATATCAATTTTAATGAAACTCACTTCAATTATTTTTAATAAATTTCTTTCCGGAAGAGTGTTATTAGCCTTCCTAGTACACTAAATACACAACGTGCACGACATCCATTTAAGTATATGCATTCATGTGATTTTTTTTAGTACCACTCATTTGTAATTCAATTATTGCTAATTAGTATATTTTGACTAGTGTATTTTACTTACTTATTATAGGACAATCTACTATGGAGAATATAGGTGCATGGGACTCTGGCCGTGTAAACTTTCGGAAGATACTGTCCAACGAAGAAGCAAAGCCCTCCTTGAGCTCATGGCTTATATTCATGGTGGAAAGTGGGTTGTCCCAACTCCCAAGCTGTGACACAAATAACTACCCATGTGTCAATTCATTCATTCATATAAAAAAATAAAATTTCTCATACATGTATTATGATTGTACTGTGCTAGCTAGTACTTGTCTGCTGGTGTAACAAAGTGTTACTTAAAACATTTATATAAGAAAACTTTGTTGAGTGTAGCACTTGATTGTTGTAAGAAAGCATTTATATAATAAGTAATGTGATGTAAGTATGATGAAAGTATGGCCATATAAATGTTCATACAAAAAGAACAAAGTAGGAAGATATGGAGACAGCTAGCTAAAACCACCATTCTCAGTGACATCGTCATTATCTACTTACCATATATGCTTAGATTTGCATCGCTATGAATAGGTTAGCCAAAAAATAGAAAAAAGAAAACTGAAGTACAAAATTATCTCCCATACATTCCAACATAATACATTATAATAATTGGCGACGTCTAACTTAACGACTAAAGAAAAAAGATTTTTTATTCTCGTGTTTTAAAATAAACTCGTACATATTCACCAAAACAAAAATAAACTCTACATATCAAATTATAATAAATTATTGTTAGTGGCTAATCCTCTAGGGGGATATCTTGTTATATATGCTATAGCAATCCCAATATGTCATTTGCACATTGTCCAATAGTATTTGGGGTGTTTTCCAGTGTTCTACACTTAATCAAAAGAAAAATTGAAGGAGTAAAAAGCATATTTTAGAGTTTTTGTAAGAAAAATCGCTTGTTGGTACTAAATATAATCATGAAAACAAATAAAAATTATAGTTACCTTGATTTTCATTTCATTTCATTTCTTGTACTAATTATTACTATTCCTTTATAATTTGATGACAAAAACCTAAGCATTATTTTTTCTTGTGTGATTTCATTTACTTTGACAGAGTGTTCAAACGGTTAATCAAATTTGAGAAAATCCTCACATGAATACCACACTTGTTTGATAAAAGATATTATTTGAACATTAATACTACTTCTTTGCCTTTCAAAAAAATTATTTGAAAAATAATATTTTCACTAACATAATCATTAATACTAGCAGTAAAATATTGTAGTTAAAAAGTTGTCTCCTGTACTTTGAAAGGAATGCAATAGGATGAGTTTATTAATTGTTAAAACATTCTCACTAACATAATCATTGAAAGGAATGCATTCTTTAATAACATATCAGAGTTGTCTTCCGTCCTTTAACATGTCAGTGATCCTATTCCAACCCCAATTTCTCTGTTAAAGCATTCGAGTTTCTGGCTAACCATACTGCTAAATTGCTGTTAGTATCCAAGTCCTTGATATTAAGAAGACATCATCTGTTTTTTATGTGAATGCTTTAAGAGACTAAGAAATCCGTGTTTTTACGATGCAATTGTGCTTTTGTCTTTCATTTTACTTTGATTGATTGCATGGTATTATTAACTTTTTATTTGGAGTTTTGATAGAGAGCTATAATGTAGTTACCTTTATTAACATTTGAGGTTTCTGAAACAATTGTTTCTTGTGAACTAAGTGTTTTGTGCTGAGTAACTAACTGTCTGTGGTTAAAACAAGTCCACCCTGATCTAAAATTTCAAGGGACATGATTTCTCCGCAATGTCTCAAACTAACTTATCGAATTTGTCTTATAAAGCAAGTCAGTTAGGAATAAGAAGCTCTTTTACTGTCTTGAATTGCCTTTTTTTTAGTTAGTTATTGTGGTTATGTTTCCAGCCACTGGAACAAATCTTATCAAGCAGACTCAATGCTGCTGGCTTTATACGTGCCATCTATGTCAATTTTGGACCAATGGGTTCCTATGAGCTCAATCCCAATACAAGGCCAGTCACTCAACCCGCGGCATTTTCTCCATTTTCATCTGCCTAGTCTTTTAAGGTACACGAATGAAAAGTCTTGGTTGCTATGGACAATTTGATCAGTTCTCACAAGATTTTACCACTTGTTAAGGCTTTCACAAATTCTTTTGCAGGTGAATTATTGAAAGCTGGAATAATATCTAACCCCGACAACAATGAAGTGATTTGGCGGATCACAACCAACTGGAATGTGAAATTGTGAAGTTAGGCTGCAAGCATGGAGCTGGTTCCCATTCCCAAGGGTCCATGAACTTCGGAGACTACATCAGAGCTGCTTCTGATGAACAGATTTATGTGTTTGTGGTGCGTAGCTATGATTTGTCTCTTTCCTTCTATTTTCATTTGTTGTGTCTATGTGTTAATATTTTTTAATATGTTTGGTAAAGAGGCAAAGAGGTAAATGTCAAGGAAACTTTAGTAATTTGTAAAGAAACTAACAACAGGTGTAAATAATATGCTTTAATCTTAAATTTGTTCAGGTTGGCCAGATTGACACTCAGATTCAGTCATACATTGATGATTTTGTCAAAGGTATGACTTTATAATTATTTTACTCCTTTGTCTCTTCCAACTTAGTCTCTAAAATTTACATATGCTTTTGGCTCTGTAGAACAACTTCAAAGTATTTTACACGATCTAATGTTTACTTTAATACATTTTCTTTGCAGTTTCTGATTATGATATAGTTGCGTGTCAATGCTTGAGTAGGGTGATCTCAGCTATGGAGACAAAATGGGGCATTTCTTAATTCATATCACCTTGATTTTATTCCAAATGTAGCCCCTTGCATTTTCGTGTGTGATGCTGGATAGTGTTTACTCTCTATTATCTTTTTTTGTTTAAAACTTCCATTTTAATTGGTCTGTAAGTAAAACTAGTTAATGATTAGTTCTGGAAATGCACGTTTGACACGTGCTCCATTATGTACAGTGATTTAGGATACCAATGTGAATTGGTGTCTAGAGACTAGCATCTACATTTTCCACATAATTAATATGTTCAAATGTAAATGAAAAAGAAAAGAATTTTTTTTCAAGTATATAGTTTTCAGCCAAAGAATGACCTGTTTTGAGAATGTCAACTTTGTTTTATGGAGTTTATCTACAGCTTGTAGAAAAAGTTTGTGCATTGAAGCATAATGCCCGTAAAAGGGATATTATACAAGTTTAATAAATATTTTGGATAACATTTATATTATTTGTTTTAAGTCTATAGTTGCCGAAAACAAATTGAGAGTACTAGACGTCTTTTTTATGTGAGCGGTTCTCTCATTATATGGTATTTTGAAGAAATCACGGTTAGGGAACCATCTCTCGTTATTTGGGCACGAGAAGCAAGAATTGCAGAGACTTTTCTGAATTATGAAAATTTAGAATCTGGTATATCAATTTGTGGGATTCAGCTGTATGCAGGTTTTCTTTGTGCAGATGTCATACTCCTGTTGGGGTTCAAAGACTGGTGCATGTAACTTTCTCCTATTTGTGTATTTGTTTTTTCATTTCACCTTTAGAGATATTCATGTAATTATATGTGGTGGGGCGGGGCTGGTGAGATGTTTTGGGATTACTGCATTGAAGCAGTAACAGAAACTCATTGTAATTAATTTTATTTTGCATTCATATATAATTTTTTATTTTACTTTTTTACTAGCGTATCCAAGACGAATCGTATCCTTAATTTCCAAAATAATTCGAATTCTCATATCCGTATCGTAACGCACCCGTTTCAGATTACCTATCTAGGCTTCATAGAATGGAATTTAAGGTGGGGAAGAAGTTAACATAATGTGGTAAATCTTAATTAGATTCGTTTTCTTTTCGATGATATTAACATGTTAATCCTTGAGGGGTTGATCAATTTTGTGTTTTGTAATTCTCTGCATGATTTGTTTTTGGAAAAAGTTTTATATGAGAAACAAAAGGAAGGGTACGGTAAAAACACAAATGACAGAGTATGGTGATGGGACGAGCGAGGAAGGGTGTTTGAAAAAGAGAAGAATAAATAATGTTATATGAGTAATTTTACATATAAAAAATATGAGTGTATTTAACAAATAAGAGAATATAAATAGTACATAGTAAAATATTATTATATGATTATAAGGATAAAATTTGCTCTTTTTCTACTATAAGAATTGTTATGGGGGCGCCATCATGATCTCATGAGCATTGATAACCGTAAGCCCATTAAAAGTAAAAGAAAAGCAAGAAAAACAATGTTAGTTCATTCATGGCCGAAAAACAAGGACACGATTCTTCAACATCATCAATAAATATATAAATAACGAATATAAAAATATTTAAAGATCAGATATTGTTAGCAATCACATTCATGTTGTCTCCCATGCATCATGTGCGCATATGATGAGAAAAGAGAATAACGGATGCTTTATTTTCAGGACATCAAGAGTACTTCAATTATTGCATACTAAATAATAAATAGGCATATGGTCTGAATGGAACTGGGACAGCTCAAAACGGGATTTGATTCAAGATTATGTTACAAAAGCACATGATGTTCATATGTTATTTTTATATTTTATTTTCCTTTTGAAAGAAGAAAAGAAATAGCTTCTGCTGTATGAAAATGTGTATACGGAAGTCTTCAGCATCTCATAATGAAGCCACATTAGAGGTGCATGAACAAAGCCTAAATCATGAGACTGATGGTTGAGAATCACACAATTGAAAATCAATTACTTCAAACCCAAAAAAGGAAACACACATTTTCACATCCCTTAGTGGAAAATGGTACATTAAATGTCAAAAAATTTCTATTTGAATATGTTGGCAAATTACATGTATTAGGAGAACATTGGATGAAAAGTACATAGATGTTTAACAACTATTCTACAAGCAAATAAGGCATCAGAAATCTTTCTAACTGGGGTATTCTATCATTGTTCACGTAAGAAATCATAGCAATGAAGATGGAAGCAAAGGAAACCTTCCTTACACTTGAAACCAGCACTATGATTGCACCTCCATAAAGATCAGACCTATTAGTTATTCTTCCACAGTTCCTGTGTTTCCAGCTGCAATTCCACCAAGAGTCTGAAAGTTAGTTAAAAAGGAAAGGGTACTAATACCACATTGCGCATCATTTTTCACACTTGTTTTGCAAAAAGAAAAATGGATAGAATGCCTTTGAATTAATGTGTGCCTTTTCTTGTTTTACTGTTCCTGTGTAGGAATGGTATATTCAAAATGGTGTAGAATTATTATTATTGGAAAAAGGTGAAAATAACAAACAACAAAGACAAATATTCTTCCTCTCTTTTTCTCCCCCTATACCATGGTAAAGTGCAAATTCATTTATATTAAGTATGATAATGATGAAAGCAAACAAAAATAATTTGGGTCAATTAAGATGCTAAATGAACATAAAACACAACAAGTTAGGGTGATCCAAATATTTCAAGCTCAAAAAACCACACCTATACCTTTCTAAAATTATTTTTAAAAAAATTGCATTTCACAAAGCTTTCTTGGCTTAATCTATATTATTGATGATGGTGAGAAACTGGAACCTTGAAATGCTAATGCAGCCTAATTGGAATTCATTTGCAAGAGACAGAGTACAAAAAATGATATAAAGTAACATAATTAACTTACTGAAGCTGTCATCATGGTTCTCTATGCAATTCAAGAGGTATTTAAAGGTCTCAGTTTCACATGGAATGGTGAGTCCACCACTCTGATCAAACCCAAATTCCTCTGCAGCCTTTTCCAGCAAAACCTTGAACAAAGGGTGGCTAAGGTAGGTTGTGGGAATGATAAACCTCCGAAGCTCGGGCCCAACATAGACGGCTAAGTACCCTTTGGGAACATCATGTGGAGGTTGAGGGCTGTAGCAGCCATCCTCATCAGAGTCACAATATACAATATTTGTTAGCCTTTTGTTAATCATTGGTGATATGCCTCCATGATGATGAGTCACATCAGAATGATTGTTGGAATCTTTTGAACCCAGAGTTACAGTTTGCCACTTCTGAAATATTTCCTTCAATCTCACAATCTGCTTAATTCCATGCAATTTGGAACCTCCAGCATCTTCCATTGATAAACTCAGCAAATCCAACCCCCAAACTATGCAGTCTCTTCAGATGTTACACTAGCTGAGAGAAATACATGAATCAGCAAGTTTTAAATTCTTCAAAAGATGTAATGTTTTTTTCTTTGTTATCTGTCTGCATAGAAGTATTTTAACTATTAAGTATTCTTAAAAAGATAGACTGAGATTTAACTATTTAAGATCAATCACCTATAACCAGAAGGAAAACATTCATTGATAATCTCAAGCACATCCAATTGAAGGTATAGATTTTATTAATGTTCAATGAGCTTCTCATAGTTAAATTGCATGCTTTCCTCATAAAGATGTTCTTAATGGAAACTGAAGTTTACCAATTGCCTAATACTTGAAGGCAGCAGTAATAATTGATGGAGAAGATCATTGAAGTGGAATTCGAAACATAAATAAAAGAAAATGAATGCAGAGATTGATACCTGATAGAGAAGAGAAGAGGTCATTAGCTGGAGATAAGAAATGATATGTGTGTTAGTTTTACAGAACCTAATTTGAAACTAATGTCTATAGTTAATGGTTGGGAAAAAAATCTATATCTATGGTTGGAAAAACTAAATCAGTAATTGTGTTGGCAATTGGTGTTGTTGGGTTGTATATTTCTTTTTCTTTCCTTCTGTTCCCTTACGCGCCACTCTCGGGGTATCTGCTTTTCCAGTTTCCTTTGGCAAAACAAACAAATACGGCGCGTTAGATATGTGGATACACAAAAGCTACCATGAGGATGCATCCACTGGAATATCTATCTAAAAAGAAAAATGAAAATTGATTGGTCTACACCATTTGGTGGGAGATTTTAGATTTTAACAAGTTTTGCAAAATTTCATGGTTGGGCTTTTGGGCTTCAGTAATTGGGCTTTTGGAGTTGTTCCCCTTGTCTCATGAGTGTTTCTTCATACACCATTCATTTTTTCTACTACACCATTTTAAATGGTGCATTTCTAAAATTGCCCTTCGCTTTTTTGCTGCTTTTGTACATGGATCCGTAAGAAATCTTACGGATTGAGGAATCCGTAAATCCGTAAGATTTCTTACGGATTGGCCAATCGGTAAGATTTTTTTTTTTATATATACGGATTGGGCAATCCGTAAGCCCAATCCGACAGTTTTTTTATTCGTAGTTTAAAATATATTTTAGAAAATAATGGTGCATGCAGGTATCGAACTTATGACTTTCAGGTTACTAACAAGATGCTCCAACCAACTGAGCTAATAGACCAATTATGTTATAAATTAATATATATATATATATATATATATAT